>JAHWFO010038707.1:0-13171 GCA_023313115.1 Rhysida immarginata | reverse complement strand
GATTCTTGTTATCATATTTATGCTATAACAGACTGAAATTTATCCTGAAATTTAATGCAGAATGTTTTCAAAGTGATTTCCATCTGTTACATTCAGTGTGTAGAGCCTTGAATTGAATTCCGTGGTGACTCTCTGAAGAACATCGATTTTGACTGCATGAATAGCTCTCTGGAAATGTAATGAGACATCAGTGAGTGAGCTCTAGAATGTTCAGAACTGCAATAGAATAGTATCATGAGGAAAATCATTTATGGTGTATGATTAAACCACAGTAGACAAAAACTTTTTAACACCTTTTCTTTTTTTTTTGTGCCAAATGGAATTCAGTTCAAGGTTCTATACACTGATTGCAGCAGATGGAAGTCACTTTGAAAACCTTCTGTATTAATTTTCAGGATTCTGTTGTACCATAAATATGATAAAACTATAACCTCATGTTATGTCATAGTAGACAAAGACTTTAACATCTTTTTTTGCACTACCCGGTATATTGATTCCTTTAACCCTGTACAGTCCATACACTATCTAGCCAAAAGTGATCGGACACTTTCGATTTTAGGCGTTTTGTCGAATACGTGACAAATTATCCTGAAATTTTAGGGGTGTAAAGAGATGTTACACCTCTGATATTTCAGCAAAAGTTTTCTCCCGAAGGCAAATAGGGAGATAGATAGGTTTCTTTAAAAAAAAATCGAAACGTTTTTGTAAGTTTTTTTTGTTTATATCATGCAGGGTTTTCAACCCAATGCAATGCCATTTTCAGTAAATTGACAAACTCCAGTAGAGACAACACCCTGCAATCAGAATATAAAAATATTTAATATTTGATGAAATATGAGCATTTTTACTAAATAATGTTTAACTGCACATTTGGAAGCATTACCAAAATGTCTTTTGCATAATTTATTAGTCAAATGTATAGAGCTACTCTTATAAAAAGCCCAAGCAAATATCGTGAAAATTCAGAAAGATATCATCGATAGAATGAGTTAAATTTCATTTGCTCTCAAAAATAAGCAAAACAATACAGGGGTTTTCTCCAAATTTTTATTTTTGGAGCAGACATCGTATTTTCCTTATGCTAATATGAAGGCATATTGACCTCGTATTGAGTTCATGTCAGCATAAAAAAAAAAAAAGTTGATACTGGTGTCCATCCAAAAATAAAAATTTGGAGAAAATCCCTTATTGTTTTGTTTATTTTTGAGAGCAACTGAAATTCAACTCGTTCTATTGGTGATATCTTTCTGAATTTTCACGATATTTTCTTGGGCTTTTTATAAGAGTAACTCTATACATTTTTGCATTATTTATTAGCCAAGACATTTCGGTAACGATTGTGTATGCGTATTAAACATTATTTAGTAAAAATGCTCATATTTCATCAAATATTAAGTATGTTTATATTCTGATTGCAGGGTGTTGACTCTACTGTACTTTGTCAACTTTCTTGAAAATAGCATTGCATTGGGTTGAAAACAAAAAAACTTATAAAAACATTTCGATATATGTGCTATTCTCATACAAATGAACACAGAAAAATAAAAGAAGCCTCATAATCATATGCTACAGCTACAATGCATTTCAAGCATTATTTTTTACAGGTTGATCCCAAACATTATTTTTTTGGTTCACTTAGTTGCTGGTCCCCTATTTGCTTTCAGGAGAAAACCTTTGCTGAAATGAAGTGTAACATCCTCTATATACCCCTGAAATTTGAGGAGGTCAGATATTTTTCTAGATATTTGACAACTTCTAAAATCAAGTGTCCAATTACTTTTGGCTAGATAGTGTAAGTACTGTATACCGCAAACTTTGATCTGAAACTAGGTTCGATTTATCAGAGTTTTCGTGAAAACAGAGTTCATCATAGAGCTAATAAAATTGCATAAGAATAATAGCCAGCAAACCAAACTGAGAAAATGAGTTCGAATTAGACGAGGATTCATGCTACACGAGTTCGCCGTAATGAGATTTGACTGTAATTGTAGTAAACATTCTTTCTTGTAAATTTATCTTTAAATTTAGCCTTCTCTTTACAGAAATATTCAAATAAGCAGTGAAATAAACAGATTTGTATACAAATTGGAGCATACATAGCATCCGCCACTTCATGCTCTGTTTGGGCACCCTATTTTATCCATCATATCTGTCGTATCCGTCACATTGTGCTATGTGTGGCTTAGCTTAAGTGATTTACGAGGAGGTCTTCACATCTTGATCTGTTGCTAACACTTGCTGTCATCTTCAATTTTGAAATTGCACTTTGTGAACAGTTAGCTTTTGGAAATTGTGTTTTGAGTTGACCCTTTGGAATGCAACTGCACAATGAGATTCCTCTGTTTATTGACAACTTCTTCACTTTCACCATTTTTTAAATAGAACAGTAACAATATGAAGTGAATCGGATTCTCTCCTGAAAAAAATCTGCAGTTAGGGTGGATGTTTGCATCTAATTTGCCTAAAAGTACTAAAAGTTTAAAAATGTCTGAAATGATTACATTTTCAGCAGAATACTCCATACTTATGTTAGAGGAAACAGCATATTCCATATTCATGGATAAGCATATTAATACAAAAGTACTTGTTTGATTTATGACTTTTGGAAATTTTTATTCCAGATGTGTATTGTAAATGGAATTAATCGTAAAAAAAATTGACTTCATGTTTTGTTCATAAGTAGCAGAATAAAAATTTTTTATTTGCGATGCTGCAGTAACAATTTGATTTATTCCTTATTTATATTGTGGGCTTGTACAGGGTGTCCCATTTAACACTGAACATTTCAAAATGCTGCTGTTTAAAAACGTTCTTTCCATTTTTGTTTTGCTACACCTCCTTTTATCGACACCTGCAGCAGAAAATCAAAAATGGCGACTAACTTAACAAGTGAACGTGTCGAGTTGGTTACTCTGTATCATTGGACGCAGTCAGTCATTAACAGCTGCCCATTGTTTATTCTGATAAAATCATAGGCTTATTAGAGCGAATGAAGGACCTTCTGAGAGTACCATAAGACGGTTGATGAAACTGAGTCAGTCTTCAACAAACCCAAAAAACGAACACCTACTGTTCGAACGCCTGAAATGGTTAGTCATGTTAAAGAATGTTTCATTCACAGCCTGAAAAAGTATGTACGTCGTGCCTCCAATGAAACTGGTGTGTCAAAGACTAGTGTCCATCGAATACCGATGAATGATTTAATACTCTTATTTATTTATTTATTTATATGGGAGAAGAAAATCCCATTAGCATATAAATACACAAAAATAAGAATAAAATAAATCGTAAATAAATACAAATACAAACAAAAGAAAATAAAAATATCACAAATCTTAGGAATTGAAATCCAGTTTTCTAAGCTTGTCTTTACTCATGAAAAATATCAAACACAGTGAGGTAAGTGTTGGCAAGTCTTTGAGTTCTTTTGAGTGGAGTTCTTCCCTTACAAGATCCAGGTGTTTGAGAAACAGAACAAAGGTAATAAAGGAATTTGTACCATATATGCAGAATTCGTGATTGAGAAGATTGAGGAAGATAAATCTCATTTTTTTTTTATGGATGAAGCTCATTTCCATTTGGATGGTTATGTCAGTAAACAGAACATGAGATTTTGGAGAGTGTTAAACTCCATGAATTAATTAAAAGCCTTTGCATCTTGAGCGTGTGATAGCCTGGTGTGCAATTTCAAATTCTCACATTTCTGGCCCCTACTGGTTTGATGACGCAGTTACTAAGAAAAATTTTAGTGAAATGTTAGACAAGTTTATCCCTGATACCCTGGATAAAGGTTATGACTTAGAAGATATATGGTTTTAATATCACTTACTCTTCTAAATTTCTTAATTATGTCCAATTATGTGTACCTAAGCTCAGTTCCTGCAACAATGAAATTTTTTATTTACCTTTACTAAAGAAAACAATTGTTAATAATTTACCCTTCTATAGAATGTTTAAATTATGTAATATTATATCCAATTTGATTGATATCAATGCAATGAATTATAACCATTTCACTCATAGAAAATAGTTATAGAAAATATTTCACTCATTCTGTAATTCTTAACTATTTTTCTTTGATTACAATTTTTTTTTTCATATTAATATTTTCATTTTTTTTATAATCTAGAATTTTATTTTACTATAATTTCTCTCTTTCAATATAATTGTTCAGCTGTAAGCTGTTACTGGGCACTCAGCCTGTTACGATGGATGGCAGTCCGAGGAGAAAGAAAGAGGGGAGGTAAGAGCCAAACCAGCCCAACAATTAGTGACGTGACATCACAAGTGCAGTCGCAACGTAACATTTGGTGCCGTGAACCAGCCGCGAGACTTGTAATGGGAGACAGCTAGGCAAGAATAGGCAGGCGAAGGCAAAAATAGAGCGAGCGCGCTAGCTGTACCAGGGGGAATGGGGACCAAACGATAGTTGATGGTAATGATGTGCTTAGTTAAATTAATAGAATAGTCTCTAGCTAGTGAATTAAGTGTGGAGCGAGGGTGTTGTTGCGTCACAAAATGCATTGGGACGCCTCAGCATCAACGTTCCGTCACAGTTTAAAAAAAAAAATTCGAATTACTAAATAACGGGAAATTCATTTATTTTTTTTAATTATTTCCAAATTAAGCAGAATTATATGTATATTTTGCTAAATGAATGAGTAAAAATGATTACAACAAATAATAGCAAAATTCAAGGACGAATACAATATAACTTAAAAGCAAAAAATTAAAAGCAAATGGAAAATTAGCACTTTAAATCATTTACAAAATCACTTAAATTACGTGAGTTTGAAAAAAGTTTCGAATGTGTGCTGATTTTGATTGGGTGATTTGTGCCTTGATGGCTTTATTGAGATAGTTGGTAAAACAGGAGCTGTCTTCAAGCGTTCCAAAGCTGTTTGGATGATGGCAGTGACGAATTAGAATAGAGATGGCACTGATGACTTGCTTATTCGTCACGACTGGCTCAGGATCTTCAAGCACATCATCAGATTTGTCGTCATCCCCTGGTGACTCATCCAATGATACATCTTCAACTTCGGCATCGTTTACTGAGCCGATGGTCTGGCAGTCAAAACAAGGGTCTCCAACGAGTAATTCATCATCCGCTTTAAGATAATCGTTAAATGACACCTGATCCGGAAACAGTCCAGTCATAATTGCTGATGGGGCACTAGGGTTGAGTTTTCCATGTTCACAACTGGCATTTCTTGCAAAACTCGGTCAGTATGAATGTTAGGCAGGGCTTTACAAAAACAGTTGGCAATCGTTTCTTGTTTGACGTTATCCCATGCTGATTTGAAGAGGCAAATGCCTTGATACAAATTGATCTGCCTCAGTTTCTCAGAGTCAATGTTGTCTTCAGAATTAATTTGGGCCCAGTAAAAGTTCAGCAAGTCACTCTTGTAGAAGGCTTTTGTATTGTTAATCATTCCTTGGTCCAATGGTTGGGAAATAGAGGTGTGTTTGCTGGTTAAAAAAAAAACAAAAGAGCTCGATGTTGGGCAGTACAAGATCATGGAGATTGTGGGCACTAAAGTTGTCTAACAAGCAGGATTTTATGATTTTCTGCATATAACGAGTGTGATCGAAGAGAGTGATGTTTTCACTCAAAAAATCATGAAAGTTTTAAATTTGAAAGATGAGATTTTTAGAATTAAGGTAAAATTTTGTTTTGAATTATGAAATATCGGGGATTTTTCGAAATATGAGGAAGAAATGTACAGTAAGTGATAATGAATTACCAGATTTCAGACAATATCTCTTTCGAATTACGAATTAAGCGGGATTTCGAATTAATGGAGGCACGAATTAAAGGGGTTTACTGTATTTGTAATGCTAATGACCAATGTGTTTTCCATTAGATTTGGTGACCTCAAAAACGCGATCCTTCATGGAGAGTATCAAGTTTTGGTAAAGTCATGGATCAAGACCATACCAACTGCTCTCAATTGCAGCTTTTAAGGCATGAACGGTTTCATACTGCTTTCCTGAGGTGTAGGCTAATCTAGTCATGACCCTTCATAGATTCTCTATGGGTTAAGGTCAGGGCTTCTTGCTGGCCAAGTCATGGCTTTAATCTGCTTTGACTGTAACCAGTCGCGGGTGGACTTCGATGAGTGTGTTGGCGCGTTGTCATGCTGGAATTCCCAATTTTCTTCCGCAAGTTGAACGGCAAATGGCAGGAGATGCTCTTGCAATGTTTCCTGGTAGTTTTCAGATTTTTGTCATCCAGAGAGAATGGCCAACATTGTCGTTCCGTTGAATGCAAAAGCACCCCATGTCATTGAGTGATCCGCCTCCCTGTTGTCGTTCAAAACGGGTTCGGGGTTCTTTTCGCAAATCATGCCAATAATATGCCCAGCCATCAGGGCCGTCAAGGTTCCACTTATTGACGTAGAATTCGTCTTACGTTTCGAGACTAGGATGCCACGCTTAAATAGTGAATGTCACGAAAAGTGTTGATCACGAAAACTTTAATAACATGAAAACTAATAAAGATAGAAGAATGATCGATATCGCATTCGATAAGAGTATAGAACAAAGCATGTTTTAGACCATCACTGATTTCGTGCTGCCCTCATTGGCTGACGCAATCGCAGTGCAAATTTGAGTCAGAAAGTCTGCTCTATGGCTGATATTAAAATAGTCTAGCTCTGGCTTCATTTGTGCTAACACGACATTTGAGATGTCATTTGTTTTATCTTTCTGCACTTTATAAAATGGCTTAAATTTCAACATCAATATTTAATAGTGTCTAAGATATTGGCCTTCGAATTGTGGAAATTTCGCAAAAATTACAGAATTTCCAAATTTATGCCTAATAAACACGAGAAAAATTATAGATACAGTCACAGGAATATAGATCGAAAGATGGCGAATCCAGGAAGACCCGGATGTCCGATGTTGAGTGTCACTGGCCTCAACAGGAACGCCTCAAAGTTGAGGCATCGCGCCGCCAAGATGAACTGTAGCTTGATACGAATGCGCCAATAACTGAAAGTTCGACGCAAGTAACATATCTGATTACATAAATGTTTCTACATGTAGTGATAGAATTCAACCAGTGGAAGTCCATAACGAGCCATAACCGTCAACATTAACAGCATCTCCATCAAATATGATTTAAGTAAGGAGTGACATATATGCGAAAATTTTGAAGACTGAATTCATATTTCGTTTTATATTCATTAACAATGAATTTGGATATTCATGTAATGTTTATAATAGATTTTAGTTTGAGAAGGACATAAAGCACCCACATAACAGTAGTGTGATATGTTTGCTCTATCAGTTTCATCAGTCCAATGTCAATGATTTCATGCTGTGCATTCATTGTAGAACAAATTTAAAACTATTAGACACGCTGAGGTTTTAGCAATTTCGATGAGAATAATACTACTGAGTGAGATTAATTGACAAAATCAACGGCGACTAATCTTTCGTGCTCTATAGGATTAAACTGGAAGCTTTTCATTTACATTGAATTTATTATTCATTGAATGAAAAATATGTTAAACAAAGCAAATCAGATGATCTATAATCTCCCTCTCCATGAATTATTACTCAGCTTGTAATATAACTGGAGCAGATGTGTGCCTAAGAAGCCGGATGTAGTATCTTCTGCGTCAACCATTTGATGAGCCACATTTGTAGACTAGTTGCCAACATTTCGACCGTTTTGCCAGAACAGATACGCAAAGCTAAGAAGAGACGTGCAGTGATGGACAAAGAAGATTTAGATGAAAATTCAACAGGCTAAATCTATTAATCAAAAATATGATGAGAGACCGGCAGAATTAGATAGCATAAGTTTAGCTCATTTTATTGCATGTTATACACGGGTAATGAATATAAGACATATCAAGAGAAAAGATGTTGATGATACAGATGGCCATGAAGCCACTGAACAATAAAATACTGATAAGAAAACGATGGAGTCTATGACATTTTTAGTTCAAACATCAATACATATAGACGCAGAAATGTGGGCACAGAGTGATTAGATACAGTCATTATAGCATCGATGAGACAATCAATTACTAGCCTGAAATGCATGCGTTGTTCTATCCACGTCGCAATGAAGTTGTAGATGTATTAGATGTACACAAATTCATCCAATTGTACGATGTGAACATTTTAGCCAAAAGGAAAGAATGTGAAAGCAACAGATATAGATGCATTGATGGAAGAACTTAGAGAACTGTGCAAGAAAGACGACGACATTGCAAACAACTTGCAAAGAGAACAAAATGAAAGATGAGTACATGCGAAGTGTTGTTGGCGAGGCGGGTTATGAGAACAATGATAAATTCGAATATGAGGCCGGCAATGTGATGTCCAAACATCTGCAGAGTAATGTGACAGAGAGAGTTGATCTTAAAATTTATACGCAGAATATGTATACATGATAGCGAATGCATCCATGTGTACTTGCCCGTACTGCTGGCATTGGCAAAATATTTACGATAGAAATTAATCATGGACATTAAACCTCATCATTGCCAATTCCTTTCTGTGAAATGTCTAATAATTAATAAGATAAGCATGGTCAGTTCAGACAAGTGATGCCCAATATCATAGATAATTCATTACTCTTGTCACGAGTGATGTGCCAGAGTAATGAAATATTCTCAATTAGACTGACCAAGATCGGCAATGGTGAAAGATTGCATTCTTCGGGAGAAAGCAGTTGATTAAGAGAAGATTTAGAAGTAAGCAATGGTGCATGGAAAATTTGCCCAATGTAGTTAGGCTGTTTCATCGCAACAACAGCTTTGATGCTCCCAACAAGAATGCCATCATGTGTAATAAGTTGTTTTGCCTGTAATAAAATTAATGGTTATGGCTGCAGAAGTGAATTAGATCGAAGTGAAGATGGGTATTCTTGAATTAGGAGGTTTCAATATCGATGTGGACTATGGATTTGTAAACGGGGCGATCGGTGTACTCACAAGAGACCGTAAAAAAGGAAGTTAATTTTGTATGAAACAATGACGAGGTCCTTGGATAAGTGCGTGACAAATATCAGCGGCAGACATAAAGGATTTTCCGAGTTATAGTCGTTTATTGTTCCCATTATAAGTCTATTGAGCAAATCTGAAAATGTTCGAAATCATTTTTCTAATGTTGTTTATTGACCCTGTACAACATGTGAAAGAGATAAGGTAGAAGGTTATGGTTGTGAGTTCGAAAAGAAAGAAACGAGTGAACAACATCTACAACATCAGCAAAAACAATGCATCTGTCGTTTATGGTTATAGTTGCCAAATGAAGAAATGGGCACGAATCAAATGTAAGCCACCTTTGATTTCAAAGTTCAAAGACAAAAAAAATGATGCTTTGAAATGGACAGCGAACATCAGTTTAGGTGGCACGTTCAAATGTAAACGTGAACTGTTCCCATTAGTGCCAACCGCTGAGATCACGGCACTTAAATCCCAAGATGCTACATTTGATCTTATCTTCTATGATTATGACATGTCAGAATAAAATAAACTGTTAATGTTTGGATTGGATAGAATAACCAGTATAGATGGATTATATTTAACTAACTCAAAAGACTACTTTGGTATCTCACTCCAGAGTCAAGCACCTTCGATAAAAAAGTTCAGAGATGAATACAAGAGATTGGAATCGCACATGCTGCTAACATTCACCAAAGGCGTAAAAAATTTCATATTAAAAATAAAAAAAACGATACTGTTAGCTACAACAATAATGATGATTCCATTTGTGACGACGTGTGTGTAATATTTTGAGTAATATGCCACACATGCCGTCACTACAAACATGAAAGCCATAGCTCACATGTTTGTGTTAGGTAATTGCAATGATGGTGGACACACGGTAGCTATAATTTGGAATGGAGGTAGAATATTAATAAAAAAATTTGAAAATGGAAGAGCGGAAGGGGGCACTCAGGTGGAAGAGTAATTTGTGCTGGAATTGATGTAAAAGTATTTCAAACATAGTGGGGGCAAAATATATGGATTTTAGAGCTTAGACTTTATTTAAGAGAAAAGAAACGATCAGTGTATGTAGAACTTTTAACAAGGAGGAGATCGATGGCAGGCTAGGCCTAATGGAGGAACTAGTGCTAAGAAAAGTAAAAAGAAAGGACAGTGAGAGGAAATAAGGAAACTTGGGAGACAATGAGAAGAAGGGTGGGAGCGACGTCGCCAGGACAACCGACAACGCCGAAGAGTAATTCTCGGAACGGAGTGTGTATAACAATGGGGACGAAGGTCAAGGTCTCCACGGTAGCGGGAGAGAAGGGGGAAGAAAGAGAGAGATATCACTGTGATTTTCGAGAGAACAGACGTATCAAGAGAACGAAAAAAAAAAAGCGGAAGGTGCAGGAGACGCAGCCGATCGAGTTGACCGGGAGCAGGAGGCATCCACCCAGCAACAGACACGGCGCGCTTCGATGCCAGGAGCGAGAGAAGATGTTCGTAAGGCACGACCCATAGAAGGCAGCTCACCGGCCAGAGCACACAGACGTGGCGTGAGAGCGAGCGAGGGTAGCTGCTGCAACGGAGCAAGCCCAGCCAGCGCCGAGAACCGAATGGAGCCGAGCGGAGCAACGGAGAGCGTCAGAGGCACCTGCTAAAGAGGACCGTCGTCCACGGAAGGAGAGTAGTGTGATGAAGAACAGATAAGTGAAAGCTTTAAAATGTTTATGGGCCCACGCGTAAATGTGAGTGTTAGAATAAATATCTTCTGAGCTTAAATCATAATAATAATTAAAAGTAAAGTGTTATTAGTAGCGCTACGAGGTGCTTCAGTTTTGGAAGTGAAACAACGGAGATAAGTCTAAGCTAAAGAACAATATTTTTTTTTGAACAGAGTGACTGAAGTATGATATATATATAATTAATGATAAATGATAATATAAGGGAAAAGAAAAGGGAGGGGAGTATAAGTTGTGGTGAAGACTTTGTAAATTGAAGTTTTCTTTTAAAGTCCTAGGCATAGTATTTGTTTTAATAGTAATATTGTGAAGTTACGGCAATTCCCTTTTTGTGTTTTTTTTTTTTGTTTAATAAATATTAGTTCTATTTAAGCACAATCTAATCTGAGTGCTTCACTTGGCTATTTAAATTTACAGTTTTTTTTTTTGTTTTAATTAAGGACAAAGAGAAGGGGGGATAACTTACTTTGTGTCCACCATTATATCTTGCTTTTACTTATAGTAGAATCTAAGGTCAATTTCTTTTATTTATTTTGTTTGTATCCCCGACTATGGAATTAGCGAGCTGAGGAGCTTAGTTTTTCGTTTAAACTTTCACCTAGTGAAAGTACGTATCTCAGCCTAAGGATTGAATGGGTTTTGGAGCAGTTGAGAGCTCTCATCCGTTACAATAAGTATTGTTCACCTTTTTTTTTGTGACAAAATATAAGAATATTCATAGTCGGTGATGCATGCCTATTTGCTTACTGCTTATCATTGAGGGATTAGTTAATGAAACTTTAGATATAACATTAAAAAAAAAGGAAGGGGAGGAGGTATTTGGACCGTAAAGGGGTAAGGTTGAGCTGGGACCAACTGTTGCATTTCAAGGCGGATTAGTAAACTATACGATCATAACGACCGAGTAACTGATAGATGGTCAGTAGATTAGGTTTGAGTTTAAGTGTGATCTTGAGCAGGCCCTATCATACGTTAGGTAAGTGACGCGCTACGTCATCGCCTGCCCGAGGTCATCACACATTGAACAACAGAATATTTTAAATGTTATAGTTACCAATCTCAATGCACAGTATTTAATAGCGCATGCACAGTACTTATTACTTGGCAATAA
The DNA here is from genome assembly GCA_023313115.1 of Rhysida immarginata. NCBI lineage: Eukaryota > Metazoa > Arthropoda > Chilopoda > Scolopendromorpha > Scolopendridae > Rhysida > Rhysida immarginata. The sequence goes on along the minus strand of JAHWFO010038707.1, from coordinate 1,364 downwards.
GTGAGACTTGGATGAATGCAGGTGAACATGTACATATAGTTTTAATTAGAATTGAGGACACAAATGAATCGGTCTGGTTTTATTAGATCTGATGCACTCACTAAACATGGTGTAATAAGTTATAGGAAAGCAGGCGGTGTTGCGATCTTCAGAAATATTAACTCTAAGCGAATGCGAACATACACTGATAGACTTGTCAAACTATAGATGAGCGATTGATGCTGGTATCAGTAATATTTGTATGGTTAAAGTGTGGTGAGATATATACTAGGCATTGTTTAAAGTCATCCTAATGTTCCATATATGTGAGGTGGATACTGATGTGTATATTATGTAGATGCTATATTAAAGTTACAGCTCTTGGCATTGTGAAGAAACATTTCAATTTAGATTACATGCCCATCGAATCACCTCCTACACTGAGTGGCAGTATTACAGATTTGATATTGATTCTAATCTGTTGACATTTGTATCATATTTTTCTTATCACAGACTACTGATTTGTAAGTTGTGAATGTCTTATTATTAAGGTTCGGTTAAAAATAACGAGTCTGGTTAAAAAATTATGATATATTGCAAGTATATTGAACATTTTATGTCAGAAATTAAAATTTTTAAATTGTATTGTACAAATGATTTCTTATTCGCCATGTAGCCACAAGACGTATTCTACTACTTAATTGGCGGCTGTGTCCCAACACAGCCCAGTACAATTTTTTTTCATCACTGAAGATGACAGAAAGCCATTCATCCTTCCAAGACATGTGGTCTTTTGCCCATGCAAGTCTTGCAATGCGATGTTGCGGCTTGAGTGGTGGTTGTCTCTGAATGCTTTCATATTTCAGGTGTCGCTCGTTGGACAGTCTTCTGTGCACAGTGCTCTTGGAAATTTGAAGGCCTGCTTGTCGAGTTATGGCTCTCAACGACAGTTCACTTGATGCAGCCATTCGGATCAGACGTCTGTCATCTCGAAGTCAAAATAACATAAACACTGAACGCATCATGGAAGATTTCTTGTGCATAAATACAATGGGAGGAGCATTACTGGCTTTACAATTAAGCAAACTAAATACACAACACTGAAGTCAATGATCAATAATAATGTCATTAGAATCCCCATGGCGGTCAGAAGTCTTAGATACGGATCAGACCGGACACGTTCACGTAGCACGGATCGGCAGTGGGTAATGCAAGGGTAAAACGGGTACTTACTGTTAGAAGATCTGGTAGACTCAGCTACGATGGCTACCGGACATCGTTTCTGGAGGAATCCTAACTGAATTGGAATCAGAATGAATTTCCCTCCACAGCACCTGCTATATATTCACCTCCTGGATTACCCAGCATTCCCCTCATGTCATCTC
>JAHWFO010038705.1:0-13512 GCA_023313115.1 Rhysida immarginata | reverse complement strand
TGGATAGCCAACCAGAAAATCAACTAACGGAGCTTGCCACCCTTAATATTTGATTTGAACATCTGAAATCGAATAGAAACGATGTCGTCATCAATCGAAACTATGAATCGAAAACTATGACGTCACCTTTGCAAACTTACCCAATGAAACACCTAACACCCTGAATTACATGCAAATTAAGTAAATGACATGTCTCTTTATTGATGGTATCAGATTGAACATCCATTTTTGTGACCTTACTGAACACAGACAGACACAGAATAACTGTTATGTGGAGAACCTATCTCTGCTGCTATCTCAGAATATTCAGAGGTATTGCGTGTTAGATTTAACTGCACTTAAAGAGAATTTCATCAGAAACCCTAACACATCGGTGACAATGTACCATCTTGTGTATCTTCACTTTGAATGTCACAAACCAATGGCGAACAGATCATTCACTAGCTGTGTTGTACTGAGCGGGAATTCTTGCTGAATGGCCTAGTTTTAATTCATACAGGAAGATGACTCTTAAATCATGATTCTCTCTCTTTACTTTTAAGCTACGTACACTCAAACAAGGCAAGCCTGAAATTTGTTCTTCATACACCTGATACATACACTGAGTGGCCAAATTATTATGACCACCTGACAGCTTTAGGCAAATGAGCTATTGCATCACAGCGCTGCCGCTAGAGGGCTAGATAGCTATAAAAAGGGAATGCAGGTGAGGTGAACCATAAGTTGCCCATATCGTCGCAAAAAACATGATTTAACCGAGTTTGAACGCGGGATTATCGTTGACGCGCGCAGTGTCGGAACCAGTATCAGCAAAACAGCTGAACTTGTGAAGTGTTCAAGAGCAGCAGTTATTAATGTTTACAGAGAGTGGACTACCAAGCAAAAAAACGGCTCTCAATGTCAAGCATGTGGTCGTTACACGCTCCTCAATGCTCGAGCTGAAAAGAGATTGGCAAGAGTTGTCCAGGGCGATAGAAGAGCAACGGTGCATCAAATAGCAGCAAATCTTAATCAAGGACAAACTGTGACCGCCTCTGAACGAACTGTTCGCCGCTCATTACACCATTTAGGTTATGCAAGCTGACGACCAGTTCGAAAGCCTCTACTGTCAGCCTTGAACAAGAGCAGACATCTCCAGTTCGCCAAGGAGCACAAGGATTGGGCAGTAGATGACTGGAAAAGGGTCATGTGGTCCGATGAGTCACGATTTCAAATGCATCATGCAGATGGCAGGGTTAGAATATGGAGAAAACGACACGAAAGCATGGACTCCACCTGCATCGCCACAACACTTCAAGCTGGTGGCGGTAGTATTATGGTTTCTTGGCATTGTTTGGGTCCTTTGATTCCTCTGCACAGACGAATGCGTGCCCAAGATTATTTAAGTATTGTCGTAGATCAAGTACATCCCGTTATGTTAATGGTGTACTCTGATGGGGATGGAGGATACTTCCAGCAGGACAATGCTCCTTGTCATAAGGCTGGCATCGTCCTCAGATGGTTCGAAGAACATACCGGAGAGTTTACCTTGCTTCGTTGGCCTGCACATTCGCCAGACCTCAATCCCATTGAGAATTTCTGGGATGAGATCGAACGGGCCATCAGGCAGCAGGATCCAGCACCATCAAATCTGCAGGAATTGGAAGGTGCAGTTCTTCAGAGTTGGTCTCAAATTCCTCCTACAACCTACCAACATCTCATAGAATCCAAGCAGTAATAAGAGCGAAAGGTGGCCCAACACTGTATTAAGGGGGTGGTCATAATAATTTGGCCACTCAGTGTATATCTATAGGTATAATATACAGGATGGTTATAAAATAAGTTCGCCTACTCAGAGACCTCTAGAGCCCAATCTAATGAACCGATTGTGATGCAAATTGAAATGTAGGCTATTCAGATCATGGGGGAGACAATTCCGGAAAGAAAAAAAGTAGTGAAAATGTGGCATTGTGGAATGGCAAATGGGGATTTTAAACTAGTTTTATTGTTTTAAACAAGCAGGCAACGTTTTTGCTTGATGCGATTACTGCCTTGTGAGAACGATGATGCTTGGAAACCACCGTCTTCATGCAAGATGGAGCACCTCCTCATATTGGTCGACAAGTGAAGGAACTGCTTTGTGCCAACTTTGGAGATGATCGTGTGATCTCTAGAATTTTTCCAGATGTTTGGCCTCCATGTTCTCTGGATTTGAACCCATGCGATTTTTGACTTGGGGGATATTTGAAAGATCGGGCCTATCAACAAAGCGTAAGAACTGTGTCTGGGCTGAAAGCCAGCATTAGACGACATGTCTCAGACATTCTTCAGGAAACGCTTCATGCAATAATTGATCATGCTGTGCTACGCTTCCAACATGTCATTAACGCAGGAGGTGGACATATTGAACATATGCTGTAATCAAACAAAATCCTTGGCTGCTTGTTTAAAACAATAAAACTAGTTTTAAAATCTTCATTTGTCATTCCACAGCACAACATTTTCACCTGGTGGTGAAAATTTGCACTTATTTTTTTCTTTCCGGAATTCTCTTCCCCATGGCCTGAATAGCCTACATTTCAATTTGCATCACAATTAGTTCATTAGATTGGGCTCTAGAGGGCTCTGAGTAGGCAAACTTATTTTATAACCATTCTGTATATATAGAATAATAAATGACCTAATAGCTCCACATGTGGGTTCCTCCACCATAGGGAGGAGCAGACTCCAATGCATTATTGCTCTGGACATTTGGTTCGCACTGACCCCAATGTTCCTTATCATTTGGGCAGACAGCCACAGATGCTTTCCGAACACTCCCGGTCAAAAGTATGAAATCAAGGCACAAGGAATGCCATTGTCTCTGTCGAAAACAGCTCTCATTGCAGAATAGGATTTTCATTAATGGTGGTCATAACAATGGATCTGAGATACCTTTTTGATATAATACATCAAACGCAAAAGTCGAAATTTTTTGCCTGAATGAAGCTCTCTGAGATGCCGTTGATAAATGTGTAGAAATAAAAAAGAAACTTCTCCCAATATAAAGATGATCTGGAATATTACTATAGTAGTTGCTTTACAAAAATTTGAACACACACATATAATTAGACAGTTCTAAACTAATCAAAAAAAAAAAAAAAAAAAGATAGATTACCTTGGAGAATGTATTACTGGAAGAGTAGTTATTGAAGCAGACATCTTCTTCGATAGTGACATATTCCATAGAACGTAAAAACAGAAGAAGTCGAAGAATGGCTTTTATGTTATCTGATATAAAGCAATAAGAAAACATGATAGAAATAAATTTTAATTATAATAAAAGTGGACATTCTTTTTCTTGATTTAATTTTTCTTTATAAAATTTAATCTTAAATACAGGGTGAGGCAAAAAGATGTTAAAACTACATTTATGGGATTACCTGAACAACACATTCGGTAGATGTTGGATTGGTAGGGATGGTCCTCTCCCATGGCCCCCACGTTCACCCGACCTGACGCCATGCGATTTTTGGCTATGGGGCATGGTCAAGGATCGGGTCTACGCCAGCAAACCTCACAACCTGGACGACCTGACACACCGTATCACTCACGTCATCACTGGAATTCCTCCCCAAATGGACCACAGGGCCTTACAAACATCAATGGACAGACTCTGTAAGTGCATTGAGAGGGATGGGTGCCAAATTGAAACCCTGTAACCAAATCCCTGCCTTGTAATTTAAAGTGATTAAAACACCCATTTAATGTCAATATCTTTTTGCCTTACCATGTATCATAAGTTACAGGGAGAGGGAATAGAAGGAGTGATCAAATTCTAAAGAAGGGTCAACTCCGTTACCCACTGTTTGAATCCTATAGAAATAGCCTGTCTGCTTTGACTCGGCCACACTGAACACTGCCTAAGGAAACCACAAATCCACATAGAGTAAGTTTTCCCCACCCTTTATTGGAAAATTTCTTTTGAAATTAATAGAATTATGACTGATCAAAGCAAAATAAGAATAGAAAATAACTGTAATGTGAACATGGACGTTTTTAATCTGTTAATGACTATTATAAGTCGCAGTCATGAGCAATGACAACTTTCCTTATTACTTAGAGTGAAAAAAATTTCTAAACTGCATATTTTTGCAAGAAAATTCTTCCCTTTTGGCGATAACAACAAAAATATTTAACGAATTTTAAATACAGAAATTTAAAAAAGTAACAAAAGGAAGAGAAAGAAGAAGAGGCTGTTGCCCGCAACTTTGTCTGTATAGATGTTGCCTCAGTACTTTCATGGTAAACCAAACGATAGCCTTTTAATTTGCTTGTAGCACCATCTATTGTTTGTTTTGTGAACTAAATTGTACCTTGACTGCAAGTCAGCTTTTATACAACTACCAGCTTAAGAGAGTCTAGCCTTGAACTCTGCTTCTAGACAGCACATCACGATAAATCATACACCATTTTTTAAGTTACACCTAAAACAATGTAACCATGAAAACAGTGTTAATTTTTGTGTAGTAGTTTTTGTGTAATGAGGTAACAAACAAATAAACATACAGATAGGTAGATGAACAAAAATTCTAAAAATGATCGTTTTGGCTTCTGTCGCATAAGTTTTTCTTAAATATTTCTATGTACAGACACTGAGTCGGTTACAGTTTTATCATAGGTATACCGTATTTTCGCAAATATACCCCGCGGGTTATACACTTTTTTACATCCGCGGGAGGGGGGTATCTAGGGGTGCGGGATTTCCAAAATATTTTTTACATGAATGATGTGCGAGATGGAAAGCAAGAACAGGTTGAACTAGAAGTGTAATAATGCAATCTAGAAACTGTTTCAATAGAATGATTCAAATAAATGAACTACTATCCTCCAAGCAAACACCCCTTTATATATTAAACTATGAGGGCCAGAAGGGCAGTAACTACTGGTTGTCAATAGGGACCGAGCGCCAGGCTACTTTTTAACTAGCAGCGCGCCTACTGGCAAATTGGCGAAAAAATATAAATGACAACGTGAATGATTTTCAGATCTTCGATAGCAAAATGGCAGCAACTTCAAACCGTGTTATTGGCGTGGGATTTGCTAAAATCTATTTTAATTTTTTTTTATTTACAAAATTAACAAAAATAATTACAAAATTTACAAAAGCCACCAAAATTGAATGAGGAGTTTTGCTCGTGAGATTTTGGTTTAAAATCTAAATTACACTTACATCGCTATATTTTAGTGTCCAAACGGACAGAATATAATAATAGAAAAAATAATCACACTCAAAAATCGCTGTATTTTAAAATACAAACGGGCAGATTATAAATGTAAAAATAAAATAAATACAAATTAATAGTTTCAGTAAAAAAAAAAAAATCAAATCTAAAGATGATATAAAATTCAAAAGATAATATATAAAACCTAAAATTTAGCTCCGTATATAAAACCTTGTTAAATATTATAATTTTACCAAGTATTTAATTTAAAATACAAAAATAAAGTGGTTTAAAATTCCCCAATAGTGTTTAAATCATGTCTTATAATCTGTATGTTTTCCTCAAAAATCCATTTTTTAACTTTTTATTTTGCAACATTCTATTATTGCAATTTTTTATTGTTAAAGGGATTAGATTATAATATCGTAATAACATATAATCTATTTGTATTTGTTTTGAAGTATATTTAATTAGAGGTATTTCCCTTACGTTATTTTTTTTATGTTCTCGTATCATATGGATTGTTTTTCAAAGATTCCATATTTATTTCTTTCAGTGCATATTTACATATTCTTAAAATATGCAATTGGTAATAGTTTTACGGACAATTTTTTTCATTTTTCAAAAGATATTTTATCATATACTGTTGTAATAATATAATTGGTTTTAGTGTTTTGAAAGTCGCACCCCAAATTGGTAAACAATATTGCAGAACAGATTGAAATAGTGCTTCAAAAATTTGCTTCAATAAAGGTCACCCCCCCCTTCTTATCGTTTTAAGCATATGCAAAGAGATCGATATTACTCGTAGCTTATTTAAATTATGAGTTATATGACTTATGATCCAAAATAAGTTCTAAATATCGAAAGGAGTCAGCCTTTTGTATTTGTTCACTTCATTTAACTCTTCTACATTATTTTTCATATTTATACTATCAGTGTTTCGTTTCATATTAGATCCAAAAATTCATTTACATGGTTCCATTTCTTTTTAAAAGAAATTGCTGATTCAATGCAGATAATGTAATATTTATATTTACACTTTCTAATATGAGTTACAACTTCGTTTCTGATTTTTTTTTTATATATTTTTCTTTTAATTCTGCATTACTGAATTGTTGTAATAATTTTTCCCGCATCTTTCTCTTTTTTTTTTTTTATATATCAATTTAATTACTCCATTTGTTATCCAAGGTTTAAGTTTTCTATACCTATCTTTTACTACACTTTTTCAGTTCTATATATTATTCCTTCTTGGATTTTAGAATGATTCATGCGTTTCATTTAAATCTTTTACTTGTTTCACATATTCCAATCCGTACTTTGAATGAATTGCTGAAACATATGAAATTCATTTTTCCTATTTTCTATCAGAAGGAATATATTTTTTCTATTTTTTCATCAATTATTTTCGTGTATGTGTTATTACATCCATAAATACAACAATTTGTACGACCAGTTCTTGTGTCCATGATTTTTTCAAATTAAACTGCAGCACACTTTCTCCAGTGAAAGCACGTTCCCTATCATTTAAGTTTTTTCTAACGATCGCCACCAGACCGCGCTGCCGTCAATGTTCTCGGTCCCTATAGAAGCCAAGAAATATGAGCCAATCAAAATAAGGCTAATCTAAAAGCCAGTCATGACAGGTAAAGATATATAAATAAGTGTAAAAATAGAACTTCATAAAGTAAATATAAATTAAGGATATTTAGGGATCAAGATACTGTAATATTTATTTTAACTGAACAACACATTGTATACTGCATTCAGAAATAAAATTATTTTTAACATTAAAAATACTGTATTTTATAAATACAAAAAATTGTATTTGGCAAAAAAAGAATTGTAAAGAATTGTTGGCAAAAAAAATATAAAGGAAAGTAAACGTCTTCACGTAAATAATAGAAAGGATTTAAACATTAAGCTTATACTGCGTTTCTATTGGCTCATGTTTCCTGGCTTCTAATAACAACCAATCACAGCTCTTCTGGCGCTCATAGTTTACATATATAAAGAGATGCTAGTTTGCTTTCACTTTTCAGTTGCTTATTTCATCTGCTGGATCCATCTGCTAACTTTTGTGTTGAATTTCCTGCTCGATTTTTCTTTTCCTGCAAAATAAACTCTTCTACCATTTCTCATTTTTTATGTCTTGGAATTTTTTTTTTCCAATACAATTTTTATGAATTTTAATTGAGTTTAGTGTTTGAAATTATTAATTATACTTATTAATTTTCTGCTTTATATAATATTACCTCGAAGTTTTTTGAGCCCTGTATATTGGACCCCGCAGGGGATCTGGGAGTGCAGGGTATACAGGGATGCAGGGTATATTCACAAAAATACGGTAGATAAAACATAGTCCACACTATTTTTGAAACACCAAGTACATGGATAAACATTTGATCTTACTAACTTTTCCATAAAATAAATACATGTATTTATTTTGTATCTTATAAATAAATTGTACTAGACACTAAATTAGCCCAGATTTTCAAATGTATCTCTTGAGAGCTGAGGGGATCAAAAGATAGTGGCTGTAGGAAGACAACAATAGTAAAAATCCTTCACATGGCCTTGATAATTACACATCAATCAGCCACACATACTGGAAGAAACTCCATCAATTTCTCCAATCACAGGAACATGTTATGTTATTTTGTTTACATCTCAAGCAAAGTAAGGCTGGATAAGGTATAGCAGTGTATCATTTTGATAACTGTCCATTTAATAATCACTTTCAAGCTTGGTTAATGTATTCTCTGATTTCAGTCACCATTCAGATGACTTAAACACAAATACCGGCACCTTCTTACCTGGAATAATTGGATATATCTGGGTCAACCTCGTCACATGAGCTTCTAGCTGTTCAGCTTCATCACTATGCCTACAACACCGAAGAAGATATGCGTGTGCTAATAGGCAGTCCTTTTCAGACAAAAAACTATTTAAGGATCCATCTAGAAAAAGAGACCAAACATATAAATGAACGGTTAAAACAATAAAGCATTTTTTTCAATTTAGGAATCTGCACTTATTATGTGCATTTCAATTTATTTGTTTTTTTTGCAAATAAAAGTAAGGGCTGCAATACTGTCTGCAAAGGTTCCTTACAATGCACAAATTAAAATCGTAATAATTTGTAGTCTACCGTATTATTCATGTATAATGCAACCCCTAATTTTTGACTTGTTGCGGATGAATGAAAACATGCTGAAAGGGATTTTGTAGTACAAAATACTGAATTCAGTGAATTAATCGATAATATTTAATATGGAGGGTTGATTCAGATAAAATGAGACGACTTTGCAGTTCTGTTACGATGGTGTAATACTATGGCGCCACCATCGGCTGTGTTCGATGTGAGAGCCACGTTGTTGGACTATCGCCCGGCACCGTAATTTCCACTGAAGTAGGCTGAGTTTGAGGGACTCCATGGGAAGTTCGTTCCACACCTGCTGACACACTTTCCATAGCCCATCAACGGTTCTTGGACGGCGACTTCCAAGCCGTCGTTTCAGGAGACCAAAACCACAGATATCCATCGGTGATGCATCAGGGGATTTTACAGGCACATGAGAGAAGGGAATAACTCGTATGCCCATCTCCTGTTCCATCTTCCTATAGTAAGCCATAGTTGACTTGGCAGTGTTCAGTCACTCAGTTGTGTGACCGCGTGCTTTATGACGTCGCTCCAGCCCAAGATTGTCATGAATTATTCTGGAGAGTGTTGCCTGTGAAATAACTTTCCTTTGGGCTAGACTTCTCTGTGTGGGGGGATTTTCTTTCAGCACTTCAGACTGGATTTCTCGCACCACCTGAGCTGAGCGTGTTGGCTGGGGCTTGTTTCTGGTCTGCTTCTCTGCTCGTCCACGTTCATTAGATGGTCGCAATTTGTTCTTTCTGATTATTCGACCCACAGTAGCTTTGGATACCACAATACCATTTCGTTTGCATAATTCCACAATGCACGAAAGACTGAAGTTAGCGTCGGAAAGGCCAAACACATACCCTTCCCAAAAAGCTGTGATTTTGGTAGCCATGTTTCAGCACGAAATGTCCCAAATAACAGCAACAAGTGTATACAAAGCTAATCCCCATGAATAGTAGACGAGTCATGCAAATCACATTCCGTCAAGGTCATACGCGGCGTTTAAAGTAGTCTCATTTTATCTGAATCAACCCTCTGTATACATCATATCTATCGGTACTGTCCAGTTCCCACGAAAATGCCACTGCGTTGTTGAAAGTGCTCACTGCGAAAATTATAGTCGCTTTATGTTGAATAAAGAACAGGGAATATTTCCGATTTCTTTTGACCAAATCTTAAAATGGGGGATAAAAATTTACAGTGAGTCGAAAGTTTATCTTAGCCACTTTTTAACTTGTTTAACGTTATATTTTGAGTCTCATCAAAATTATTATTCGTACCTTCATTCGTATTTTCGTGTGATTTTTTCAATTTTGTTTGACTTTCTTGTCACATTCTTTCATCATTAAATTTTCCTCATTGTGTTTCTCCAACCTTGCTTCTAAATTCTACAACTTTTCATTCAAGCTCTCTCGATAACTGCCCTTAATATTACGTGTTGCCGATAGACACTCCGCTAACGCTTGCTTTAAATCGTAAAATGTCTCATGTGAAGAAATTCCCAAGGATGTGTTCTTATCTTTGCAGCTCTTGATCGTTGCATCAGCTGTCTCCTTCATGGCCGCCATATATTTTACACTAAACATCTTGGCAGGGCCGTCACAAGTTAGCCCCCCCCCCCCAAAATTGGCCACCATGTCAACTAAATCTGTTACATGGAGGACTCCCCTCCACAAGCTGGATTGGGCCAGCCCCCCTCAGCCCCCCTCAAAAAAAATTTCTGGGTACGGCCATGGATGAAGAATAACAGCATAACTGACTCCTATGCGTTGCATATAAGTTGTGAAACAGTGGCGCCCTCCAGTTATTTCCGTGAAAAATATGGCTTCTTACTATGGAGGTGAAGTGTGCACTGCACCAAATTTTTCTAATTTTAGGGCAAAATAAACCGCAATTTGTCTTTTTTTCGATTCCTAGAGATCCGGAAAGGTAACACTTCATCAAATATGCATAATTTGCTCTTAATTCGATTATTTTAGAGAAATGGCGAGTTAGCCATATACCGTAAGTATTCTACTATAATGCGATCTCTTGTATATTGCGATCCCACTTTCAGAGGCCAAAAAAGCAGTAAAAATTTTTCCCTCTTATGTAATGCGATCCCCATTTTTTTGATTCGTCGCTAACTTAGGAGAAATAAAATATGCAAGAATGTACAGAAAAAAAAACTCTATTTTTACAATTTGAAAAATGAATAACCTGGATGTATGCAATTAAAAAAACCTTCAAAATCTGATTCATTATCGCCTGATTCTTCAAAAAGTTCATTAATACAGTATAGATGGTGGTTTATTATAAAAGTTTTTAAAAAAAAGTTTATAATTAAATAATAAAAGGTTATTTAATTTTTAAGAAGACAAAAACGATACAGTTATGGTAGATTATGTGTATTTTTATTGTATGTTCATTTTTTGAAATTATTTATTTATTTATTTGTTTATTTATTTATTTAATTTATTTATTTATTTATTTATTTACTTATTTATTTATTTATTTATTTATTTACTACATTCCAACGGGAAATCCCATATATACAAATAAAACAGGAAAAAAAGTAAACATAATATAATTACGTAACTGAAAAAATATTTAAAAAAAAATAATAATAAATTATTGAAGGAGAAAGAAAAATCAAAACTATTAAAAAAAATAAACACAGAATATTTAAAAAATACCATCAAAGGATAAAAGAAAATTCCTTATATCAGAGACATTACAATTAAAAAGATCAATATAATTAGATATAAAATTACCCAATCTTTGAATACAGTAATGGTAGAATTATACTCGTAATTCGTAGTACAACGAGGGATAAAAAATATATCGATACTACGTGTAACACTGGGAATCTTAATATTAATATGACTCAGTAAAATGGGAGAATCGATTAAGCCATTCACCAATTTAAAAAGAAAAATGCCATCATGCATCGTTCTTCTCTGAAGTAAAGGAATAAGACCCGAAAAAGAACTCATATTATTTGAAGACATTCTAGGTAAACCAAAACCAAAATGATAATTTAAAAAACGTATAAATCGATTCTGAACTGCTTGTAATTCAATAATTAAGCCTTGATGATAAGGGTTCCAAACAATAGAAGCATATTCAAGAATTGGTCTAACATATGTACAATAAAGAAGAATGAGGGTAGAAGGCCGATCAAAAAAATTAAAAGAACGTAGTAACAAGCCAAGAATTTTATTTGCCTTCCTGGTAATACGACTAATATGAACGTCAAAACTCAATGAACTAGTAAAATTAACACCAAGGTCCAATACCCAATCACAACGAGATAATTTGTTATCCAGTATCCAATAATCAAACTTAATATAAGTGTGAGATTTATAATAAGACATACATTTACATTTATTGGGATTTAAGATCATTCGATTCAAGTTACACCAGTAATAAACTATCTGCAAATTGTTTTGCAGCAATTCACAGTCCTGTAATGAGGAAATTGGAAAACAGAGTTTCGCATCATCTGCAAAAAGCAACAGGCGTACACCAACCAAATTAACTAAATCATTAATAAATAGATTAAATAAAATTGGACCAAGATGTGAGCCTTGAGGGACACCTGTGCGAGCAATAAAGGAAGAGGAATATGAAGATGCAAATCTTACTGTCAATTGACGCTGCTCAAGATAAAATTCGAACCAAGCAAGTAAGGAACCAGTACTGCCACAAAGTTTCAACTTACTCAGAAGTAGAACATGATCAACTTTATCAAATGCCCTTGTAAAGTCTAAGTAAATAACATCCATCTGTTGATGACGCTTAAAGGCTAATAATATATCCTGTTCAAGAGTCACCAAATTTGTAACAGTATTAAGACCAGCCATAAATCCATGTTGATCGCAAGATATGAATCTGGTTAAATAATTGTTGATATTATTCAACAATATCTTTTCAATAACCTTGGCCAGAGCATTCTGAATTACTATGGGACGATTATGTATTCATGTATTAAGTACTGTAATAAAGTACATTAAAGTACACATTATGTATTCATGTATTAAGTACTGTAATAAATATTCATTTGAACTTTAGAAAACGTTTCTGGACAATTTCAGGAGATAGAACATAGTGGCAGTTAAAAATTTTACTGATCGAAACTTTATTTCACTTTTCACCTTGATTGTTACAAATTTATTTAAAGTCATGCCTATATTGTTCAATTATTATCAATAAATGGCAGCAAGAGAAATTATTATTATAATAGGGGAAAATTTCTTTGCATTGAATGATGGGTATAGCTGCCATTTTTTGAGGGCAAGAGGAAGGCAATCCTATACTGCTACTCATCGAAGTGCGACGTTTTTGCCTGACTTGTTATTGTATAACGATGGTAACGAGTTGTTGCGTGTCTGGATGTATTGTATAACAATGGGATAAGTTCAGAGCCATGGCAGCCATGGGTCTCGATGCCCTCAAAAGATGGCAGATATTTAATGTTTATGTTTTGATATTTCTCCCTATACTGTAAATAAAACGTGATCACAATGGGTTTTTTCGCCAATGGCTGCCATCTTGTTTTTGAGAATTCACTTTTGCATTAGCTTTTGGGAACGAAAAATTGAGGAAAAAAATGAATTAACGTGCTATATAGCCTATATACAATATAATATACTGTAACGTGCCAGTATATTAAATATTTTATGCTAGTTTTCGTTTGAAATTCATCATATCGAAATTCGTTTGAAATCACCTCCCCCCTCCTCCAAGTTAACTTTTGGTGATGGAAAAGTGAATGGGAAATTGAGAAAAAAAGCAAATTAATGCAATATTTATTGTTTAAATTGTATGATATCAAACATATGTACTATAATGTATCAGTATATTAAATATTTTATGCTAGTTTTCGTTTGAAATTCATCAGATCGAAGTTTATTGTGACACAGTTAAAGATGTTCAATATGCCCCCCTGTCGTGACACGGCCTACATCAATGCGGTAGTCGAATTCATCCCAAACCTGCATTAACATTTCTCCATCAATCCCACGTATCGCTACCGTAATGTGTTCTTTCAGCTCGTCTACGTCACGGGGAAGGGGTAGGGTGAAGACCTTGTCCTTTACACACCCCCATAAAAAGAAATCACAAGGTGTGAGGTCGGGGCTCCGCAGTGGCCACTTTGCAAGTTCCAGGTTATTGTTTGCTCGACCAATCCAC
>JAHWFO010038701.1:8853-19632 GCA_023313115.1 Rhysida immarginata | reverse complement strand
ACAGCTTAAAATTAAAAGAATGTGCCACAAATTTAATCATAAATTTATGCAGTAAACCCTGCATATTTTAAAATAAAAAACGCGAATGTAACGTCATTTTATTCTATCATTAGTCTATTTAAGAAGCGTTTCTCATGATTAAAATAGAAAAAATCCTAATATCATGCATTTTTTTTGTTAAAACAATGAAAAGATCATTTTTACAACTTCAGTTACAATCAAAAAAGCAAATGCTAAATCACTTAAACATATCAGAATTTTACAATGTCTCATCAACATGATTTGTCGCAGGAACGAATTGCCCGTCGCGAATTGTCTTGTAACGAAATGTCGGTATTCCTGCAATTGTTTAAAGCTTCCCTGTAGAGCAACTATTTAAAGCTTCTAATGTAGAGCAAGTGCTTTAAGCAAGTGGTAGGATTATACACTGAGTGAGCATATTATTATGACCACCCTGTCAGTATCTCGTTGGGCCACCTTTTGCCTTTAATACTGCGCTGATTCTTTGTGGCATTGATTCCACGAGATGTAGGAAGGTGGTGGGAGGAATCTGACACCATGCCTGATGGATAGCACTGTCTAGTTGTGCTAGATTGGACGGTGGTGGATCCAGCCGCCTGATGGTTCGTTCGACTTCGTCCCACAAATGCTCAATTGGGGTGAGATCTGGGGATTGTGGGGGCCACCGAAGTAAGGTAAAGCTCCCCTCATGTTCCTAGAACCACTCCTGCACAATACGAGCTCTGTGGCATGGCGCATTGTCTTGCTGGAAGTAGCCATCTCCATTGGGGTACGCCATCAACATGACAGGGTGGACTTGATCGGCGACGATACGGATGTATGCTGTGCCATCTAGGCGTTTTTCAACACGTATTAACGGACCCAACGCATGCCAGGAAAACATTCCCCAGACCATAACTACTGCCCGCACCGGCTTGAAGGGTTGTACTCGTGCATGCGGGGTCCATGCTTTCGTGCTGTTTCCGCCAGATTCTCACGCGGGGGTCTGCATGATATAACTGGAACCGTGACTCGTCAGACCACATGATTTGTTTCCACTGCTCGATAGTCCAGTCCTTGTATTCCTGAGCGAATTGGAGTCGTTTCCGCTTGTTGGCTAGAGACAGCAAAGGTGTGCGGACAGGTTTTCGGCTTCCGTATCCTATGCGATGCAGTGTGCGGCGGACAGTGCATTCAGAGATCGTTTTGGAGGACCCCTAATTAAGGTCAGCAGTGTTTTGATGCACAGTTGCCCTTCTGTTATCGCCGGCCAGGTGGCCGAGAGGGCTAGGGCGTAGGCTTTCTAGTTCTCGAGTCTGCCTGATCGTGGGTTCGAATCCCGCCGTGGGCATGGATGTTTGTGTTTGTCCCGGGCTGCGTACAGATATAACTTGTGTAAAAGGTGCAAAATGACCTAAGTAGTCTGACGCCAAATTTCTAGAACCCCCCCCCCTTCTGTTATCCTTTACCAGTCGTGACAGTCTCCGTTCTGTCCGATCATCAACCATCCGCGGGCGGCCACAACGCGAACGTTCAGACCCCGTCTTCCGGCTAACCGTCCAGTCTTTAAATACTTTAACGACGGCTGCTCTTGAGCACGAATGCTGCTGTTTCGCTGATACTCGCTCCATAGCTCCGAGCACCTACAATCATCCCGCGTTCGAAGGCTGTTAAATCGCGTCGTTTACCCATAGTTGAAGAATACAACACGTCTACTGTTGTCGACGACACTCAGCTTCCCTTTTTATACTGGTCCGGTCTGCTAGCAACATTGAAGCGACGTCCGTGCGCGCATTTGCATAAACATGTCAGGTGGTCATAATAATATGCTCACTCAGTGTATAGCTTCACAAAAATTGATAGTATTCGCGTAAAAACAGATATCACCAATTTTTTTTTCAATTTCTAAATCGTTAATAAATACAGTATAAAATGTTTTTTCAAATTTTTGAAATCGATTGAGAACATTAAAAAAAAATCATTTTTACCCCAAAATTTTTTTTTCTCATTCTTTTATGTTTTCTTGTGAAATATATACGTTTTACTTGTTATCTTTAAAATTTCAAAGAGATTTGAAAAAATAGCTTGAGATATGATTTTTTAAACAAAAAGTACCAAAAAAATGTATTTGTTTATAAATTTTTAACAAATGAAAAAATTTTAAAAATATTTTGGGAATTTTAATACTCTATTAGGTACTATTAAATTATAATAAGAGTTTTAAATTTCACGACATGTTTGTTTTTGAGGGGCCTACTTCAGGAATTCTTACCCTAAGTGTTTTGCGTCTTTTTTCTTTATTTCTAAGGTCTCGAAAGCGTCAAATAGTGAGTTGTTTTCGAACCTTCTTAGCAGCTTGAGATTTTCCTTGGTGACGTTATCCAGTCGGGCAAATTTTGTATGTGTCAAGTGTTCTTTGTGTCTGGTCTCCACGTTCCTCTTTGTCTGACCTCGGCAGACCATTGGACAATTCTGGTATGTTATTTCGCAAACGCTTGACTGTTGGGTGGGTTCAGTCTTGTCCTTGGGGTTGCCTAATAACAGCTTCAGTGATTTAGGGTTACGGAAAGCTAGCTTTGTGCCTTAATTTTTGAAAACCTTTTGTAGTCCTTTGATTAGTCACTACATAGCAGGGCCGTCCAAATCGTGCACGTCGCCCGCGTGCAACAAAAATATCTCGCGGGCAAAGCTCACGGGCAAAGCCGAGGAGATAGTCCAAACTCAGGAGGGGAGTGCGTATAGTTTTTCCTATGCAGTGTTGCCAGACTTTAGGGGGGCGATTCCATTAAATGTGGCATTATTTCTTTTGTTACTGATACTTGCTTGTTTTTCGTCTCGCATAACATGGCGCACATTCCGAAAAAGCATAAAATCACTGAACCAGTATTTAAACCGGAGTGGGAGAATCTGGTTTTTTTTTCTTCATTGTTCACAGATCGGATTCAAAATACTTAATATGCAATCGTGTCCTATCGGGAAAAAGAACATACAATTCTACCTGACATCGGGAAAATTGTCACATTAAAACGAATGAAATAAAATGGTAAATTGCCTCGTTTTTTTTTTACAGTGTCGAATTGATAATTGGCAACTCGACTTTAAGGAACTGATCAACGTAAAGTGTAATGGGGGGGGGGGGAGGAAAATTACCCGCGTGCACGGGCGCTGCCCGCGGACAGAAATCTTGGACAGCCCTGCTACATAGAGATTGAGGACGTAGAGACTTGTTTGGCCGTAGAGTCTTTGTGATTGGCTATTGTAAATTTGTATAAATCTTTGTGATTTGCTATTGTAATTTCCCATGAGTCAGCGGGGAGGGGGGTAAGGTGTTTCTTTCACCTTTATCCTGTTAAGTGTGTTCGTTGAATGATAACCACAGTGTGGTCGAAATGCGCATTCGAAGTAACGAAGTAAAAAATAATTTTGTGGATAAGAGGTTTATTTTCAGTTTAATTAATTCATGTATAGGGTGAATAATAAAAAGTAAAGCAAAAGTTCATATCAAAATAAGTCCGGAAATGAATGGCGGGTCTGCAATAAAACAACTAGTACTGGTACATGGCATTACACATTAAATGGCATTAATTTCATCCATGTTACAGAAGATGTTTAAAGTTGCCACTATGGGATGCAATGCAAGCGTCCACACGTCTCATCATAGATTGCTCCACACGTCATAGATTGGGATCCACACGTCTCAGTCTTTCGAAAGATCCAGCCAGGTTTTGTGCGTTGGTTGGTGCTGTCTTTCAGGATACGTAGCTCGGTAAATCCGTGCGGCTTCTCGACTGTTACCATGTGCTTGAACGTGAAATTAACTTTACCATGCCACTGTAGTAAAAATCCGCTCCAGCATTTCTCAAACATGTCGGCACTGCGTCTTTGACGTCGTCATCAGTGCCGGGAGTGTTTTCCTCCCAGGTCGCATTTCATTTTCCTGAACAAATTATAGTCACATGGGGCTAAGTCGGTGCTATATGGTGGATATTGCCACACCTCCCACTTAAACGTTGACAGCAGTTCCGGAGTAGCGCGAGCTGTGTGCGATATGGCATTGTCATGCAGGACGAAAAATCACATTATCCCCGTCGACATTGCAAATTTCCTATGGATTTCATTGCAATTTAAGCCTTTCACTCACATAAAATGGTTTGTTCCGCGAATCTCTAACTTGGAGTGTACAACCAGTTGCTATGCCGTGACAACAATACTTTTACGCACGCAGTAAACGCGTGAAGACGTGGGATTATGTCACGTTGCAATTATAGACTAGTTGCGTATCTCTGGTCGTGCCGCCCTAGCGACAAAATCCAAAATTGGGGTGAATTTCCCGCCGCGCGTCGAGAGGTGAATCCTAATTATTTTCATTGAGTTATCGAATTCAGATAAAATTCTACGTTCAAGAAGAACTAACGATGAAGCTAAAAATCCAAATCTCCATTTCTATAGATTTCCTGCAAAATCATGGGAAGCAAAAAAAAAAAATGGGTTCAAGCTGTTAAACGAACGTAAACCAAAATAAAGTAGTCAGTTGCCATAAATAGAAAACAAATCTTAAGGGATAAGGGCTATTGTTTATTGTTCTAATAGTTTAAATTATGTAAATTGTTTTTTCATAGGCAATTAAATAAGAAACCTTGGGTGCCTAGTAAAAACTCTCGTATTTGTAGTGCACATTTTGTAGCCGGAAGAAAATCAGAAAAACAGAATAGCGACGCTTATATTCCCACAATTTTTCCTAAAGAATACAAGAAAAAGAATTCATGTCCTGAAGGAGGACTTAGATTACGTAGACGTAAAGAAAAAATAAATACCGGGTGGACAAGAAATAACGAGAGGTGTTCAGAGCTCGCTAGCGGGAATTCTATTAGGCCAAATGCAGTACATTTTGGTGTATATACTTAGTGGAACATGCAGTTTTGATTTCTGCAAAAAAAAAAAAAAGTACCAAAAGTCGCCATAGGGGGCGCTTATTTCAAGAAAACAATGAATACATTTGCATAAGCGCGTTCCGTGTTGAGCAATCATGACAATAAAAGGCAAGGCCTGACGAACGAATGGCCTGACGATCATTCACGAACGAATGGCCTGACGATGACGCTTACCCTGCCTGACCGGGCGTTATTAGTCAAGTTGTTTTACCAGAAGAGCGACAACGCAAGTGCTGCCCTTCGTGAATCCCGGCGATTGAAAACGTTACGAAGAGGACCGATGAGCATAACTAACTTACGGAAAATGATTGAACGATTTGAATCTACCGGAACTCTAGGAGTGCAACCAGGCCGGGGACGCAAACGAATCAGGCAGCAACACGTTGAAGAAGTTGCAACTGCTGTTGTGGAACAGGAGATGACTACTGTGCAGGGTACCAGCAGTGCACACGCAATAGCACGCCAAACAGATATCCCATATTCGACGGCGAGGAAAATATTGCATAAGATATTGACATTTTATCCCTATAAACTCACACCTGTTCAACAATTGCTTCCTGGAGATGAACGTACCCGAACTGACTTTTCGTTGAGATTTTGGATGATGCATGGCCATGGCAATGGCCAACAATAGCACGTATGGAAGTGGATGATGCATGGCCATGGCAAATTTTATGGAGTGATGACGCACATTTTTATTTGAATGGTGATATCATTACCCACAACTGCCGTATTTGGGCTGCATCAAATCCACAAGTGTGTCTGCCAGCTCCTATGCATTCACCGAAACTAACAGTATGGTGCGGCTTTACTGCTTCTTTCATCATCGGTCCGTACCTTTTTGAAGAAATCCGTCCCCGTGGACCGGTGACTTGTTCCGTCAATTCTGCCAGGTATGCTGATATGCTTGAGAAGTTTGTGATAGCACGATTGCAGGAAAAGGGTTGTCTGGATTCTACCATTTTTATGCAGGATGGTGCGCCACCGCACATCGGAGGTCAGGTGCAGCAGATCTTGCGAGAACGTTTTTCAGACAACAGAATAATTAGTCGTGCATTTCCCATGGTATGGCCACCCAGGTCGCCTGATCTCAACCCTTGTGATTTTTGGTTATGGGGATATTTGAAAAGCCTTGTGTATCAAGCACATGTTCCTGACCTCTCAACCTTAAAGGATCAAATAACGTCACATATCAGACTAATTAATGCAGATATGCTGCGAGCTGCCGTAGAAAATGTCGTGTACCGCATGTAGCTATTGGAACAGCACACTGGTGGTCATATTGAAACACATTTGTAATTAAAAATCAAACATTGTTTATTGTTGTTGTTGTTATCAAACATTGTTTATTGTTGGTTTGTACGGTATTTGTTCATTTGACAATTAGGTATTCATTGTTTTCTTGAAATAAGCGCCCTCTATGGCGACTTTTGGTACTATTTTTTTTTTTTGCAGAAATCGAAACTGCATATGCCACTAAGTATCTACACCAAAATGTACTGCATTTAGCCTAATAGAATTCCCGCTAGCGAGCTCTGAACACCTCACGTTATTTCTTGCCCACCCGGTACTTCTGCGACTGAATCTTACGAAAGAGATTGCGAAACAGGTAATTAGTTGGGATAGGGTAATATTTGTATAAATTAGTTAGGTAATAGAGGGTATAAATACGCTCATTATTTATAAAAACATGATTGCTTTCAAAAAGCTTTTTTCTTATACAGTTTTAAATTCAGGCTGAGATTGTAGTTTTTGTAGTAATTATTTTATTGTCTATTGCTTTTTATCTTGGGCTATGCATTTTATTCAATTCCTATATTACTACGTGATAATATGTATAATTTACCTTTGAAAAAAATTTCGATCGAAATAAATCGCACTTAACACTTTGAAATCCACACTGAATAATCACGGTACCCATAATTGGAGATCTAAATAGCGATCCAAAATTAAATTGCGGAGATTATGTCTGTATCGACGGCTATGAAAGCGGGGACAGGGAATCATTCACCCCAAATTTGACAATAACCGCCACTAGTATGGCGCGACGGTCGCTTTCTAGAGATACGCAACTAGCCTATAGACATACAAGCAACATCCTTAAAAAGGCGAATGATGTCGGCGCTCTTCGACCACAGATGATGCTGAGTGTCACTTTTTGATTCACCCTTGTATAACCCTTGCATAATATCTCTATGGTAAAGATTTAAAAAAATTGTTACTCACAAGAGCTCACTCAGAGCTTTTTGTCTGAAAATTTTTTTATAAATTCTTACCAGTGCCAATAGTAAAACACCAAGTGCTTTTGCTTGGCATTAATCGGGAAGGTAGGTGAGGTTAGGTTAGGTTGGGTTATCTGAATAAAAATTCAAAAATAGAGCTTTAAAAACTAACTTAAGTATTTCATTTCATTTATAAATTTTAAAATATAATGTAAAACTTTAAATGAAAATGGTTAGCAACCTTTGGGTGCCCAATCCCCCAGGGCCATACCATATTTCAATATTATTTTAATTAAAATTACCTTAATTTAGTTGATTTTTAATTTTATTATTATTAAAAATGGCAGGGTAGGTTATTTTGCTTAGAATCAGGCAAAACAATGGTAACAATCGAAAAATCGAACTTCCCGATTAATGCCAAGCAAAAGCACTTGGAGTTTTACTATTGGCACTGGTAAGAATTTATAAAAAAATTTTCAGACAAAAAGCTCTGAGTGAGCCCAGGTAGTTCCCTTGTCAGAAAACAATGGTCAGGTGACTTTTTAGTTCCGGCGTGTGTTTCGAGCAGTAACCATCGACGCCAAAAATGCATAAACGTGCAACAACAATGCAAAACGTGTGCTTCGCTTTTTGGTGTCGTTTTTTGCATCACGTTTTTTATGTCCAATCTTAAATCATTATCGTCTTAAAATGTACAGAGTGTCCCAAATTGATGTATAAACTCTTTGAAACGTTATAACTCAGCAAGGAAATGAGATAGAAATATAAGGTTTGTTGTATTTTATTCCTTAAACTTCCTTAAGCCCGTACATGTTCAAAGTGTCCACCTTCTGCCACAGTACACTTCTAAGTCGTGGACAAGTCGTGGAATGTAATGTAAGGCTTCCATTTTTGACCTCGTAAAATTCGATGAACACTGGATTTGGCGATACCAATTTCACGAGAGCATTGCCTCACTGACTTCTTTGGGGATCGTGCAAAACCTTCCATGATGGCATCAACACTCTCGTTATCAGTAGAACTTCTCGTTCTTTCGCACCGACCTTTCAACACATCTTTCACTGTTCCTTCGGCTTCAGACTTGTCTCGGAGTTTTGTTATTGTTACCCTTGTTGGCAGTGGTGTACCAAATTCAACCCTCCAACGTCGTTTAACCTCAACAACATTCTCCACTTTCCAATAACACTTCAGTATCCACTTACGTTCATCGAATGTAAGTCTCGCCGCTATTTTGGTTTATAAACAAATGAACAACAGTGAACGTGTTGCTTTGCTTTTCCAGCGCCGTCTGGATCATACACAATAAACTTTATATTTCTATCTTATTACGTTGCTGAGCTGTAACGTTTCAAAGAGTGTATTCATCAATTTGGGACAATCTGTATAAGGTGTGCCCAAATGAAAAGGAGAGTACGGTTATATCTAACGAATATTTTAATTACCGAATATTTTAAGTACAGAATATTTGACGTAGAGTTAAAGTGTAACATGATGCCTACATATAATTGCCTTTGATAGAGATGCAGTGATCTCAGAGTCTAAGAAGCGAACGATGGTTTCAGCGTTGAAACTCCTGGGTTGCATACGGATTCTTCTTCCACTGTGCTCTGCACTTTCTTGTCGCAGGTGAACCGATGACCTCTCAGTGATTTTTTTAAGAGATTGAAAATATGGGAGTTACATGGGGATTTGTCGGGACTATACGGAGGATGTTTGAAGACTTCCCATCGAAAAGTTTTCAGTACGTGGAGGGTCTTCTTGGCCACAAGTGACTTTGCGTTGTCCTGGGGGTAGCACTATCCACTTCGAGAGCTTGTTTTAGATGGCCCGTTTCAGCTTCAGCAACGTGTTGCAGTACGGTTCAGAGTGAAATGTTTCAACACGTTCTAGCCAGTCGAGGTGTATGGGTCCGTCTTCGTCGAAAAAGAAACAAAGCATTAATTTTCCGGCCTTCATGGCTGAGTGAGCTGTTTTGGGACGTGGTTAGCCGGGATGACGCTACATCTATCGACAAGCATATTTACCAACTTCGATTAGATCAAATGGCGCTAAAGTGAAAGTCTCCTTTTCATTAGGGCACACCATATAGTTTGCGAAATAAAAAAGCAGCTTGGAAAAGTTGTTAAAATTGTTAAAATATGGGATAAAATGAATAAAAAGTTGGGAGGGAATACTTCTTACAAGAATAAGCAGTTGAGAATTAGCAAGCTTTCATTATTAAAAGCGAACTTAAAAAGTTTATGCGTAATTTAAATGTAATGTACAGGAGCATATGTAATTTAAATAGTGATGTTTTAATGCGTACAGGAGAGGTTCAATACTACTTGGAGAGAGATTGATTACAGACTTGATATTTTGCGGGCAACAAAAAGAACTCATATCGAGTTGGACTGATTTGTGGTGATATGACTATAACTGCTATAAAAACTTTAATGAATTATTCTGCGGGTGGTATTTGAACGTTTATCTATTGGATAATGAGAGACACGTGCTAAGATTTAATTCTGAGATTCCCAACTCGCACTTTTAACCCCAGGTGATGAATACGCCCCGTATCCAACGAGAAAGACAGGCCCTAGCCAATACCATTTAGAGAGAAAGCTCCGCACAGAAAGGTCATATATTGTTACACGAGGCCTACGAGATAACAAGGCCTGGAAGCGAAAAAGTCACCTGACCATCGGGGTGCTAGCAACAATCCAACCTTCCTTGTTTCCAACAAACGAAAAAACACTGATTGTTAACATCCAAGATGGAGACAATGAAGACTGGATTGTTTGCTAGCACTTTAGCCAAAAATATTTTAGCACAATATATTTTAGCCAAAAATATTAAAATATAAAAAAACATTATATATGCTACAAAAAAGTAATTCATATTTTAATAATTTAAATTGTGAAATTACATTTTATGGTTAGACATTAAAAGTGCTACAAAAATAAAACTTAATAATTTATTAGGCAACAAATATAATTTTCTACAATTGTTTTTCCAAAACACTAATCAAGAATTAGAGAAAGAGTGAAATATTTTCAATAACAATTTTTTGAAATGGTCATACTCATTATGATCTCAATCAGATTGCATAATTTAAGCATTCTATAGAAAGGTAGATTATTTAGTAAGGGTAAATTAAAAATTTCATTGTTTTGGTAATTATTTTCTTAATTAATAAATTTTCTTTGACACTTATATTAATTTTCTTTACAAATTTTCTGGTGCCAAGAGCAAAGATGACTAAGAAAGCAACAACCATTGCTAAGCTATGTTACTGGGGTAGAAACTGAAGCAAGGGTGCTTAGTTAGGAAAAAATATTAAATATTGGCATGAATTTACGAGAAGGATAGAGAATGTTTTATTATTGACGGTCTTCTCTTAAATTCCTGATATCATGATAAGGAATGGCTTATTATTGATGAGTTTTTTTTTTCATTTCTTCATTGCTTCTGTATTCGTGAAAAATTACGCCTTTTGTCCTTCCCTGCTTCGTCTTACAGAAAGGTACATAACAATAGACCATTTCGATTTTAAACAAGTGAAGAAAATTTTTTTTTTCAAAATCCAACGCTTATGTCAAAATTAGGTACACATAACGCCATCTCTTGAGCCAATTCTATTTCATATT
>JAHWFO010038700.1:570983-621098 GCA_023313115.1 Rhysida immarginata | reverse complement strand
GACCAATGGAAACGTGTAATGTGGACAGAGGAATCTCGCTACACACTATGGCAATCCGATGGACGAGTTTGGGTTTGGCGCATACCTGGAGAACGCTTCTTACCTGAGTGCACAGAGCCCACAGTCAAGTTCGGAGGAGGAGGAGTCATGGTGTGGGGCTCATTTTCATGGTACGGACTGGGCCAGCTCGTTCCTGTGCAAGGAATCATGAACTCCGACCGTTATCTGAATGTTTTGGACAACTGTGCACTTCCAACGTTGTGGCAATTTTTCGGAAACGGGCCATTTCTCTACCAACACGACAATGCTCCGTGCCACAAAGCGAGGCGTGTACAGCAGTGGTTTGCGGACTCAGGGGTCGAAGAAATGGGTTGGCCGGCACAAAGTCCCGACCTCAATCCTACAGAGAGTCTGTGGGATGAATTGGAAAGACGCTTGCGGGCCAGATCACATCGGCCAACTTCTGTACCTGAACTGATTCTCGCTCTTCGGGAGGAATGGAGGAACATTCCGGAAAGTACCTACCAACATTTGGTGGAAAGTCTTCCCCGAAGGGTGGAAGCTGTGATTCGGGCAAAGGGATGTGCAACGCCCTATTGATTTCCATGAAATCGTGGCTAGAGCGCAAACGTGCATGTGTCCGGATATTTGTGATCATATAGTGTACATCGTGAACACACATTCTAATTTTTTTTAAGTAGACATTAGCAATTAGAGTTTGTCTCCATTCCTCCATCAAAACAGTCCCGAGTTCAGCAACTGATTTCGGACGAGTTGGTCTTGACCTCAATCACAACGATGGTGTTCTATAGGGTGGAGACCAGGGCAGTCGTTGAACATCCATCTCGTCATACCATTCCGTGACAGCTGTAGCTTTGTGGCAAGAAGGGTTGTCGTCCTGATAATAACAATCATCCACCCCAGCAACTGCCAGAGGGTGGGAAGCTTCTAACTATCCAAACTAGCTGAACGCGTCCCACACGAGTATTCGACCACCACCAAGTTTCACTGTGGGAACAACACCCTCTGGTAATAGACGTTCTCCAGGCTGCTTCCACAAAAATACTCTACCGTAGGACTGGAAACAGGTGAACGAGCTGCCTTGTTTGCTCTTGTGATGTTTGGCTTGTGTGCTGCAAGTCTTCCATGGGAACCAAGGCCGTGGAGTTCTTTTCCTAAGGTATAAATAATCACAGTAATATTACTGGTGCGCTGGTTTTATCCTGTTTGTGCGCACAGCCTTCTTTAACGCCCTTCTCTGTCATTTTTGGAGTTTGGCCTGGGTGTTATCCTACACTGCTAAGGCCGGAGCGTTGCCAATTGCATATCATATCAGATTTTGGATGGCCTAGCTGAGTAGCGGTGGCACGAATGTGACAGCTCACAATGACACCTCTCTCAAAGTCACTCAGTTCCTATCGTGTTGTCATGATGCCTCTTTTCGACTGCTATGATCATCCGATGTGTTTTATTTATCAAAGCAGGGCTGTCCTCTTATTTGCATTTACAAAATCGCTCATTCCACCTGATGGTAGGGGTAGCTGGACAATTATTGGTAGGTAGTGTACGCGTTGTACGTGTCATGAAGGACAAAACATAGTGACAATATATTATACCAAATAAAAATTATCCAAGAATAATTTCAACGTTCATCTAAGTATGGAGTGGAATCAACGTCACGTAAAACTGACTCCAACTTATACGAGGTCGGTCTTAAAGTCCTTACAACCACACGAAGCGAACGAGGGATTAGTCCTTGTTTACGTTATGTCCACCGAAGGCTACCAAGTTTTCCTGGAGATAAATCTTGTCCTTGTTGTAGAAGTCCTCTGTTTGACCTTGGGGGTACTGTTCCACTTCAAAGATGACCTCCTCATCATTTTGGAAACGGCGTCCATGCAACGTGCTCTTCAGCGTGGGAAGAGGAAGAAGTCGCTGGGTGCCAGGTCGGGTGAGGCAGTAATTCGTACCCAAGAGTCCCCCAAGTGTCGTTATCTTTTGTACTGCATGAACAAATGAGGCACCCATCTTGCAGCAATGTTTGTCATGTGGAGTTGTGCGTGCAAGATGCGGACCTTCTGAATGGTCTATGATTCTTCGGTTTTGAGGACCAGGGCTTCCACTTGCTGCACGATTTGCGGCTACTCACTGATAAAAGGCCGTCCAGAGCGGGGATAGGTTTCCAGGCTAACTGGAGATTTCGGAAGCGTCGTCACCACATGGTCGCGGCCTCGTACGATGGGGCATTGTCCCGGTAGCTTGTTTCTCTTCAGATGCAGAAACTTATCAGAGCCCGAGCCTCAGGTTTGGTGCTCTGGCGGCGAATCCACAAACTATAGTACGAGTTAAATTGGTTCTGGAGTCTCTGCAGGAATGCGGTGATTGTAAAGATCTTTATGACCGACCCTCCTATCAGACAGAATCTACGGAACTGAAAATTGGGAAAACGTACTTCTTCAAAAGAAAAACTTTAAGAACTATGAAGTTTAATGTTCCACTAATATTATGTTCAAATAATAATGTTATCCTCTGGTCATGTCAAACAAGCATGCACATTTTGACGGACACATGTGATGTCAATTACTTGTACTTTCATACTTTATTATATAAGGGTCGTACAAATGAAAACGAAAATTCTTTATTTTATCCAAAGTGTATACAAGGAATTTAAAACTACTCTCCAAATGCATTAAGGCATTTATCCCACTGTGTAACAAGGCGTGGAATTCCTTTATGGAAGAAGTCTTTCGGTTGCGAGTGGAACCATTCCAAAACCTCTTCCTTCACTTCATCGTCCGACTGAAACCTGCGGCCTTTCAGATGTTTCTTGAGATCCCCAAACACGTGAAAGTCACATGGGGATAAGTAAGGATGCTGCATTGCTTCCCAGTTGAACTTCTTGATGAGGTCTACCGTTGCTTTCGAGGTGTGAGGACGCGCGTTGTCGTGGAGAAGAAGCACTCCTTCTGTAAGAAGTCCAGGACGCTTGCATTTGATGGCCACGCGCAGTGCCTTCAATGCTTCCCCCGTATCGTGCTGCGTTAACTGCGTTGCCTTTTTCAAGAAAGTCTAGTAAAATCGGGGCTTTGCGATCAAAAAACACGGTCAACATCACTTTCCCCGTGCTGTTTGCGATTGCTTTTGATTTTTTCGGGGGTGGTGACCCACAATGCTTCCACTGACGACTTTGACGTTTGCTTTCGGGCTGGAAATGAAAGCACCAAGTTTCATCCCCTGTAACGATCCTGTCGAGAAAACTCTCTCCTTCCAGTTCATAGCGAGTGAAATGTTGTAGGGACATGGCCATTCGAACTCCAATTTGTTCTGATATCAAATGATGCGAAACCCCACTGCAAATTGAACAATAGGTTGTAAGTGTTGCATTACGTGAGAAAGAACGATAACTCGCGCTTCGAAGCTCTGCGAGTGATCGCTTCGTCCAAAAAACAAAATGGAGTCAACGAAACAGGAACAGAGAGCAGTAATGTCAAGGAGTTTCAGTTTCTGAAATTCATCGTTCGTATGCAGAACGTCTATGGAAATGACTACCTAACCTTCACTCGTGTTTGGGCATGGACCAAGAGGTTTTCGGAGGGACGGTCATCATTGCAAGACGATCAACGACCTGGACAAGCAAACCGCGCCATCACGGATGATTCCAAAGCTAAAATTGACGCTGTCTTAAAAGAAAACAGAAGAGTGACAATCGATGTCGTGGTTGCTATAACTGGTCTTAGTCGTGGAACTGTTCACTCCAGTATCAGGAACCATCTGCACTACAGAAAAATCTGTGCACAATGGGTCCCGCATCATTTGACATTAGAACTACTTGGAGTTGAAAACAAAAACTTACGATCCTACACGTCGTCTTTTTTTTTTTTCCACACAAATTTACGTTTTCATTTGTACGACCCTTATACTTTCTTTTAGATTGTTCTTTCGTGCTTTCTTGTGAATTGCTTCCAGTATGATTGAGAGTTGTTTTTTTTTCTTTCTTTCTGAAACACAAAGAAGAGGCCAAAAATGTATATACAGTTTAACAAATGTTATCTATGGGTTTTCCATAACAGCAAACTAGAAATAATCTCAAGATTGTTACATCCATTGAATGGATAAGACCCCGATCAAAGAAGAGGGCATTTAAGCTTGAAAGACAATGGGATATGGTCGAAGTTCGCCGTAATAAGAAGTGTCTGGATGCTTACGGCAACAACCAAGAGCACCTTTTGTAATTGTAAAAGTCAAAAGTGACTTATATTTATCCGTTGACGTTTTATAAATTTAATATTACAACTTTTATACAGGTTTTTCTTTTGTTCAAGTGTGTAAACACTTTCTTTGGTCCCATCTGTATACTTTGTATCAATTGACAGCTTCTTACGTAATAAAAATAGACTGTCAAAGGGGTTGTTTATAAACAGGCGTGACAACAATTCAATTCTCTGATACGTTTATAATCACTGCCATGATCTAAAAAAAAAAATAAAACTATTAAATAAAACTAGAAACAGTTTCCTTATTTTATGGGTAACTTCCTAATAAATAAACCGCTGCAATAACGTGTTTGCATATTCCATAAAATGAGGCTTCTATTGGATCCTTTCACAAGAAGTGTCGATTTTTGAAGGGAGACGTTACAATGCAATTTCAGATAGTGAATTGAAAGGCACAACTGTGATTATAAATAGTTTTCAGACTTTTATTTAACTTCACGTGTTTGTGTGTTTGTTCGCAAATTTTGTAATCAATATTTCGTTCGCTTCCTAACTACCTACATCTCTGAAACTTTCCTCAACGTTGTCTTCTCGATGACAAGTCATGTCTCAATCGTTAATTTCAGTAGTCATTCATTTATTCGTTAATTGAGTAATTTATAATTTAAGTTTACTACATACACAGCGCCAAAGCCAGCTTGATAACAAGGCCTGGAAGGGAAAAATCACCTGATCATCAGGGTGCTAGCCAATGACGTACATTAAAGATAGACTCCGAATCCTATTGTTAACAGCGGCAAAAAGTGAAGCAAATTGAGCCATGATAGTTCTGCGCAGGAGTGAGCCGTGGAGTAATTAGCTGTCTGGCTGCTTTGTTTTTGAAAATTTTGGGCCCGAGGAATAATTAATTCAAAACCATTCCTCAAAGTTAAACTGCGTATAACTGTACAAACAGACAAGAAAAAGGATCAGGAATCATTTTCCACAAAAATAAATCAAAAATACGTAACTAAAATGAAAATACGTAACTGAAAGACAATCGAAACGAAATTGAAATTGAAACCATGATCGAAAAATTGTTTATAAAATATAATAAAATACTTCAAATACAAAGTAAACGAAAAGATAAACTTATCAGTCCGTGATCGGCGTGTGAAAGAATAAACTCTTCTGTTTAGCCATGTGTTTTGTATCATCTTCACTCACTTTCGGCCATGACAGTTCTGGGCATGGAGCTTCCCAATTTGCTTCAAGTTACAACAATAGGATTCGGAGTCTATCTTTAATGTACGTCATTGGTGCTAGCAACAATCCAACCTTCATTGTTTCCAGCAAACGGAAAGTTGTTTGTTTTGGATGAAAATTAATTTATTCGATTTTTTTGAAACAAGTATTTAATAATTTTTATATAATGATACAATCTAGTTTTAATGGCTCAATTGTTAGACTTTTAAATTCATTTGTAAATTAATAAAATTAATTGTAATCTGGGTGCTCATATAAATCCTTTTCAATTGTAGCTTACTTGGATTTCCTTATAAAAATTTGCAAGATACAGTTTTGCAAGTAAAGCCATATTATTGACATAACTTATTAATAAAATTGCTATCTATAATTAAACAGAATAGAGAAAAAGCGCATTAAATTTACTGATCTGGAAACTGTCCAAAATTATATATATTCATACAACCTCTGACAATTAAGTTCGGTGAATGACCTCATATTGCTAACGGTCGTAAGAGTGCGCTACCGTCGTATCCTGCCCCAGACAGGTCGAGACATGTTTAAACAAATTTGAGAGAATCAGCGCTGCGAATGTGTTTATAGTGTTTAAAAAGGACATTGAAGAGTGAAGGTGTAGTGCGCGTGGTCAAAACCCAAAATGTATCAGCGAACGAAAGAGACTCATGAAATGCTGACAACAGTTTACAAAGAAAGTGGTATCACTTTGAAGTGTGTTTATGAGTGGCTTAAACGGTTCCGAGGAGGCCGGAACACCGTAGAAGACGCCCCCTGAAGTGGCCAGACATCCAACGTAATGTTACGACCCAACTGAAGGCTATCCCTAAAAACGACTACGCCAGGAGTTTCCAGGACTTGTACAGCCGTTCCCAGAAGTACATTACCATCGACGGGAATTACTTTGAAGGATAGTAACTGCTGTTTCATGTAAGCCAGCAATCCACTCGCAATATGAGGTCATTCGCCGGACTTAATTGTCAGAGGTTGTATATGCTTTAGCTTATTGGGTAAAAAAACAAAACATTTAAAATTCCTCCTGCATGACATTGAGTCCGCAACATTATAAATAAAGCGGCAAAAAATGTCCTTTCTACAATTTTCACCACCAGGGTATCATTTCCTGGGCCGTATTAGTAAATTTTAAAACGAAAATACTACGTACATAATAAAATAAACGCGCCGACACACTTTTACCTTTTTTTTTTATTTTTTTTTTTTTTTACTTTTTATTGCACTTCTTAAGGTCAAAGTGTGTGCTTTAAAAGTTTTTATTTTATATTTTTTATTTAAATTTTCTCCTTTTGGAGTGAATGCACTACCTTAAGATCACAGTGCCAACAAGTTGTCCAATCCTAAAGAATGAATCAAAATTACAGATAAAGTAAAATCATCCGGAAAATCGCCAATAGGCAGAATTTATTATTTCAACTTAGGGAGTTCAGACACATATTCTAAACTCTCTGATCCTGTGTTATCGCGTATAAGAATGGGATCTTCTCTGTTCAACAATGCAGGCTATTTCTTCCAGAGAAAGTAGTGGTGTATTGTTCACTTTCCTGATCGCACGTCTCTGTGATGATTTGACGTGTGTTAAAAATATAAATTTGCGATTTACTATCAACACCACCTAAAAAACAAAGATGCGTCATTAAATCTGGGCCAAAGCCAACTTAAAAGACAGGCCGGGGCACTAAAAAGTTACATGACCAAAGTAGATCGAGCAACAATCCAATCTTCATTGTTTCCAACAAACGAAAAAATACTGATTGTTGAAATCCAAGATGGAAACAATGAATATTGGATTGTTGCTAGGTCTACTTTGGTCATGTGACTTTTTAGTGCCCCGGCCTGTCTTTTTCGTCGGCTACGATCTGGGCCCCGACAATTTACAACAAACAAAAAAAAAACGCTGAATACAACCAACACCTCCTAAAAAGAAAGCCTGTGCATTGAAAATTCATACATTGTTACATCGTCATAAAAAGGAATTGCTAATCGTATTTCTACCAATAATAAGCTCTGAATCACGGTCTATAAATATTCATGGTCATCGAGCTCCATTGTTAAAATGAAGCTAAAGTTTCTATAATAGCTCCCGATAGGGCGGGAGCTCTGTTGGAAAGTGGCGCTGCATGAACAATCGGCCCAACTGCGCCTGCAGCGCCGCCCTATCGGCAGACAGAAACTTTAATTTCATTTTCAGTTTCAATGAAAAGCTCTATCGCAGATCACGGTCGGCCTTAGTCAACACCACCGAAAGATAAGGCCTTAGCACTCGGTGAGCACTGCGTCATCAAACTGAGACAGACAATGCAACTTTCATTGTTTACAACAAACGAAAAACCTTTCCGTGTATTTCATTTGTTACAAACAATGAAAGTTGCATTGTCTGTCTCAGTTTGATGACGCAGTTCTCACCGAATACTAACAACACCTCCTAGAAAGAAAGCCAAACAACTGAAACGTCATACATTGTTAGATCATCTTGTTTCGACCATTGTTAACCGTATTTCTACCAACAAGAAGGCTTAAATTTGGTCGACTTATGATGATGTAACAATGTATGACGTTTCAGTTGTTTGGCTTTCTTTCTAGGAGGTGTTGGTACTAAGGCCTTATCTTTAGTGCGATCTATGTGGCATCTGCCGCGATCTGTTTTCCTTAGCTTCTCGAAACAATGGAAAATGGCCGAAGCTCGATGACCGTGTATATCTATAGACAGTGTTCTAAATTATGACTTCTTATGACCATGTAACGATGTATGAATTTTCAGTGCACAGGCTTTCTTTCTAGGAGGTGTTGATACAACGGTGTCTTTTCGTTTGTTGTACACAATGAAAGTTGATTGTTGGCCCAGATTTGATGACGCTAGTCAGCAGGCGTTGCTACCATGCGCTCCTTGAGTGTAATAACAATGTCTCCGAACGTCTATGTATCGATCCAATCAAAGTCATGCAATACCAATTTTTGACGCCCTCTCTAAAATGTTGTATATTTTAAAGTTTGTTCACCTTATTTATAGAAGAAGTCAAGTGCTAGGAGAAATTTCATGCGATATTCCAAGCATGTGATAGAAACCAACTATTCCCTTCTCATTTTAAATATGTTTACGACCATGCACAGAATATTTGTACGGGCTCTAATTCGATTCCAGCCTGCATGTCCACTTCGTTACTACACTTGAAGCTCCACGTCTCCAATTAGTGAACCTGTTCTGCGTGGTGCATCCGCCATAATACTTTTCCCGAGTGCAGTCGTTTTCAGTCGCTTGCACGCGATTTTTCCAAGTTTGAACTTGAACTTGAATAACTACAAGACCATTATTCAGCATGTTTAAGTTACACCTCCATCCAAAATAAGGAGACATTGTAGATTATTGGTGTTACAAAGTAGATGGAGCACTATTAGCATTCTGTTCACATTTCTTAATTCGCTGTGCCCAGAAATTTTTCACAGACAAACGTATGAACAAAACGAGTACAATAATTTCCTAAAAACAATTTCCATACAAGTAACAGATCTAATTAAAAACTTCAGAAAATTGTTGAAAAATGAGTAAGAAATGCGGATGTGATAAAAAAATTTTTTATTTTCATTCTAAACTTATACATTTTATCGTAACTCTTATTTCCAGTTGGTTTTTTTTATATTTATTAACTTTTAAACTGTTCAAGCCGCGTTTTAAACATTTAAAATGAGGAGTAAACTTTGCGTCATAGTTGGTTTCCATCACATACCTATCAATAACAACATCAGCAGCAGCAGCAGCACGCCATTAACTTTCATTGGCTCCATGAATTTATGCGTTCCTATAGCAATAGCAATCCCAACAGCTCCGATATTTCCAGCTTAAAGTGAAACAGTCGATTAAGTGAATACAATGGTTTGGTGGCTGGAAGAGAGTATTAAGCGTTGACGTTGATAGTCGAATGATTGATAATCCACTCCTGCCATGATGGCTTGATTTGTAATCTTTTAAATCTTTTGTTCTTGTCATAGTCATTTACCGTTGTCATAGTGTTAACATTTTTAAAACCACCGGAATGGGAATATTCAATTTTAAAGAGGATTTCATTTATATTTCGTACAAAGGCATATTCTCTACAATTTACTCTTAGAAATAGTTATCAAATCTCAGGATCATTACAAAGTAAGTATATTCGTAGTTACCTGCATCAAAATAACTCAGCTATTTGACGGCTTCTAACGACTTGCTCAGCTTTCAAAGTTAGTACGAATAGAGGAAAGTATTAACTATGAAAGCGTAATAATATTAAAATTCTTATGATAATTAAAAAAATTAACTTTAATTTATTATAATCAAACGTAATTAGATTTTAAAGCTCTAAGGCCAGGGTTAAACTCAACCAAACATTGTTAACTATCTCTAAATAACATTAACTGTCAGAGTCTAAAATGATACGATGAAACTTAGAAAGGAACTTCTTATGCAAAGTTTGTGTGCGCTACGCGCTGTATACAGAACGAACGCTATAAGAATTTTTTAATTTTGGAGAAAAACTCAGATTTATTTCTAAGAAATCTTCAAAACTTTTAGGAGTCGTGTAGAATTCTGTCTAAAAAAAAAACAAACAAAAAACAAAAGAAGACGCAAATATAAATAGAGTGCGCTCCATTGCTCTAAGGTAGACATGTCATTTACAAAAGTTCTGTTATTTTGTTTGCACAAAGTAAATGTAACTTCCATGCTATCGGCGGAATTTAAAACCGCGACCAAGGTTCGATGAAGCCGAACCTTGAAACATTCATCAACCTAAGACAGTTATTTTAAGGAAGCAAACAACCAATATAAGCATTAGTATACATTTCCCCGCTCGTTCAAAATGCTTTTCCAATATTAAAAATTACCAGCGCAACGCATTTTTATAAATCGACATTATTTTCCTTCGAATTTTCAATACAATCAAGAAAAAAAAAAAAATTTAATGGAATTAAAATTTAGCAGCGATCCCCCAAATTAAAAAAAAAAAGTTGTAGGCAGTCGTTTAATACTTTTTAAAAGCAGAAACTTAAATTATAAACAAATTCAATGAAATTTAACAAGTAGACCGTTCGTCTTTTTGAAGTACCGCCAAGTTGCCGCGTGGTTTCTCTATAGAGTGAGAGTTAAAAAAGCGGAAGTAAAAAGTGAGCAGATCCGTAATCTGATCGTCAACGGTTAGTTGTTAGTATAATCAAACGAAAAATTAGAAAGAAAAAAAAGCGCGGCGAATCTTCTTA
Source organism: Rhysida immarginata (assembly GCA_023313115.1). NCBI lineage: Eukaryota > Metazoa > Arthropoda > Chilopoda > Scolopendromorpha > Scolopendridae > Rhysida > Rhysida immarginata. The sequence continues at coordinate 610,401 of JAHWFO010038700.1, read as the reverse complement.
CTGGCAACGGATCCATCAAATCTGATAATGAAGGAGGAGGGGAGCTGCATTTTAAAGATAAACTTTTCCGCCTCGACAAAGAGCTTATGTATCCATCCTATTAGATCATGATGAAAATCGGCACAGCTGTCAATAATTACGTGATTAACAATAATAACAGTCGATGGTGTAAAAATTGGACTCATGGTAATTATACTTGACGGATAATAGAGCTTGATGTGAAAAATTTCCTTATTTGCATTGATTATAAATGCAAGTTACCAAAAAAAGCCCTTAAGTCATGTAGAAGTATGTAGAAAAATTAAAATATTTAATGATACAACAGTCATAATCAAAAATCAGTCGAATGAATTCGCACACTCAGAGGTGAACAGTTTTTATTTTCCATCTTAAATTAAGTAGAGCAAAACTGCGTGTTTCCATTCCATTAACGAAATATTTAATGAACTTTGATGAAAAAGATAATCTGAATTAAAATTGCAAAACAGAGCTTACGTATTAATACTATTCTAATATGCATTTCAATATTACCCTAACTAGACAGTTCTTTATCATAATAACAACAGCAGACAAGCTGCCACTAGACTCCTCTCTAAAATTAGTTCCAGGGCATAAGATTAGATTTTCATTTGTCGAAGTAAATCTTTTGAACAAGGTAACAAAATTGGGAATAAAAGGGACTTTCTTCGTCACTTTATACGAAGCGAAAGAAGAAAACAAACACCTTTTCTTAGAAAGTGTACGAGACAAAGCACATGTGATATCTACACTCCACTTAAAGCATAAACACTTATTTTTTTTCTCCATCGATTTGCACAGTGAATCTGTCTATATTATTTCCAATCGTTAAAAATACAAATTAACCATTATATTCTTTGCAAGTGTATAGACAAATCGATGTCCTGCCTGCAATTATTTGTTTAATGAAATGAAACAACAAAATTTCGTGTCGAGAGCTAGGAGGGAAAAGGGTGATGGGATGCTGACTACATCAATAGATAAGATCAAGATTTTTCGGGGAGAGATAGATTGACTCACGATTGAGATCGGCGGCGGTGAAGGGTTTGCTCGCTTCCATGAGACTCGTCTCCGACACGTTGGCCAGCTCCTCGACGTCGATGTGGTTGTCTTCGTTGAGATCGTAGCTAGAGAAGTGCGACGGCAGCGACAAAGGTCGGAACCCCCCGTCCACGATCCCCGGGGGAGGACTCTGACTGGTCGGGGGCCGGGCGGACGCCACGCTCGCCACGACGGCAAAGACGACGGCCACCAAGCAGGCGCTCATCTCCCTGCGGGAAAGAAGAAGAAGGGAAGAGAGAAAAGAGAAGGAGATGGTGGCTCACTTACACGCACACAGACACACACACCCACACACACACCTATACAGAAAACAGAAGGAAAAGGGTTTAGGTTTCTTGGCGTACGTACTTAAGTGGTGTATATGTGTGTATAGACGGGGAAGGGGAAAGAGGAGGAAAATGAATCGCGCGCACAAGTGTCACGGCCGGAATCGGGGGAGGGAAATGAGAGCAGCAGTGGCTGGCAACCTTGGTCGGTTGTTGCTCTGACGGTCGCTTCCTCTTTCTCGTCGAACCGACGTCCTTTCTTCCACAATGAATTCCCGGCAGCTGATGGTGATGATCCGCTCCTTCCTTCCTTCCTTCCTTCTCTCTCACTCTCTCTCTGTCACACACACACTCTCTCTCTTTCTCTCTTCTCTTTCACCTGATCTTCCTAGAGGAGGAGGAAGAGAGGCGGCGGCGGAAGAGGAGGACTTCGCTGCGCCACCTGCCGACATTTCAGGAAAGACTCGCTTAACTCCCAAATCCCATCATCCTCTGCGCATGCTCTCCATCGCTATCCTCGACACCAGAAAAATACTTTTAAGCAACAACTATAGTTTGAATAAAGTACAGTGTTTTATGTATTTTCTTTCTTCTTATGATTCATTACTTCAATAATTTCAAATCCATAGTCTTTCACATCACAGAAGGAATTGTGGGTAGATCGTCTTTTATGAAATTATAACAAAATTGAAAAAAAAATAACTTTTTATGTTCCCAATATTTTTCCGAATAGTTTCGCAATATTTTTTTTATTCCAAGGGTTAATAACGACTCTTATAAAAATCCTTTATTACTTTATTCTTTATATCCAAGGGGTGATTCTTTGGGTTATTTTGTCCTTTGATGATTTTCTGAATGCCGCTTCTTTGTTTTGAAGATACAGGGCGCTAAAGATTTTTCGACCAAAACAATACTTCTATCTTTTAACAACATTCTGACTACCAAAAAAGGCTGGTTTTGCACTCACACTAGGTTAGTACAGATATTGAAAACCACTATCAGTTTACCCGTGAAATTCATACGTATTATCGAATACGTCTCGTGAATATAGAAGATTTTAGAAACCGGATAGTTGATGGCTGTAATGTAATAAGAAACAACCCTGGTTTTTTTGAAAGAGTTCGGCAGTCAAGGATTCGTGCATCAGCAGTTATTCTAGATTAACAAGCTTTATATTTAATATCAGATTGTTTTTGTCGGAGAACCTTTATCGCCTTCTTCGAAACAAAGACATGTCAATCGACCCCCCCCCCCCCCCCCCCAACACCCACACTGACTCCACCACCCCCAAACTTCACGGTTTGAACGATGCACTCAGTAAAACGCGCTCCCCTGGCATTCGCCCTACCCAAACACGTCCATCCGACTGGAACACAAGGTAACGTAATTCGTCACTCCACAAAATTAAAAAATAAACTGTAAACTCATTTCCACAAGGTTTAATACAATATTTTATATGGACGCACATGTCAATGACCAAGTCGTCATCTTCAGAATGTAAAAATTTTTACATGAAATCTGACTTGCGCGTTGGAAGCCATGTTCGCACATTATCATCAATAACTGAAGGGCTCGGGGCAATAAGGGCCTAACCCACAGGAAGATGATTTTGAGAAAACTGATGTTATAGTTTTAAAAAAAATCTGTAAATCTGTATGGTTGATGTTTTGGTTTTCCATGGTTACAGTTTGATTGTGCAGGTTTACTGAAACATACTGTAAATGGATTACACAAGCAGTGACTTTTACACTAAGTAATGATAATATTCTTGTTATATATTGTGGGGTTACGTCCTTATTGCTCTGCAAAGTTGTATTTACTCTTTTGCGAAATAAAACATCGACACATTTTTTAAGGAAAACTGGCTTTACTCCATATTCTGAAGCTTAATTTAACTACAGTTCGACCTCCATTGCATCAGATTGATTTTCATCAACAACTTCAATCTCCATGTTTCGACCATTGTAAAATGGATAGGAGGCAGGTGGAATGTATGGAAGCAGTGAGATCACGTCTGTATATTTTTTTCCCATTTATTGGAATATGTTTGTATTTTTGTGGTAAAAGTTGGAAATTGGCATTCATTCCTCCAGATCGTCCCCTTTTTTGAGATTCACTTCTATGGTACCAACACTGCTGACATAGTTGTATGGAACATTCATGTTCATTGGCTCTTCAGATGTATATGAAAATTCGTTACCTCGCTGAATTTCAGAGGTGTTCCTAAGTTTGACTTGTTTTTTTCGAAATAGACGATGTAATGCCAGAAAAGTCTTTGATATCACTTGTAGCCATTTCTGTAACAAGAAACTTTCTAGATTTGTTCGCACCACATATAACATTGGCCCATTGTGTTGATGAATATATCAAGGGATGTTTCTTTTTTGCCATGTAGCTCAATTCTGCCAAAATCACGGTCACATGGGAGCTGTGTATGTCCAACGACAGGAAAATGATTATGCACTTCGTTGAAACACTTGCTGCTTACAAACGCTGTTGCAAATGCTGCAAAATTCCAGTTCTTGTTTTGACCTTTGCAGTTGTCTGTTATGATGTTAAGCACATCCGCATGAGGCTTTACGATGTCTAAATACTTTAACAGGCAAGCGAGGAGCTCATGTGATCCCCTTTCAGCTTTATTCTCCGTATCAAATGAACATTTAACCAATATCTCTCCCACAGTCATGAATCCCCAGATTATAGGTCCACAGCTTACGCTTATAAATGGCGTGGCTCGCTGTTAGGCAATGATTTCTGCAGATCCAGAGCTATGACGTTTGTCTGGATGATCTTTTGCCTGTTGACTCAGCTTTTTTATGCGCTCTTGACCAGCTTGAGCTTTCTGCAAATGAAGTTCCTTTTGTTGCTCCACTCTTATTCTTTCTTCACCTTCAAGTTGGTCAATTCGTATTTGTAGCCATCACAAATTGCACAGGTGTCACTTTTTGGAAATTTAAATCCAATGTTATATTCATTACAGAAGAGTCTTCGAAAACGATCTTCACTAAGAATCGCAGATGACTAAGCTGCTCCTTCCTTGTTCTTTAACACGTTCCCAATTTTCCACAGTCCTTGCAGATGGTTTCTTTGTGGGACTAGTTTCATTCTCCCTGGACACATTAAGCTCCTCCTAAAGACAAAGGGTACCCTCGCAAAATAACGGGACATTATTTTTGGTGCAATAAGGTCGTAAGCTTCAAAACAGTAAAAAAACATTGTTTGCACAGCCAATGAAGTTATCAATAAAGATCAAATTCAGTAATGTTACAGTAGGTGGTCTGTAATATATGATAAACACATCTTTCAACACTAATATCAAGTCTGAAAAACTATACTACCCAGTTTATAAACCGGCAAGTTTTTTGAGGCAATAAAGTCGTAAGTCACAATTTCCACATATGCTGCTACAGCACGATAATATATACCTGGCATTCATCTGTTGACTCTTCCTCGCTTGTAGCATGATATGATGGATCACTTCCGCTATTTACAAGTGAATCCTTATCAGAAAACACCTCACTTTCTTCAAGTTGATTCCTGAAGTTTTGCACGTTGCTACTGCTGACCTTCATTTTTGTTGTGAGATATGCCCTTATTGCTGATAAAAACAGATCAGTTTTAGAAATATTGAAAAATGTCAGTTCTTAAAAAACCCATCCGATGGCGAGAACTTTTACACGTTAGAACAAAGCTACAGGAGATCTCTGGTGATAATAGCTCAAATTTCATAAAAGTGTGGGTTAGGTCCTTATTGCCCCGAGCCCTTCAATTTAAACATCAATAGCTGATGTGATTTTATAGTGTCGATATAGTAGCGTTGTCGTAAGAGAAAAATGGCTAAACCAATGATGTGAATAAAAGAACATCATTGGGCTAAACGAAGAGTTTAGTGAGTTTATTTATTTATTTATTTGTAATTTTGCAAGCAACAGGCTATGACAGCCCAATAACAGCTTACATTAATAAAAATAATACAACATATATAAAATCTTGTAAACATTTATTAAAAAGAAATTACCCCCCCCCCCGAGTAGGGTAAGGTAAGTAGAAGATCCTGCAGTCATCTATTTTTACCGCTTTATCTGCACTTTTTAACTCTCCCCAAGTTTTTTAATCAAAAAATAATTTTCTCGAACGTAATATGTTGAAAATATAAAAAAGTTCGTATTTTCTTTCCTTTATCATCATTTCCGAACGTATAATATATCACATGCCATATGTTGCTATAGTTCTAAAGACCAAGTGACTGCCACCTTCGCAAATCCGATCCCAATGGAACAGCTGGGCCTAAACTTCATAGTAATGTAGATCTTGCCTAGAGGAATCTGCATACTGAATTTCACGCCTCTACGTATCTAAATAGCACGTAGATATGCTGTCCTCTCTGAATCCCACCCCGTAATTCCGACACCAGTATACAATCAAAACCAAACTAAATAGTGCAGATGGACATGCCCATAGGAAGCTACATTTCGAAAATCAACTGACTGACATTATAAAACCAATACGTAGCTCCATTCTTCGGCTATTTAATAATATACGTTATGAGCACTTGAGAAATCGTGCGTCACAAAGCGATTTCACGTGCGTGCGGCGCCGATGTCAGTAATGTTTAAAAGATGAACAGAAATTAACAATGTATTCCTTCTTGACAAATCGATTGTTATATGACATGCCACTATCTTGGTATTCTTTACACTCACTGTTTTAGCACGTGAATCAGACTTGAAGGGGTCCACGAAAAATTCTGAAAAGTTGATACGGCCGAGCTAAGACTTTGATGGTCATATTTCTGAAAACAGAATTTGAAAAAGTTAATCCGTTTTCAAGTTATCGTGCAAACGGCGGACGGACGGCCGGATAAACGTACAGACCAAGGGCGCATTCTTATAAGTAGCTTTTATGCTTAAGCTCCTAATAAATAGGAATGGCAGAATGGTACATTCGCACAGCCTACCACGAGATGATGATACAGACTTAAAAAAGAAAATTGTTTTTTTTCAATAAGAGGAAGCTGTTCACGCCGCATTTATTGTGTTTGGGGTGAAGAAATGAATGCTTCTGCCATTTGTTCATTTTTAAAAAGAAAAATTAATTTCTCTAAAAAGGCTTAGCCCATCTCCAAAAAAAAAAACTCAATGACATAGTTTTAGGACCCCCGAAATATAAATAAAAGTAAATAAAGTAAAAAAAAAAAAAAAATTTGGGGGGGGGGGCCCGGGGGCGCGCCATAGTTAATAACCCCAAAACGGCTCATCACAGCCAAACAAGTCATTTACAAAAAAAATTCGCCTCTCTGAGAGGAATCCGCACATGTCAAGTTTACGGTTTGGTTCGCTGGTTTGAACGCTACAGCGATTTTTTAATTTTTAGAAAAAAATTAATATCTCTAAAAAGGCTTATCCAATTGACATAAAAATTATGCTAAGGCACAATTTAAGGTCCCTCAAAGCATGAATATTTTTATTTGGTTCTGCTATTAGCCGTTTCAGAGGAGTTAGCTGCACAAAATTGGTCACAGACGGAATTTTTTTTTTCAAAAGTTCAACATATCTTTTCGAATCATGACTTTTTAAGTCGATTTCAGCAAAAAAAAAAAAAAATTGAGTTTCTGAAACAAACACATAGGCCCTTAGAGAGTGGTAGGCCAAAAAGAATAAATCTACCACTCAAAAATCAAAAGGTATATACAGGGTGTTTCATAATTGGTGTCCCGTCTTTAGGTCCAAATAACGACTCAAGGAGAACACATTGGGGGAAAATGAGTATTGATTATTTGGTTTTAATGTCTCCTAATTCCGAATAAAAACATTTCGCGTCCCTGGGGGTGAAGGGGTAAATTTTGAAAATTTTAATTTTGTAGGGGTAGGGGTTAGACCCCATGTGTTATTTAGAAAGTTGTAGAGCATCATGTAAAATGTGAGTTTAGCAAAAACCCGGTGAAAAAATCTCATCCCCTGACCCCTTTATCGAGTGGGTAAAGTGAAAGGTATGGCTAGCCGATGTGGACAAAAACCATACTTATTAGAAAACAGTAGGGCCAATATTTGGAAAATTAATGAGAGTGAATGAGTCGTTACCCTCAAAGCTAATAAACCCAGAGATTTTTATTAATAGATTTAGTCAAATAACGCTAATAAGTAAAAAAGTTCTAATAAGTTTCTAATGAGTTTTTGTGTTTTTGTCTACATTAGCTAGCCATACCTTTCACTTTACCCACTCGATAAAGGGCAGGGGATAAGATTTTTTCACCGGGTTTTTTTGCTAAACCCACATTTTACATGATGCTCTACAACTTTCTAAATAACACATGGGGTCTAACCCCTACCCCTACAAAATTAAAATTTTCAAAATTTACCCCTTCATCCCCAGGGACGCGAAATGTTTTTATTCGGAACTAGGAGACATTAAAACCAAATAATCAATATTCGTTTTCCCCCAATTTGTTCCCCTTGAGTCGTTATTTGGACCTAAAGACGGGACACCAATTATGAAACACCCTGTATACAGGGTGTAAATTTTAAGTTGACAAAGCAGAATAACTCGAAAAATAAGCTTCACACGAAAAAATGCGTAGAATCCAAAGTTGATTATTTTCGAGGGGGCATCTGCTGGTGCTAAAATTAGCCCACCCCCCCCGGCCCCTGGGGGTGGGGCGGGGGGCAACTTTAAAATTTCAAATGGGAACCCCTATTTTTTATTGCAGATTCAGGTCCTACATAAAAAACTACGTACATTTTGTCTGAAACATTTTTTTTATTTTTGGTAGATGGCGCTGTAATTCAAGAAAATCCATTTTCTCATTTTTGCGTGGAAATAACTAATTTATTATTCATTTCGATTCCTACATTGTTTTAACTACAATGTAATTTGAAGACATTTCGTCAACAAACAAATAACGTAAACATTGGCATTTTTTTCAGAATGTTTACATTTTAAATTCTGATCTTTAGAAGAAAAGATTGTAATTTTTCAACTGTTTTTGTGAGTGTACAACGCCGTATTGCTTTTGAATTTACATTATGAATTATCTTTCTGTGGAAGAAAAAATTGAGATGGTGTACATTTATGGAGAAAGTGGGAGAAATTTTGATAATGCAGTCGCGCTTTATGCTCAGCGTTTTCCTGGCCAAACGCGATCACGGTCTTCTTTTGTTCGAGTTATTAAACAATTTACTGCGGAAGGTAGTGTGAACCAGAAAAAAAGAACCCGTGCAGCTACTGTTTGTGGAGAAAACAATCAAGTGTCAGTCCTAGCTGCTGTGGCTCATAATCCACATGCGAGCACAAGAGAAATATCAAGGCAATCAGGAATTTCACATATGAGTGTTTGGAAAATGCTGAAGCTCCACAAATTTCATCCATATCATGTATCTATGCATCAGGAACTACATGGCAATGACCACCAAAACCGTCTAACGTTTTGTCACTGGGCACTTCAGCAGATGCAAACAAACCAACATTTTTTTGCACGAGTTCTTTTCTCCGATGAGTCAACATTCACAAACCACGGGGAAGTTAATCGACATAACATGCATTACTGGAGTGAACAGAACCCACACTGGATTCGAGAAGTCAACCATCAGCGACCTTGGTCAATTAATGTTTGGTGTGGGATAATTGGCGATAAACTTATCGGTCCATATTTTATAGACGGTAATTTGAATGGCAACAAATATCGTAACCTACTTGAAAATGAACTACCAGATCTACTTGAAGACCTGAGTATTGAACTTCGACAACACATGTGGTTTCAACATGATGGTTGTCCAGCGCATTATTCATTAGTAGCGCGCGAAGTACTACATCGACTTTACCATGGTCGCTGGATCGGCAGGGAAGGTCCTGTGAATTGGCCAGCCAGATCGCCTGACCTTACATCGCCAGATTTTTTCTTATGGGGTTACCTCAAAGATATCGTTTATAAGGAAACGCCAACCACTCGCGAAAACATGATTCAAAGAATAAGAGATGCTTGCGCTGCAATTACACCAGACATGTTATCAAGATGTGTTCAGGAATTTACAAAACGAGTCAATAAATGCATCGAAGTTGGAGGTCATCAATTTGAACATTTAATTTCATAAAACGGCGAGATGCAAGGGATTTAAGGACAACAAGCAGGCCGAAAGTGAGAGGCGAGGGGACTCACTGGAAATACAAGCACCCCGAAATTCATTTACTTGCAAGTATTTGCAAATAAGAAAAAATAAAACGAAAACAATCGGTCCTTTTAAGGACCACCAAATCTTAAACGGGAATAACTTCATCTTTACACAGTCTTTTACTTTTTTACTCTGTTAGTTAATGAGTTCACTCGTTAGTACGTAGGATGTTCGGTTAGTTAGTTAGCTAATCAGTTGATTTGTTTGATAATTATAAAGTTGTGTGGCCTCATGACCACGAAACAAAACAAAATTATCCTAATCCGCGGCAAAAAATAATAAAATAATAACTTTGCGGCAAAATTTACGAAGTAAATAAGTATTTTTTATTTCTCCGTAACCATTTCCACGCAAAAATGAGAAAATGGATTTTCTTGAATTACAGCGCCATCTACCAAAAATAAAAAAAAATGTTTCAGACAAAATGTACGTAGTTTTTTATGTAGGACCTGAATCTGCAATAAAAAATAGGGGTTCCCATTTGAAATTTTAAAGTTGCCCCCCGCCCCACCCCCAGGGGCCGGGGGGGGTGGGCTACTTTTAGCACCAGCAGATGCCCCCTCGAAAATAATCAACTTTGGATTCTACGCATTTTTTCGTGTGAAGCTTATTTTTCGAGTTATTCTGCTTTGTCAACTTAAAATTTACACCCTGTATATAAAAGAAACAACTGAGTGAGTGAGTGAGTGATCAACGCACAGCCCAAACCATAAGGCGTAGAAACTTAAAATTTTGTAGAGAGGTTCTTTACAAAATGTAAATGAGCGCTAAGGGGGTTTTCGAAATTCAACCCCTAAGAGGGGGAAAGGGGGGGTTGATAGTTTGTTAACGCATTAACTGGTGTTGCACTATATACTTAACACATTAACTGGTGTGGCACTACATAATTAACCATATTAACATCTTTTAGGGAGGGGGTAACGAATTATTAACAACGAGCATAAATATGATTATGCAATGACAGGACATAGATATGGCAGTGTTTATCGAGGTGGCTAATGAATCACACGGGTCTCCCTTGAGCTCCCTAAAAACGTCCAGACATCTGGCGAAAATCTGTGTGTTTGGAAAAAAAAAAAAAAAAAGAAAGTGCGAGTATTGATAGGTGAAATTTGCAACAGAAAGATAAAAATCTATCCGGGCATTGAAAACATCTGAACAACGAAAGCTCAGCTAGAGCAGCAGGGTATAAGGGCTTCTACGTCAAGGGCAAGGGAAATTTTAAAAGACAGGTCTAAAGCAGGGCTGTCCAAGATTTCTGTCCGCGGGCAGCGCCCATGCACGCGGGTAATCTTCCTTACTCCCCTATTGCACATTACGTTGATCAGTTCCTTAAAGTCGAGTTGCTAATTATCAATTCGACATTGTAAAAAAAAAAATGAGGCAGCTTACCATTTTATATCCTTCGTTTTAATGTGACAATTTTCTCGATGTCAGGTAGAATTATATTTTTTCCCCGATAGGACATGATTACATATTAAGCATTTCGAATCCGATCTGTGAACAATGAAAAAAAAACCATATTCTCCCATTGCGGTTTAAATACTGGTTCAGTGATTTTAAGCTTTTTAGGAATGTGCGCCATGTTATACGAGACGGAAAAAAAAGAAAGTATCAGTAACGAAAGAAATAATGCCTCATTTAATGCAATCGCCCCCTAAAGTCTGGCAACACCACATAGGAAAACTATACCCACTCCCCTCCTGAGTTTTGGACTATCTCCTCGGCTTTGCCCGTGAGATTTGTCCGCGAGCATTTTATGTTGCACGCGGGCGACGCGCACGAGTTGGACGGCCCTGCTCTAAAGTATCCAGTGATGCTCCCCGGGGGTGAAGATGGATAACATTTTAATCTGAGACAGAACAAGAGGGTAAGTAAAGCCTTGGCAAAGTGTGCAAAATAAGTAGGTTCATTAAGAATGATGGTTCCATCCCACCTCTGAGAATTATAAAACAAAATTGAATTTGTAACAATACGTAGAATTCCTGTTGTTCGGGCTTTTCTTTGAAATTAAAGTTTTCTTGGAAATATTTAATAATGATCAGTAACTGGAGATAATGGAGAGTTAGCAGACTATTGAGAAAGAGTGAAAGATGACAGAGGACGCAGTCCCTTCGTTCAAGCTACAGTTGGCGACATCACCGATAACAAAGCATACATGAACTCAACCCTTAAAACCAACAACCATAAGGTGTTATGTACTATAATAATCTTTTGAAGGATTATAACAATGATTCATATCTATCGAAATGCCAGTGAAGAAATGAATGAATATTGGGCAGAGATGGATATCCGGGCATCGGAAACATCTGAATCAAGGCTTTAGTGATTAAAATTATTTGAGTCATGAATAAACCATTAAGGAATGACATAACCAAGTACCGAAAGGTTAAACTAAACCATTCGCGGAACTATATTTTTAAACCGCCCTATGTTAACATTGGAAGTTTCTAATGGACCATTATGATACCATTAAACCCCGTACCTTTGAAATAATTTCAACTATCATTAATTTTACGTTATATTCATTCATGACACATCATTCCAAGTTGTTTGATATATTACATGCAATATTTTAGCATTGAATGTTCCAATGAACCACAATGGTTCCACTAAACCAGGTACCTTGAAACCAATTTCGACTATCGTTAATTTTACGTTACATTCATTCTTGACACATCATTCCAAGTCGTTTGATATATTATATGCCATATTTTAGCATTGAAAGTTCCAATGAACCATAATGGTTCAAAAACCAGGTTCCTTGAAACCAATTTGGACTATCATTAATTTTACGTCATATTCATTCATGACACATCATTCCAAGTCGTTTGATATATTACATGCCATATTTTAGCATTGAAAGTTCCAATGAACCATCATGGTTCCACTAAACCAGAATGGTTGCACTAAACCAGGTTCCTTGAAACCAATTTGGACTATCATTACTTTTACGTGATATTCATTTATGATACATCATCACAATTTGTTTGATATATTACATGCCATATCTTATCATTGAAAATTTTTGAAGGTGTCATAAAGGTACCATTAGTGCACGTGCCAATGTTTCGATTGCAACAATTTTCAAAATGGTTCATTTCCTGCACCATATTTATTGGCCGAAATAGTAATTTATATTCGCTTGTATCTCGTCATTAAGATTTGTTTGACATATTACTTAATATATCTGTCCATTTGTGATGGTACCATTTGTGGACGTGCTAATGAACCGATTTAGATAAAATTTATGATTTTTTCATGGCATGTACCATATTCATCGACTGACGAAAATAGTAATGAATAACCGCATCTATCTCGTCATTACGATTTGTTTGATATATTACTCAATATTTCTTCCCATTGAAAATTGCTGGGCGGGAAAATAGAGGTACCATTTGTGCACGTGCCAATGAACCGATTTAGATAATATTTGTAACTGGTTCGTGCCATGAACCATATTCATCGACTGACGAAAACAGATTTTGAAAATCTTTCATAACCTCGGAGGAGTTTGAGTTACAGACAGACAGACAGACAGACAGACAGACAGACAGACAGACAGACAGACAGACGGACAGACACGTTTCCCCACACTGATAGCATAAAGCACCTTTCAGTACTTAATAATGATTAACGAATAATTTCTGGAAAGTGTGATTAATGAATAATGATTTATGATTGATTTTATTGAATAATGTAAATGATTAATGATTAATTTTATTAATTAATATAAACGAATAATACAAATGATTAATTTCATTGAATAATAAAAATACTCTTAAATTTCCTCCTCTGATTAACAATTCGACTAATGAATAATTCCCCCAAATGATTAATAAGGTAGACCTCGAAAAAATAAGTTGGACAACAAATAGGCCTAGCGAAGGTTGCTGCTTAATTATAATAGCCACCAGAGTCGATTATAATTAAAATATTATAAAACACCCCTATTTTATAGAATAGTTAATAATAAATGCATACTTTTCGAGGTCTATATAATGATTAAAAATTGGATTCACGTCGGAAAGAATCAGACGGCAATAATAACGAATACGCTATTCAGTAGAGGCCAAATCTTTTCAAGAATTTAATTAGAGTTGTAGAGGCTACCGGACACTACAAACTTTTGATCGGCCGACAGTTTAATTGGTATGAAGACTAACTGAGTGCGTACGCTCAAGGGATTCTAGTCGACCGATACACCTACCGAGAAACAGTTGGATGGGCTTCCCGATTCACTTACAACTGTAAAGTCGGCCAACTATCGGCAGACTGCTTATTCAGTATGGTCAGCTGAGTATGGTGTACTATGCGAGGGCGCACACTCGCCGACTACGCCGGTGTGCAGTGGACAGTGCCATAGCCTACAAGCTCTTTTACAGTGCAAAATCTTGGCGTCAACTATCACCACTATTTTTTATAAATACAAAAGTTCGGCAATGTCATTAATTAATGACTCATTAATAGAGACTTTAATTGAACAGATAGAGCGAAGACCAGCTTTATATAAGAAAAATTTAAATGAGTACTCGGACATAAATTTGAAGAAAAAACTGTGGGATGAAGTATGTGAAGCTGTTGTTCCTGAATGGAGTCAACTCGATTTCGAGGTGAAAAGAATACAAGGCGAAAAGAATAAAGGATAGATTTATTGTAATTAAGTTAAGCAATCGGTCGATTATATCCGACAGTCTGCGCACTAACAGCCAATCAAATAGTTTAGTTTGCCTTGTGTGCGCGAATGCAACCCAACCAGCCTATACTATCGGCCGAAATTTAAACTTTAATCAGTAGTACTAATAAAATTAAACATTAATTATCAATATTATTCTTTAAAATGTTCATTTATATTATCCAATAATTAATCATTAATTATTATTCATTTATATTATTCAAGATGTTCAGTGGATGGCGTTTTGAAAGTAAAGTATTGTTTTAATAATGTCGATTGGGTCAAATTCAAAGATTTGTTGCCGACACTTAATTGGGAACGATTCTTTAACTCCAACTCGCCGAATGAGATGTTCTATGAAATGCAAGTTAATATTCGTGAGGCTTTGATGCAGGCAGGTCTTACCGTTAAAAACACTAAATCAAAGAATCACGTGTGTAAATGGTGGACCAGTAAAATTCTTGACTTGTGGAAATGTAAGAAAAGTGTGTTTGCAAAATTTAAAACTTCATCAACTTCACAAAATAGATTGCAACTGAGAAAAGCTAATCAGTGTTACAAACAAGAGATCCGGAGGGCTAAGAGGGCCTATATGTTAAATTCTTCAACGAGATTATTCGATCTGTGGACATGTGTTAGAACATTTAAACGAGTTAAACAAACTTTTCCAGCTGAATTAAGTCAACAGTATCTTGCATGGATAGATAATCCTAACCAAGAGAGAGGCTCCCAGACTTTTGACGCTATATTTTCTGAAAAGATACTACAAGAAAATACTGGTGATTTTGTTTTTACTACAAATCAAACTAACAATACCATTAAGCAAATGCGCAACAAAATCTCTAGTCGAGATGGCTTTTTTATAATGTTAGTTGTTAAACGATGAGGCTTATTTGGTAAAGTGTTATATCAAATTATTTGTTCAAGACGAATTCCTGATGATTTTAAAAAAACCTTGATTAATCCAATATATAAATCGGGAAGTGTTAATGACTTTAAGAACTATCGACCCATGTGGCAACTATCGGCGCTCTCGAAGGTTACGGAAAAAATATTGTTTACTCGGTTAACTGGGTTCCTATGGTCGGTTATCCCTAGGAAGCAATTTGGAGGAAGGCCGAAAACACCAATAATATATGCGATCTTAACTATTTATAATTATATGATAAACGCCATTGACAAGGGCCGAATCTGCTATTTAGTTAATACGGACGTTTCGAAGGCCTTTAATACCATTAATCGGAGTTTATTATTTAAACATTTTAAGACGATTAGGTGCTGACCAAATATCATTGGATCTTCTGGATGATTATTTTAGTAATCGCACAAATTATATTCATACTGCTCAGAAAGATTATGAAGGCAATTCGACTAGGGGCATTCTGCAAGGGTCCCCAATGGCCGCCGCTTTGTTTGCTGCAGCCACCACACAAATTTTCGATCTCCCATTGCATACTAACATAATATCTTACGTGGATGATAATTTTTTGTTTAAGGCATATGATAAATCTGATCAACATCTTGCTGAACAATAGATCCAAGAGGACATTAAGGCCTTAAGCGAATGGTATTTGGCCCAAGGTTTATCATTCAATAAAGAAAAAACAAACATTTTAATATGTGATAGGCACAAGTAGGCCCCGTTAGAAACATGCAAAATCTTGGGGATCATGTTTGATAACAAGGTATCCTTTAGGGAACATATTGAGCGATTATTAATTGATCTTAACCGTCTTATATATCTGTTTATTAGGTTACGTAAAATGCTGATAAAAAAGGAAATTATTCAGCTTATTAAAACCATGGTGGTTCCCAAAATTGAATATGGGATAGTGATCTGGTCGTCTGCATCCAGAACATTACTTACACGAGTGCAGGTTGCCTATAATAATATTTTGAGAGCAGCCTTAGCCCTTCCTAGGCATGTTGTCACGGAATTCTAATTCCACCTTGAATTCCCGTGACGTAGACGCTTGCTTTCACTCTCGAATTTTCTGGCACTCCGGGAGGAAAAAAAGGCGTGGCCAACCACGTCATAAGAAGCGTCGACACGCAGGGGCCAATGAAAAATCGGAGGTTGATTCAAGCGTGGAGTTTGAAAGCAGGAGAAAAAGGAAGGAGAGCCCTGGTGATCTAAATGTGAGAGGACATGGAAAACACGAGCTCCCGAGGAAACCGGTCGGCAGGCGTAACTTCTGCTTTTCAAGCGGGAAATGGAAGAGCGGATGGGAACTTCGAGCCACGACGACGGTGACGGCTTCGGAGCGACGAGCTGCGCGAGTAGAAACAGCCACGCCGTGCAGAGAAGCTAAGAAGGCGGAGGTTCGTTTTTCTAGGCAGCGGGCAAGCCGGCCGAGCGACTCAATTCCTCGTTCGTCAGTCGGAATACCTGCAAGTGGATTCCCGAGGACGATAGTGGAGCAAAGTCACGCATTAGTAAGTGCTGATTTTATTGTGGGCTTTAGAGCCAAATTAATAGAAGCGGCTTTTAACGAACTTTATCACAGAGACCTTCGCTACAATTCAAGAGTGTTAGGTTTATGGCCATACGGTTTATGGGCGTACTCCCATTATCAGCTGGGCTTCGCCGTAATTAAGTTTTTTTTAATTCCGTGGAAAGCAAAGTATAACGGAGTTCCCTGCTAGTGCTGGTAAGGCCTGCTGGTGCCCAAATTGTCGGGAAAAAGCGTAATTAGCTTTAATTGAGTGCAATTCTTGTGTTCAGCTAAGCAGGTGTATTAATGAGTGATTTTAGCACGGTTAAGGAGAATTAACGTTATGCTAATATATTTTTAGCTGATATATGTGTTTGTTCTTTTGTCAATGAAACTTTAGCGCTCAAGTGTGTTATTGACAAATATTATTACTGAACTGATAGCGAACTTATTTTAGCTGGCTAAGACTTTCTGTGTATGTCACGTCTGGGGCCATTGTCCCCTTTATCCCTTGGCATTGTTTCTAATGGTTGCCTTATAATACGAGGTCTGTTCAAAAAATACGTAGACTGACGTCATAAAACAAAATATACTTTATTCAGAAGTTACACATCTGGGTCCCCTTCAAAGTACTCTCCTCCCCGACGCACACACTTATCCCAACGGTGTTTCCACTTTTGGAAACAGTCCTGGAACGCTTCTTTTGTGATGTCCTTCAGCGCCTTCGTCGCATTTGCCTTTATGTCGGGAATCGTCTCAAATCTCCTTCCTTTCAAAGGTCTTTTGAGTTTGGGAAACAAGAAGAAGTCACAAGGAGCGAGGTCAGGTGAGTAGGGTGGGTGAGGAAGAACAGTGATCGAGTTCTGAGGGCTGAATGGGCTGGAGCGTTGTCGTGATGAAATAACCAGTCACCTCTCGTCCACATTTCTGGCCTTTTCCACTCGTCCAGTGGCAGTTTTTCCGAGTTTAACACAAAATTTCACAGCGACTCAAATGCTCAATGTGACGATCGTGGGCACCATAACACAGTTGGGCACGGAACCTAACTGACGCCAAAACATCGGCAAGCATGGCTGGTGTCACTCCTCGGCACGCTTCCTGGATTCGTTGAACCAGACCCTCCAGTGAGGCGGGCTGCGTAGCATAAACCTTCTCCTTCAGGTATCCCCACAAGAAAAAGTCAAGTGGTGTAAAATCAGGGGAGTGGGGTGGCCAACGAACTGGTCCTCCTCGGCCAATCCACTGTTGTCCAAACATCTCACTTAGACGCTCGCGAACGACCAACCCGTAATGTGGAGGAGCTCCATCATGCTGAAACCACGTGCGCTGATACGAGGCCAATGGCAAATTGTCAATGAAGTCTGTGACTACCACGTTGAGAATTTCAGCCCGGTAGCGTTTTGCAGTCAGTTTCCATCGTAAAAATACGGTCCAACCACAGTGTCATTGTACAATCCACACCACACATTGATTCTCCAATTTACTTGATGAGTTGCTTCTCGCAGACATCGTGGGTTTTCGTCTGCCCTATGATGATGGTTGTGCCTGTTGATAACTCCATCCCTGGTGAACTGGACTTCATCTGTCCGCAACACCTCATGAATGAAGTTAGGATTGTCATCCAGGCAGGTAAGTAACCAGTTGCAGAAGGCGGCCCTAGCAACATAATCCAATGGCAGTAACTCCTGGTGACAATGAATATGGTGTGGGTGAAAATGATGTGCGTGTAGAATGGTGAGAACAGTTCTCTGATGGCACCCAACTTCTGCAGCAATTGCTCTGCTGCTTGTGTGGGGATTTGCAGCAACTGCAGCCAGAATTAGTGTTGTTGTATCCTCGTCGCCTTGTGCCCTTGGTCGTCCTCGTTCTGCATTAACATTCCCTGTAGCCTCGAATAATGTGACGCATTGTTTGACGAGGTGGATGGCGTTCGTTAGGGTATCTGTCTCGATACAACCTAACTGCAGCATGTAGGTTTCTCCTTGCTTCTTCGAAGCAGTAGATCATGTTGACCATTTCCGGAACAGTGTAGCTTGCTATCCTGGAATTGTTCTGTCTTCTGTGTGCTGAAACATGCCTTTTATTTGCTTTTCCGCATGAAAGTGAATGTGAGTATGGTAATTTATGTTAATTTTTTAATTTGCATGCTTTACATGGTGGAAATATCAACATTCAGTTTTCCTTGTGCAGTGTGACTGTTTGTAAGCTACAAACAGTTCACCATGTGATTGTGGGTGAATGGTTGGTCCGATTTGAATGATTTCTTTTTGTTTTGTTTGTTTCTTTATGCTGAACAAGTTTGCAATTGGGTCTTTATTCTCTATCCCTTACGGTTTCTGAGATAAATTTTGAATGTGTCCTAATTTGCATATTTGGGATGATGAAAAGTGCACCATGAGATAGGCCACCCACAACTTCCTATTCATTGGATTCATCAAAATTGACATATCTGCTTCTGTTCAAAAAATAAAAGGGGGGTTCAGACTTTTGTATTCACCCTGTATATAAAATTGAGCATTAGGAACATAATTGGGTAAATCATTTATAAAAATGTTAAACCTTATTGGACTTAATATTGACCCTTGAGGAATACCATAACTGCACATACCGGACGCTCAGACACTATCCAGGTTAAATGTCACGATGAGGAAACTCATAAAACCCTCGTGTCAGGAATCAAAATGAACGGTGTGCTTAAAATCCAGCATCATCAGCTCAAGTCTGAGAAACTGTTAAAATACGTTGTCCGTAATGTAGATATAACCTGTCATGGAAGATTTTTGCGCAGACCTTAAAAATGCTAACTACTTCCCCGATAAGGCAAAGTTGAGATGCCAATGGTCCTAGTCCTCCTACAAAACACTGAGCACAATAAAATCTTTCCTAAATTAAAAGCGCATTGGCCCACTTGCTGTAACAGTTGAATTGTTTAGGGGCAACAAGAAGCCCTTACAATGTTACAATTGTATACGTTTTGGACGTGTGTCTCAGGGCTGTACCGAGTCGCCGCGTTGCAACAAGTGCGCGGGCGACCACCAGTCAAAGGGCTGCACCAATATAAAAGGTAAAGACCCTCCTAAATGTATTCGATGTGAAGGCCAGCACACATCGAGTTATACAAAGTGTCCCAAATACCCACAAGTTAAAAGGAATAGAACTTCCAAAGTAGCTGAAGGAAGAACTTTTGCTTCAGTTGCTTCTGTTTCTATTGGTAAGGGAGTCGCTGACCACGACGAATTGGCTAAAATTCAAAGGTAACTTAATGAATATGTTAAAGGATAATGGCAAAGTGTTGCCGCAGACCACTCAAACTGAGACAAGGAAATAATCATGGAAAGACATCCCTACAAAGTTAGAAATCAAGGTGAGCTACGTTGCACTATATGGAATGCGAGGGGGATCCCTCGCAAGCGTTTCGAATTTTATGATTTCCTTATAAGCTGGAACATGATGTTTCCTTCTTGTGCGAAACCCATCTCAAACAGAGTAAGGCTTTCAATCTACCAGGGTACTATGTTTACCGAAAAGATAGCCCCCCTTAAAAATATTCAGATCCAGCCTCTGGTGGGGTAGCTATTGTTGTTAAAAAAGGTATTATTCACACTAAAATATTCACACCTAACTTGTCAAAATGGAAGCAGTTTCTATTGTCATTAAAGATGCTGATGTTGGAGAGGTCAAGTTTACTTCCCTGTACAACCCACCCAAGCACAAGTTATACCCTCGCGACTTAGATGAACTACAGTCTGGGCCCACCCCAGTCGTTATGGCGGGTGATTTGAATGCGAAACACCCACACTAGAACTCCAGATGCACTAATCAAAGTGGCTTGGTACTTTATAGGTACATGGTAGATCAGATCGACACTTCCGTTATCGGCCCTCTTGAAGATACATACTACTGTGATCACTCACCCACTAGTGACGTGCTCGAAATTGCTGTTCTCAAGGGGTTTTTCAAACCCTATAATATTTTTACAGTAAATACCTTATCATCTGATCACCTACCAGTTGCACTAAATTTTGAGGGGATAAATATCGACCTGAGAATAAATCTTCGTTATAAGCAGGACTGGAAATTTTTTAGAGAACTTATGAACGACAGTAACGTTCCCTATCAGGATCCCGTCACCAGCAGTGACATTGACGAAAATATCAAAAACGTCACTCACTCCATCAAGATGGCTACAAATGCTAGTGCTACTCCGGTGGATTGCAAGTGGCCAGACCATCTGGAACTTCGTCTCTCCATCAGGCAACTCATCCACGAAAAAAACACCTTTAGAAGACTTTGGCAACGTACCAGGTTTCTCCACTTCAAGACGAAGTACAACAGGCTATCCCGCAAGGTAAGTGAGCAGATTAAGGATTTAAGGAATCAAAGATGGAACGACAATATTAAAAGTCTGTTCGTCCAGGATAACTCTCTCTGGAGCACGGTCAGGGCCCTTAAAAAGCAACAGGACTATTGTTCTCCCTCCTCTTTTGTGGCGATTTGGTGGCGATTTTGTTAGCAATGACCAGGACAAAGCACAAATTATCGCAGATTCACTGAAGAGCCAATTCTCTACGCCCAAAGATAGCTTCTACTTCCAAGGTACTCGTGAGGTCAAAGACGTGTGTGACAAGTATGGCCACACCCAGCACGCTCTTGCCTCTCCTGATATCATTGGCACCTCTGAGATATTGGACATCATAAAGTGCCTGAAAAGCAAAAAGGCAGCCGGCATCGACACCATTACCAACAGTGCTCTCAAGAATTTGCCTCCCAGTGTTATCTGCATCATTACCAAGGTTATGAATGACTGCTGGCTTAGCGGGCATTTCCCTAGTGCCTTGAAGGACTCAGTCATCATCACCATTCCTAAACCTGGACTGGATCCTGCGCTTCCCTCAAGTTATAGGCCCATTAGCTTGTTGCCCATGCTTTCCAAGGTCTTTGAGCACTATACTCAAGAGGTTCAACGGCTACTGCGAGGAAAACAACCTCATTCGTAGTGAGCAATTTGGCTTCCGTCCAGGCCACTCTTGTCAGCTTCAGTTATGGAGGCTCGTTGCTGATTTAAACGGTCCTCTCAACCTCTCTCTGTTTGGTGGTCTCGTTTTCCTCGATGTTCAAAAGGCCTTTGACCAAGTCTGGCATGATGGACTCATTTACAAGATGATTACCTACGGGTCCCCTGACGATCTAATTGCTCTGGTTCGCTCCTTCCTGTCAAAGAGGACTTTTCGTGTTTAGGTTGGGGACTCCTTGTCTGAACCCTGCGATGTTAACGCTGGTGTACCCCAAGGCTCTGTCTTGGGGCCAGCCTTATTCAACTTCTTTATCCATGACTTTCCCAAGTTTGCAAAGAGTAATCTTTACTTGTTTGCTGACGACGGGTCCATCATGACCTGGACACGAAACCCAGCACATGTCATCACTCGACTCCAAAAAGCTTTATATCAGTGCGAGAGCTGGTTCACTAAGTGGCGATTAAAGCTGAATGTGAAAAAGTGCAAAGTCATGTTTACCACTCGCAAACGCAAAAACCTACCAAAGCCCCTCTTCTTATTTGGCAAGAAACTTGAGTGGGTAAAAAGCTATAAATATCTTGGTGTCATGATCGACTCCAAACTAAACTGGAACGACCAAGTCCAATACGCGCTCAACAAAGCAAAGAAAGCGAGGTTCAGTTTGATTGCACTTCTGGGGCGAAACAGCGCTTTTGGTGTGGATAACAAACGCTTGATATACAAGGTTGTGATTCGTACTATTTTACTCCATGGAATGCCTGCTTGGGCTTCTATTTGCAAATCTGGGTGGCAGGATCTCCAGACCTTCCAAAATGTTGCTCTCCGATCCATTGCCCAACTAGACAGAAAAGTTGCCAACAACCACTCTATCTATGACGATTTGGGGATGACCCACACATGCACCTTTGTCCAGACACTTATGAAGACCATGCTACCCAAGATGGAGAATCATGAAAATACTCTGGTTTCTGGTATTCTGGACCATCCACTCGTTGTTAAGGGTCCCCTCAGGTTTCGAAAACCCCGCCATATCCTGGATATATGATGACGTTAACAAGGCTGTCTTCCCTAACTACTGGATCTTTTAGATCCTGCTGATTTTTGGGGACTCTATTCGTCAATCTACAATCTGACTCTCGTCCTTTCTGAGGACTTCTTCTCTGGAGGACTAAAGAGGTTCATCAGGCTTCTCTCCCAGTTCAATGTACTTCCTCTGGTTTACTCTTTGGGCAAAGTGAGCTCGGCTCCTGGACCACTCGCGTCTTTCTTTTCACTTCACTGTTCGATTGTCGATTGTCGTTCAGCCTGGTTAAAGTTTTCGGACTTGTAATTCTTGATATAACTGAAGTACTCTTTAATTCGGGTGCAAATTCTTCTTTTGCTCTGACCTACATATTTACAGTCACAAGAAGTACAATTAATTTCATAAATTCCAGATTTATCTGCCTTACAAATTTCATCTTCCGTGCTGCCAAGTAGGTGTTTAAGGTTATGGCTACTCTTACAGTCCGTCCCAAAAGTTTATAGAGATCAATACAATGCATGAATTAAAGGAACAAAAAGAAATACGACTGAGTTCAAAACAGAAATACAATAAACTTACATTAGCGTATTGTTATAGCAAATAAATGAAAAGAGCACTGTCCCAAAAATATATAAAATGCATGGGAATCTCAAATTTACAAGAAAACATTTGGTTCTCAAAAGCATATCGATTTTCCGTTATTTCGTATGACATCATATACACGATTTTCCATAGAAAGAATCAAAGTTTGTAACGTTTTAGGATCTAAATTTTACCAAGCATACTCGATTGATGTCTTGATTTCATTGATAGACGAACATTGATGTCCATTGGCATAAACTTCCCGAGATAAAATGCCCCACACATTCTCAATGGGATTCAGGTCAGGACTCATCGGTGGCCAGTCAAGAACAGATACATTTTTTCTGTTTAGATAGTCTTTTGTAGCATTGGATGTATGGATGGATGCGTTATCGTGCTGAAAAATCCATTTCTTTCCTCCCAAAATTTCACCGAATGGAATCAAATGACTTTGTAGTGTCTCTATATACTTTTCTGAGTTTTGTCGTTCATCTAAAAATGCTAAGGACGCTTGACCATTATATAAAAAGGCCGCCCATATCATCACCGATCCACCACCTTGTTGTCTGCTAAAAAATGTTCGGGGCTCTTTCCTTAAATCATGCCAGTAGCTTGCATATCCATCACGACCATTAAGATTCCATTTCTTTTCGTCACTGAACATCATACTTAGCCATTTATCGCCATATGACATGTGCTGACGAGCCCACTGTGACCTCTTCGTTTGGTGAAGCTTTGTGAATGGCGGTTTACGTCTCATTTTCTTGTGAATAAGGTAACCAGCTTCTTTAATACGTCTGTGAACTGTATTCTTTGATATATGCAAATGTGAACTAACAGTTCTGAGAGGAAGCCATTCTCAGTATCCGTCTATCATCACGAGAGCTTGTCACACGTGGTCTTCCTGAACGATGTTGTGGTTGGTGTGGCTCTCTACATGCTAGAACTCGGTAAGTAATACTTTTAGAACGGTTTAACGCATTGGAAGTGTCACGAACAGATTCACCCTGCGATTTTAAGCTGAATATTCTGGCAACCTCATCAGCTGTTAGCTGGGAAGCTCTAGGCATTTCGTTGATGAGTTAAGTGTCGCTCTTGAGCCATTTCACAGCATATTTATACACCCCAAACCTTGCATCATCACTAAATATTTACATATTGCATAAAATTATGTTGTTCTATAAACTTTTGGGACACAGCATTTTCAATGATTTTCTGAAAAGTAAAATTTTTGTCATGTATGCGTATTATCAACTTGCACATGCTTTCATTCAAAACCCAAAAACTGTCCATGACATCATTGACGTCATAATGACGTAATCAGCAAAACATTGATGTCTATAAACTTTTGGGACGGACTGTATATGCCACCCTGAGGCCATATGCTTTACATATCTTCTCCAAGCCGCCTGTCAAAATTTTGGATTGTAGGAGAGACATATAAATTTTCCTTTCTCTTGGTTAGTCTGGAACGTAGTAATGTCCTCCACTTTCTTTTTGAGAGCATGTTTTTTGACCAATTTGTCAATCTTATCTTTTTTTGTGTTCGTTGAAAATGACTGAAGAAGGCCACATTGTGACCGAAATGTATACATACATGGTGTATTAGAAAAAATATTTTTGTGGACAAGTGAAGTCTCTTTCCTCTCTCTTTCAAGTACTTTGAACATACTTTAAAATAACCTATTGTAACGGGATTTGTGGTAAGTGTACGGGCCGTTAACAGAGAGGGTACACAAATATATATACAGGGTGTTTCAAAATTATGTACAACCCTAGCGTCAATGAACTTCGGACACCTACAGAATTTTGGATAAGTACAACGAAACTAATTGTAAACAAATGAAAATTACTTTATTGAGTGCACAGAGCTTTAGTACAACTGTCATATAGCATTTTAACATAAAAATTAAATAAGCGACTTTTTGGAATGTTCCGTTTTCAACACGTTGCAATGAACTTCGTACACCGTACCGTTTATTGCACATTACCACTGAGTGGCGTCACCTTTCCGACGAATGACGCTCCGAAGTCATTCAGGCATGCTGGACACTAACTTCTGCGTTGTTTCTACTGGAATTTTGTCCCACTCTTCGGAAATACACGCCCGCAACTGCTGCAGTGTTCGAGGCTTCCGCTGTCTGACTTTTCGCTTTAAAATGCGCCATACATTTCCAATGGTTGACAGATCTGGGCTGCAGGCAGGCCAGTCAAGCACCCTGAAACGCTGCTATTGTAGCCAAGCCTTAGTGTTCCGAGCAGCATGAGGCTTCGCGTTGTCCAGCTGAAAGATGCTTGGTCTTCTATTAAACAACTTTTGGCGGGATGGACGCAGATGCTGTTGAAGAATGTTTATATAGGCAGCAGAGTTAATAGTGCCCTCGTAAAAGTGATCCTGTCCCGGCTGCATTCACGCAGCCCCACACCATCAGCGATGCAGGCTTCTGAACTTTTCTCTGGTAACAGTCGGGATGATTACTTTCGTGCTTGGTCCTTAGCACCTTGCGACCGTTGTTGCCATACATCACTGCAAAGGTGGACTCGTCGGACCACAGAACACTATTCCACTGAGCAAGGGTCCACTTTAGATGGGTTCTGGCCCATGCTACCCGGCGACGCTTAGCTACAGTGCTCATAAATGGCTTCCTCTTTGTAGCGTATAAGTAATAGTTGCATCTTCTGATGTAACGGCGGACTGTGCTTTCGGATATGGGTATATGAAAATATTCTCGAGCCCAAGCAGGCATTTCACTTATGGGAGCATGCCTGTTTTTCACAATGTAACGTCGAAATACTCGTAGGTCCCTAACATTCAATAATCGCTGCTTGCCTGGTGCAGTCCCTGGTTCTGTTTTCCCGATTTCTCTGAAACGCTTGATGATCCCATTAACATTAGAGAGAGAGTGGAACTGATAATTCATGGGCAATAGCTCGCTGGGATTTGTTATTCTGGAACTGCTGTATAATTTTTTGCCGTATACACGTTTCTACTGGCTTATCACGTCCCATGGTTCAAAACTACACGAATACTGTGCTCTGTCGCGTGGACGGTGCTTTTAAAGCCTGATGCAAAGCATTCTGGGCGTTTCTACAGCCTTCAGGAAAGTTCTATATGCTGGTGACCCCTTGTGTACGAAGTTCTTTGAAACCTGTTGACAACGCAATTTTACATCAATTTGAATAAATTATTTCACACCGTTAAATCGATTCTAAATCGATGTTGATATTGTTCCATGTACACTGAGTAAATCTATTTTCATTAGCCTGCAATCCTCTGTATGCACTTTTCACTGTGTTTTTAGCCAAATTACTTGGTGTCCGAAGTTTATTGACGATAGGGTTGTACAATAAATTTAGTGACATATTCTTCAGGTCAAAAGAAGACGAAAATGTTCCATAGCACTTTGTCTGGAAACGATTTATTTACGCGATACAGCCAACTAAACCCGTGGCTCCAAATTACAGGAATTGTTCAAAGTGCCCGCCACCAGCTCGCACGCACGCTTCGGCTCGTTGCATGAGCGACCGTCTGATGTCATGGAAGAGTTCGTCGCCAGCATTACGAACGGTTTGGCATGCATTTTCAATTCGTTGTCGCAGATCCATAATGTTAGGAACTTCTGTGCTGTAGACGATCGTTTTCACATGACCCCACAGAAAAAAGTCCAAGGGATTAAGGTCGGGTGATCTTGCAGGCCAGGCTACCGGCCCACCTCGACCTATCCACCGATTCGTGTATACAGCATTAAGTTGTGCTCGTACAACATGGCTGAAATGTGCTGGAGCGCCATCATGCATGAACCACATGTTAGATCTTTTCAAAAGAGGAACATCTTCCACTAATTCTGCAGAAACAAAAGATACGTTCGCCCAGTCAATCGTGGCGGCAACACATAAGGGACAATTAAGTTATTTCCGACAATTCCACACCAAATGTTCACGGAGAAACGCTCTTGATGCGCTCGAGCTCTGGTAACATGCGGGTTAGCATCTGCCCAATGGTGCTGGTTGGGAGAATTTACGATTCCTGTCCGGGTGAAGGTTGCTTCGTCCGTGAAAAGTATCTGGCTGAGACAACTAGGGTCTGCAGCATGACGACGTTGTATCCATTGGCAAAATCGTTGTCGGTGTGGATAGTCCGTTGGGTTCAGTGCAGGTGGTATGGATGCAAAAGCTGACGGTGAAGAATGAGCCAAACAGATGAGTGCGGAATGTGTACCATGGAAGAAATACGACGGGTGCTTGTCTGTGGTTCATCATGTATGATGTCAATTATCACATCGTCCTCATCCGGAGAATGTGCTACAGGCCGCCCTTGTCCTGTTTGACGGCCAAAGGAACCACGCTCCCTCAAATGTCTGTCGACAGATACAAATGTTCGGTTATTTGGCAAACGTCTATTCGGAAAGCGTTCTTGGTAGAGTCTTCTTGCTTCCACAGCATTTCCGTCCGCAAGACCATACATTAGGTGCATGTCAGTGTATTCTGCACTGGAATACGTGTACATGACTTTTTTTTTTACGTAAATCGTAATGCGTATGTCAAAGCACGCAAACGTTCTGAAATTGCTATTCCTAGTGGATGTACAGTAATGGAAAAACCGTACACAACTAATGGAACAACCCTAAAGTAGGTTTAAATGGAACAAACCACTCAACCTAGTGTTGGGTCGAAACGCTGGAACTGCTAAAATATCGTCCGCTAACTACCGTGCTTCCCTACTCTATCAGGGTGTAACTAAAGGTGTGTTACAAACTTTGGGGAATGATAGAACTGGTCAAAATAAGCATTTTTTCTTCTATGAACATTGGTCCACAACTGCATTGTTTAAGAGTTATAGCAACTGTTCAAAATGACGCCCTTCAGCGTCAATGCAGGCTTGCATTCGTCGCTGTACGTTGCAAGACACCCGTTGCAGCATCTGCTGGGAGTCCCTGATGTTGTCTGCTGCTACAGCCAATCGTGCGACGAGTTCCTCCACTGAATTAACCATTGATTCGTACATCAGGGACTTTAGGTGGCCCCACACAAAGAAATCCAATGGTGTTAGGTCTGGTGATCGTGGCGGCCAGGTAACTGGACCACCCCGTCCAATCCAACGATCGCCAAACGTATCAGTGAGGAAGGCCCGGACATGCTGTGAGAAATGTGGAGGTGCACCATCATGTTGGAACCACATTACTTGACGGATGTTAAGAGGTATGTCATCCAACAGTTCAGGCAGCACCTCCTGAAGAAAGACGAGGTAGGTTTGTGCATTCATACGAGCTGGGAGAATGTACGGCCCAATGAGGCGATTGCCAACAATACCAGCCCACACGTTGACAGAAAATCGTTGCTGGAAGCGCCTTGTCGAAATGGCATGTGGGTTGATACGGTCCCAAACATGGATATTCTGGTGGTTGAAAATGCCTTCCCTGGTGAAGGTTGCTTCATCAGTGAACAGCACCTGCTGTGGGAATGCTGGTTCCTCTCTACAACGTGCAGAATGCCATACGTGGTGCAAAGTCAGCAGCTCCAAATGCTTGCACTCGTTGCATACGAAACGGATGAAACAGTTGGTCATGCAGAACTCGCCAAACAGACATGTGATCTGTGTTCATGATGTGTGCAAGCGCACGGGTGCTACATGTTGGTCTTTCGTGAACTCTACGAAGCACAGCTTCTTCGAATTGAGCGGTACGACGGGTGCGAGCGCGACCATGCTCTCCACGCATCACAGCTACACTTCCTGTTGCTCGTAGACGTCGCACAAGCCGAGCAAACATTGTGTGAGCTGGCTGACGACGTTGTGGAAACTGCCGTCTGTACAGACGACAAGCAGCCCTTCCATTACCGTCTGCAGCACCGTACACTAACAACATGTCAGTGCACTCGTTAAAGGTGTAGTCCATATCCGGATGCGATCACACACGTTAGATTTTTTAGTGTGCAGGATCTGCTTGCATGGTAATGTGATGGTGTGGTCATGTTACTTTAAAAATTTACATGACCATACCATAATTCAGAAAGGGGTGTGTCATAAGCCTGCATTGATGCTGAAGACGTCATTTTGAACAGTGGCTATAACTCTTAAACGATGCAGTTGTGGACCAATGTTCATAGAACAAAAAATGCTTATTTTGACCAGTTCTATCATTCCCCAAAGTTTGTAACACATCTTTAGTTACACCTGTATACATAGAATAAAAAACGTTTAATTAGGCGTCTAATGAGCTGCTACACTTGGCAGACAGATAATTAAGTATAACCTTCATGTCGATGCATTATTAATTAAACTAAATATGAAATTGGGTATGATCTCTAGATTGAACTACCTTCCAAATAACATATTACTACTTCTATATTACTCATGGATACACTCATCCTTATGTTACGGAAATATTTTCTGGGGATCGACCACTTCCTATAATACGACTCGTTTTTTTAAGCTGCAAAAATGGTTCCTGCGAATATTATTAAAAGTTCCCGAATCTGTCTCTGTCTCTGATCAATTTCCTACATTCCGTATTCTTACGATTTATCAAATTTATCGGATCCAGATTTGCTCTTTTATTTATAAGACCACTAACTCGATACTATCGGTATCCCCACCTATTGTTATTCAAATTCATCATGAACGACATAATTATTCCACGTGTTATGGGGCTGAAATATGTTTGCCATTTACAAGACATAACTATTGCAATAGATGTGTTTCTCACATAGGTTTAAAAATCTGGGCTTCATTACCTCATACTGTTCGACTGGCTCCCACATATGGGAAATTTAGAAGATTACTAAAACATTTATTTTTTAAAAAATCATTTTTACTACATATGAATTCAACGAGTGTTGTTTGGTATAATGTCCTAGTGATTGTTATATAATTATTACTACTTTAATTGTTAATTGGTATGGATGACTGAGAAATGTATTTTTCATATAGATTCATGCTGTTCTCGATTATCAAAAATTTCAATTTGGTTGTTTAACTTACCTTATTATACACTACAACTTGTTTTTATAAGGGTGCTGGTGCCCGCTGGGACCTACAGGTATTGGACATTGAAACTGAAACACCTTCGCAAATAGCACTGGATACCCCCAGGGCTGAATAGAACCTTCTGCTAGGTAATTAATCGTATGCATATCAATGAATTACGTGTCAGAGTTCTTGGTAGTCACTCCAGTAGAAAAGTTCGATAGTAAGCTTCAAATTGTCTGTGCAGAGCGCTATAATGGGAGACATATCCGACTTCAAAAGAGGGCAGATTGTTGGCGCGCGTCTAGCAGGTGCATCTGTGTCCAAAACTGCCACACTTTGTGATGTCTCACGTGCTACAGTATCCAGGGTGATGTGTGCATATGAACAGGAAGGACGAACCCCGTCCAGGAGGAGCAACTGCAGGAGAAAACGGAAGTTGTCGGAAAGAGACGTCAGGACATTGACCAGGATTGTTGCACGAAAGCGGAAAACCACCGCAGCAGAAATCACCGCAGAAACGAATACACACCTCCAGGAACCTGTGTGCACGAAGACAATCCGTCGTTACCTGCATAAATCCAACATCCATGGCAGGGTTGCTATACCGAAGCCTTTCATCGGTAGTACAAATGCCTCCAAGCGGGTTCAGTGGTGCCGGACGCATAAAACCTGGACGTTGGATGACCTCAAACGCGTCATATTCTCGGATGAGTCCAGCTACACTGTCTTCCAAACAACAGGGAGGGTATTCGTCTGGAGGAGCCCCTCTGATGCCTACAACCCAGACTGCTTGGCAGCCACAGTCACACACGGAGGTGGATCAGTAATGGTTTGGGGTGCAAACTGTGCAGGACCTCTACCGATCCTTCCCAAGACGTGTTGCTGCTGTGCTGGCTGTCTAATAATTAAATAAAGATTTTGGATTTCTACCAGGTGTTTCAGTTTCAATGTCCAATACCTGTAACTCGTCGGTCTTTCACCATACTGGCCCCAGGTAGGCACCACTACCACTACCATTACTATTATTATTATTATTATTATTATTATTATTATTATTGTTATTACTTTTACTATCATTACTTTCACTGTTGTATTTTTACTAACTAACTAACTAAATAAATAAATAAATTAATTAACAAAACTTCACTTTAGTGGCTTTTTCTTGAATCGGTCGTGATAGGGCTGGTAAAGGTGGCAACAATGAGATGCTTCTGAAGGATTGTGGCAAACCTTCCGTTGTCAGTAGCGAGGTCGGTTCTGAGGTGGCTGTCGTAACTACAAAGAACACAAGCAATGGCTATATCAATTTACTAGTCACCTGGGTAGACGGACTTAGCGCAATATATATCATAACACAGTAATCTACAGTCTAAATTACTATTACTATGCTTAAGTCTATCAGTTCCCAGTTCAAGCCAGGAACGGAGCGGCCGCGCGTCACGTGACCACGAAAGCTCCCCTTCCCCCGTTACCTGCTAGATTATCCGGCAAACTGTCGGTCCTCTGGCTGTCGCTTGCTGCTACACGGATTCCTGTTCTGTCGTCCACGTCCTCACATGTAGTCGCATAGAAACTTCTTGACCAGAATCGTGAGCGATGCTGACGTGCTCGTGGGCGCGATGCCTCGTCGTGGAGTCTCTCGTGTCTGACGATCTCGCTCTTTCCCGAGATTTTCTCGGATTGTCTGAGATCTGCCCCTGACGTCGTGGCTCGTCACGGAGGTGCGAGCGCGTCACGATCTTTGAGCGATGTTGGTTGACACGTGACACCTGTGTTCATTTCGGGGGCAATGCTTCCTTCATCAGCGTGAAACAGAATGGAGACAGTGCCCACAGTATGTACGAGGAGTAAAATATTTTTGTGGAGCTGTGGCTCCTCCCTTGTTGTCTGGTTAAACATTGTCCGAAACTAATGAACGTGAAGCACACATGGCAATCGACAATGAATTTCAGCAGGTTTTGAACTTTTTTTTCACCTGATATTTCGTGACCACACAGCGCAGGAAAATAGATGATATTGAGACTTAAACACTTCAATTTGGAATAGTTATTAAAGTCATTAAGTTTTTGGGTTCGGATTGTTCGGATATTTATTGGAAACCCCTCGTAGTTTGTAGGCTGTTGCAGAGTTCTCGCTGAACGACTAACTAGTCTCAATTATTGCCAAAGGCAAAAATTACCCTGCAAATTTCAAATATTTAGAGTTTACATTCGCCTTGGATTTTAAATTATGCGCGTGAAAATTATTTGATGACTTTGCACTGAAAATGTAAATTGCTCATGAGTACCAACCTCTACAAAAAGAAGAAAACGCTACACAGGGCGAGGAGATGGAAATTAAACTCAAGTTTGTCAGTGGTGCTTCAACGGACAATTTGTTGCAGTAGTATAACGTGAACGACGATTCGTCTGACCAGATGACATTCTCATATTGTTGTTGTATCCAATTTCTATGCTCACGACATCATTTTCGTCGTTGCAATGCATTGTCTGGTGTCACCAATGGTTTTGGAATAGCCGCTCTGCCGTGTATGTTCGCTGCATGCAATTCACGTCGGATAGTGTTTGTTGACACAGCTTCCTGTAGATGTTGTCTTGTGGTTTCTGGCCACAATCCGCTTCAAAACCCTTCTGCCTCTCTCAGTGAAGTTTTTGCTTGGCAGATGATGTCTTTCCCTGTTTCTTATAGGCGGTCATAACAGTCGACACAGTACTTCTCCCGACCCCACAAGAGTGGCCGTTTTCGTTACTGAGGCTCCGGCAAGACGGGTCCCAACAATCTTGAGAGGTCAGCCATAACGGAGTTTCAACGGTGCAGGTGCTTAACACCATCTTAGCCGATCCTTCCTCCGTCACGCCAGAATGTACGATGGGGAAGATCATCTTTCTCCCCAAAGTCTCTGATCCGGAGCGTGTATGTCAGTGGAGGCTGATAACCCTACTCAACACGGACTATAAGGTCTTCACTGGAGTATTACAGCAAAGACTAAAACTATACACTGATGAGAGCTCGGACAGTCCTGCTTCAATCCATTTTGCAGGATGTCCGACAATCTCATAACAATTCGGTGTGTTATGGAGGAAACTAAAAGAATTCGTCGCGAAATTTAAAGTAAAAGGGATTTTTGAAGGCGTTTCAAATTGTGTGTCTTAGTAGCCGTGATCGTATAGTGGTTAGTACATTGCGTTGTGGTCGCATTAACCCAGGTTCGAATCCTGATCACGGCAAGATGTTAATTTTTTTCCAATCATTTTTGCGAAATTAATGAACACCCTTTGCTTGGCATTTCGATAGATACGAATTAACATGTATCTTTCGAACGATTATTAAAGAGCACAATACAGTGAGCTTGTTGATTTGAAGAGTCGAGTTGATGTATGCTTTATTATCAACTAGCTGATATAACCGGCGTTGCTCGGGCTCTTTTTTGAATGGGAATATACAGTAAAAATTAACACATTAAAACAGTAAAAATTCATATAGAAAAACCGAAAAAAATTTTTAAATGTTCCTAGTGGGTGGCCCTGTAACAGTTCTCCCCGGTTCGTGTTGAAATGGTGTGTATAGCTGAGCGAGTTTACCCATAGTGCAGGAGAAACAATGTGTTGAATAATGTGTATGGCTACGAAATTGGGAGGAAATAGAATGAAAATGAAACAATAGTTTGATCTGACGTTTTATCAGCCCTGGCTATGGCTATAGTTCTTCTATTTTGTGTGACCTGACCTTTAAAAATTCATTTGTTTATCTAAAAATTTCACAATCCAAAATTCTCTTCTTGGGTGGCGATGGATGTACATGATCGTTTGTGTCTGTGTACTCTGCAATTCCAACAATTGATAAACTGTTAAGAAATAAAGAAATTAAACTGGAGCAAACTCCAAGCATCAGGTAAATGATATTAATTAGAAAAATGGATAGAGAAATTCTGCGACTTGAATTCGAACCAGGAACCTCGACTGTCATGGTCGACGCCTCTACTAATTGGGCTATCGCAGACACCTGAACAGCCATGCTATCATTAAGTGTCTTAAAGACAACCAAGTAGTCTTTACCTAATGTTTGGTGTTTGCTCCAGTTTAATTTCTTTATTTCTTATTGCGTGTTCATCAAACTTTCTGATGGTTTGGATAGGAGAAATTCACGATCTGTGAACCGGGTGCCCACCTCCCATTGGGCTTTCCTTCTTGACAACTTGGTTGTCTTTAAGACACTTAGTGACAACATGGCTGTTCAAGTGTCTGTGATAGCCTAATTGATAGAGGCGTCGACCATGACAGTCGGGGTTCCTGGTTCGAATCCAAGTCGCGGAATTTTTCCATCAATTTTTCTAATTGGTAAACTGTTGCAATTCACATTCTGCTCTCGAGGTCACTTCAATTCATCACTTGGTGTGATCTGGCAGTCGCAGTTTCTTCTGTTGACACATTTGCATCGACGGGCACAGGGTCACTCATCACTTGTTTAGTTGAAGCAGTGTGCTGGAAAAGTCGATACAGCACCGAGTGAAGAGGCTGCTTTCTCTGCCGCCTTTCCACTGTTTCTCAATAGTCTGCTAACTCTCCATTATTTCCATTTACTGCTCATTTTTAAAGCTTTTCAAGAAAATGTTAAATTTTAATAACTGTCACTTCTAAGAAAAGCACAAAGGACAGGAAGTATATGTATTGTTAAAATTTCTGACGCCTTCTCACTGATTCTCAGAGGAGGAAGACCCTTCCAGCTGTATGCTGACGACCATTACGCGAAACATTAAATTATGGTCAGGAAATTAGAAAGCCTGAAGAATATTATATTATTTTATATTCTCGATTTATACATGTAAGTCGTGTGTCCTCAAAATATTTTTGTTAATGAAATTTACAAAATGATCAGTCTTGAGATTCATTTACATGTCTTAATGAACATGTCTTACATACATAACTATTTGATTGGCTGAATCTGGTATATTTTCTCCAATTTTTGTATTTAATGCCATATCATTTTTAGAATTCTGTGTTGCTATCACTACTGTTGAAACAAACAGAGCAGTCTATTGTTGCACAAACTTTACCTTGCATTGTTCGTCAGGAGATATATATTTTTGGTCCATAATTTGAATTTAAATCCATGAATTATTATCGATAAATATTATTTTTTCGAAATCTCATGTAGACAGTGACCTTCTTCTTGCTTTGAAGATCAAATTTGCAAATTTCATCAAAATTGGAATTAAGCTATAGATTTATATAAGAAAGAAACACATATGGACTTATCTGTTCGCTATGCATTTCAAAATGGCTAGACCAATCTTGATTAAATTTTTCATGGTAATTCCGATGGACCCTGGGAAGGTTTTAGGTAGGTCATGGTGGAGATATCACGCTACATGGATAGCACACTCCCACTACAATTCGTTACCCCCTCCTTAAAAGAGGTTAATATGGTTAATTATGTAGTGCCACACCAGTTAATGTGTTAAGAATACAATGCAACACCAGTTAATATGTTAACAAATTTTCAATCCCCCTTTTCTTAGGGGTTGGTTTTCCTTATTCTTATTTGCTTTAAACCACCCCTGTATTAGAGGAAACAAAACCAAAAAAAATTATTCAAATCGGTCAAGCCGTTTTTGAGTTTTAGCGAGACTAACGAACAGCAATTCATTTTTATATATAGACCGACAGGCGTCCATATATACCCAATCCACTGGAAGAGGAAGGGGAAGCTGCCGTCGCGTCTAGAAGGTTCTACACTGTCCAAGGGTTCCAAACACAAATCGTCTGAAGATTTGTTAGGGTGCTGAAGGCATAACATTTGTTTCTGTGTGCTCTGCAATCCTAGCAATCTCAATGGGGGTTATTCACTACTTGGTAATCTGAGGCGGGTTCTTTATCTCAGCCGACTTCAGCAGCTGGCTGGCAGAGTAACTCAGTGATGAGGTCATAAGATGGAAAATCAAGAAGAACGCTAGCCTGAAATAATAGGCTAGCCAAGATGGCGGAATGTCTAATATAGGACTGTATAATATTAAATTAAATGTTATAAACTGTTATATGTGTTGTCAAATGAGTGAATGTGGTCGCCCACAGGTAATGAGATTCTCCTTGTAATTCACATATATCGCATACATTAATGTGTTACCACCTAGCGATAATTCGTACGCTTCTTTATCCATATCGAATAATAAAGATCCCACGCTACCGATATACATCGTCTGCACACGCATATGACTATTCATGGGCGCCGCCATCTTCGAAATATCTGAACAGCGACCTTTTTTAACGCTGAGCATCTGCTAAGTGGCTAAGCCAGTGCAACTCAGTTAAGTGTTTTCTAACTTAGCGGCTGACAGATTGCTCATCCGGCTAAGATAAAGAACCCGCCTCTGTTGTTGCAATCGTACTCTGCTCTCGATGTTTTGAAGCAAAACTTGGGCATTCATCACTTTTTCTGTTGACACGCTCACCATTTGCTCAATTGCAGCAGTGTGCTGGCGAAACCAATACCACACGGACCGAAAGGACGGCTTCCTCTGTCGCCTTTCCACTCTTTCTCAATAGTCTGCTAACTCTCTATTATCTCCAGTTACTACTCATTTTTAAAGACTTTCAAGAAAATGTTAAGTTCTAAGAACTATCAATTTGATAAC
Organism: Rhysida immarginata; assembly: GCA_023313115.1. Classification (NCBI taxonomy): domain Eukaryota; kingdom Metazoa; phylum Arthropoda; class Chilopoda; order Scolopendromorpha; family Scolopendridae; genus Rhysida; species Rhysida immarginata. Next base: position 573,561 of record JAHWFO010038700.1, on the reverse strand, counting down.
TCTGATAATTAATTATGATTAAAATATATTTTTATATGGCAAACGAAACTATGCATGCCTTATATTTTATTCACTAATTTACACTGATACAAGGTATTCTGGCAGGCCGTGCGCCGCCTCCGTGGCTATAAGTCTCTTTCATCACAAACTATTAAGAGTTCAGATGGGAGGCTTCTGAAAACGGAGGAGAGCGTATTGCATAGGTGGAAGGAATACTTTGCATCGCTTCTTAATCCGGTGACAACAACAACTGAGGCACATGAGGTGCACTGTCACGGAGTTCGAATTTGGGCTCAACTTCCGGTGACACTCGCTCGGGCTTTCGCTCTCGTTTCTTCTATCGCTGGAAGACGGGAGTGGAGCTGAGCAAACAGTCGTCATACTAGTCAACACAAGGCGACGAATGAGAACGAGGATCGCGAACGAGTCGGGAGTTTCGAAAATTCAAATCGTGAGCTGAGGAGAAATTGGTTAAGAAAAGATCGAGCGTTCAACGGGGACAGGAGGAAAAAGTGCGATGTGAGAAGAGAGAAGGGGAATGAACTGTATATGGTAAAACCAAGTGGAGAGCTTCGAGGCAGGGGGTACGGGGAAGCCAGAAGCGGTACGCGGAGAGATGATGCGTCGGTTGCAGCGACAGCGTTAGAGCCGTGCCGGCAAGCCTTCAAGGCGGAGATTCCCGTACCGGAACGACGGCAGACGAGTGACGGTTTCGTCAGCCCGAGTTGGAACGCCCAGCTGCACTCCTGTTTCTTGGCAAAAACGTTATCGGTCTCGCCCACATGTTTAGTGAGTACTCTTTTATTAGTGAACTGTAGCTATTGTGATTTATATCAACGTGAGCTTAATGGCTGCACGAGGTTTCGAGGGGCATGGCCCGGCGGCCTACGTGCCTACCTGAAATACGGGGAAAAGTGATGTTACGGAAACCTGCCATGATCGCTGCTTTCCCTTTATCTGGTCTGCGTTTAGTTTACTATTTGTTAATGTGCCATGGATTCTATTTTAATACTAAATTGTGCATTGTGTATGTTTCAGTGTGAAGAATATAACGAGTGTGTATTTTAAAGCTCGAAAATTATCCATTATATTTAGCTGATAAGGACTATACCGGACTGGACACTTATCTATTGATTTAATGACTTTGTGCTCTTGTAATTCAAAACGTCACATTATGCAATGTCATATTATCATTGCGCGGTCATGTGAGTGTTTCATTATTTATCAAACATTGCGTTGTGTGTACTAAGAGAAATATTTATACAACTGCTATTCTCTTTTATGCTAAATCCGAACTTTTGTTAATTAGGAGTTAAGCCTATATTAGAATTTGCTTCTTTTGGTGTTATATAAGTGCTAGTGGTTATGACTTACGATATGAGTTTTATGCTTGCTATTGACTATTGCGATTGTTTTGTTTGGATTTAATGGATTTAACTTATTGTTGTAAATTGTAGATTAATTTCACATCGTTAGAAATTATAGTTATTTGTTTGTCAATTACGCATGCTAGCTTTATTGTGTGCCTATGACCATTTTTCACATAGAATTAAGCCGTTGCTTTTAGTTGTAACCATATGCTTTTATATTGATATTCTGAAACTAAATGCATTTTGTTGTTACCTTAAAGCTTAAGGTTTATGTTTGATATTTTTGAAATTTATCATTTTCAATTATTTTTGCTTCTATTTATTAAACTTTAATTTTCTTCTTATTGAACTACACTGTACGTGTTCTTTTACTTCCACTGCGTCAGCTATTTTAGCCTGCTTATACACGTTACATGCACCTTGGAGCGGAGAATAGTCACGGTAGTATCACCGAAGCAGAAGTCAGATGGGCATTTAAGTCCCTGAAGACTGGCAAAGCTACAGGTGATGATGAAATCCGGTCTGAGATGGTATCTTGTGGCTGACTCGGGTGTGTCAGGATGCTTGTCAAAATTGTAACAAGTGCTGATTAGTACTCACAAGAGAACACGTGTTATGAAGTTGACTGTGTAACTCGGAAGCTTCTCGTTGGAATTCGATCAGATTTTAACGGTATGCACAATCTTATGTACCCTGTTATTCCTCCAAATTTCATTAATTTAGGCTTTACAGAACCTGAGTTATTAACTTGTTGATCTTGGTGGCGGCATTTTTATTTCTGTTCATATCTCAGTTAGCGTTCAAATTCGGGCCCATGTTCATAGGACTTTTTGTTGTTACCTTGACCTCTATAATACCCCCTTAAATTGTTTTACACACGATTTGAATCGTCCTGCTCGAGACACTGTAGAGCATTTCGCAAATTGCAATACAGGCATGTCAAAATAAAACCTTTTTACAACCACAATATAGACGATAAATCTACATGGTTAGAGTTCTTCAGACATCTTCGAAATATCGATCTATATTTCAGTAACATCCTCAACTTGAGTTAATTCGATAACTTACTTCATGCATCAATCCTATTTGAACTAAAATCTGGAGATCAAATGTAATTTATTGATGAAAATAGGAAAGAAAATCCCATAGCCTGGGTTCGAACCAGGAACCTTCGGCTGTGGAGGTTTCTTTCCTATTTTCATCAATAA
>JAHWFO010038700.1:545487-555983 GCA_023313115.1 Rhysida immarginata | reverse complement strand
ATTAAAATCTCTTTTTGTGGAAAAGTGGTATCCGCCCTTCATCTGTGTACAAACTATGTGTTTGGCTGCAGATAATCATATGACACAGAAGGAAAAATGTTATAAGCTCATTCCTATCCAAATGAGAAATGTCATAATTCAATGCGAGAAAAATGGATTCACGATGTTAAAAGATCAAAGTGAGAACTGAGTAGAATATTCATAAAATCTTAAAAAGGGCTTCTAATAATCATTTTTTAAATTTAATCTTTAGAAACAAGAACAACAGGAAACCACTATTCCACATCAGAGGTTTATTGCAACGTATGCGCATTTCGACAGCCAAGCTGCCTTCCTCAGCGTGTACAAGAACTTGATCAGACCAGAGAAGTTCAGAAATATCAGAAAACCAAAGACAAGTTCTCTGGTCTGACAAGTTCTTGTATACGCTGAGGAAGGCAACTTGGCTGTCGAAATGCGCATACGTTGCAATAAACCTCTGACGTGGAATAGTGGTTTTCTGTTGTTCTTGTTAATCTGTGTCCACAGTTTCTGGCTTCATCTCCTTCTTTAATCTTTAGAAAATAAAATGCCGTGGATTTTTACCTCTAATTTTAGGGTTCTAGAAAATACACAAAAGGGTAGAAATAGTGGCCATTCTAGTGGGATACAAAGATACCTGGATTCGCTATCCGGGCATTATTCATGTGATAGGTGATGACAGTTCTGATAAACGTGGACTCGTATGCCAACTTTTCAAGAAGTGGAATGCAACTGGCAGAAATGGGAGTAAAACTTGGAGCACAAAGCCATATCAACTTTTGCGAGAAGACAAAAATACAGGGACATCTACTAAGTCCTCAGCATCAAGATGCTTTGGCATTGGAATCTAATTGTCACAAGATTTGGGAGGGGTCGCGATAGCGAGCACTCAAACCCCAGTTCATGTGAAGAAAAGTGTAAAGCAGACGACGGCGGAGGGTCGAAAGCCAATAATAAAAGCGCCTTATGTGAAAAAGAAGGTGGAAAATAAGAGTCTTGAGATTGGTAGAGAGAGAGAGGTTAGAGGAGAGACGCGGCGAGAGCCAATGAAAAAGAGGGGAAGATTGAAAAGGAGACGAGGAGAGGAGAAGAGAGAAGGTAGAGGAGAGTTACCTGAGATTCGGATGAAGAAAGACGTGTTCGTTGATCGGGGTGAGGCAGTGGAGCTTTCCGGGCGTTCGGCGATACGAGGTTCCTCCGGGCGCGGGCACGAGCGGCAGGTAAGATATTCGAATTCTTTTACCGAGCATAATACGAAAATAAAGAAGAGCCGCCGTGTTCGTCGCGGGAATAAGGAAGGTATTACCTCCCGAACGCCACAAAGGGAAAGCTCACCAGCCCCGATTAGAACGCGTCAATGGAAAAGGCGTCGGCCAGTTTGGATTAAAGAGCCGGCCAACCAAGCCTTACGTATAGCGGACGAGTTTGGAGGTTCAGCTAATAGAAGAGCATCTCCACAAATTCAAAGGAGGGACGCAAGGCTGATTTGCGTTGACGTGAAGGACGATAGCAACGCAAGCGCGCATAGCACCGGTGTTCCCTGCGTAGCGCGTTGCGAGACTCACAAATTTCTCTCACCCAGTGAGTGCGAGTTGCGGGCTGCGCGTTGTTGGAGTGATTCTGTGCGTGGGTGTAATTGGGCGAATGCTGCGTGTTCAGGCAACTTAACTCCGGCTAACGTTAATATATATTTATTCTGTTCCTTCTGCATTAGGTTCTCGTTTGGTCACCCTCATCCCAGACGAGCAACTACGACCCTGGGTTCCAGTAGTCCTCCCCCCCAAAAGGGCTACGCGACGATTTCTTCGTTGCCAACGCAGTTGGAAGAAAATAGCCGAAGGAGAAGCCGGACGTCACGAGTCGTATGTTAGATGCATCGACTGCCGAAAGGGACTTCCCGACAAATCTCAACAAAAGCTAAAATTCAAAGCTCAGGACGAGGAGGCCTCGTTGCTCACAGTACAATTCATGACAGCGGACGCTGTCTGATAAGAATGACTTTTCTTTCACCGGATCAGTTAATTGAATTAATATTCACTTGTTATGAAATGAGGCAATTAGAGATAATATAGGAAAAGACTTTTTATTAAAGCACCTAATTATTTCATGGGACCAGTGTGATAGCTGTGTCGGTAGCTTTAGACTTTATCAGAATTGCCAAAGGTATTTCATAGAATTTAAAGTTATACTTGGAAAGAAGTGCACTCCGAAGTGGTGTGAACTTCTTAGATTGAACAATAGATATTTTTCCGAAAGGGGTTATTTCCCTGTCAGTTCTCGAGTGTTTTAATAATATACAACTGACGTTAGGCAATGGCTTAGCCGTTAAAAGTTGGCGTTTTAAGTTTCAGTCTTAGAAATCTGTAAATTTGTTTATTATTTTTATTTCGTATTTGTACTACTCGAATTAAGAGTTAAGCATTTCCTGATTATCGCACAGGCTAGTTTGCAAGAGGGTTGCGTGATCCATCTATGCTTATAACAAGATGTAATTGTTCAAATCAATACTGTCATAATTAATAAAACCAATTTTATTTATATGCGCTATTTTGCAATTCTTATTAAACCCATTAAACCCCACGTTTAGGTACGTTACACTAATTCATTTCATGATACTGATATCTCTGAATCAATTACAAAATGTAAAGAAACTGCAAAGGAAGGTGTCATCGAATTGCAAAAATTATTTCCTTGGCTTGTGGTGCAGATTTTCCAATAATTCTCTACGACTCCCTAGTCCAACTTGTTCTGGAAGTTGATATTAATAAAATAAAATCAATTCAAAACGGAAAAAGTGCAAGCCACTCCTTACAAAATTTCTAAAATGCATGCCTGCAGTAATTACTGAAGAAAGCACCCAACAATTACAGTCAAGTCCTTCTCCTGTATTTGGCATGATGCTAGATGAAGGAAGTTCGGCAGTAGCAGTAACTATTAAGAGTCTCAGTGAAATTCATAAATGAGATTATGCAACCAAGCTTCCGATTTCTAAAACTTATTCAATTACAAAATGGTTCATCTGAAACAATCACCAATGAAGTATTATCACTAATGAACAAATATAATATTAATGTTGAAAAGATAGGAACTGACAATGCATCGGTAATGACAGGACGCCAGGCTGGTGTTGTTGCCAGACTTAAGAGACGATATAAGGACTCCACTGTTACAATCATCGTCTAGCTTTGGCTGCTAAAGATGCATTTGCTGGGGTTCCAGCAATGGTATATGTAGAAGAAATGCTGGAAGGATTGTACAAATTTTATTATTACAGTCCAAACAGGACAGGTACTCTGAAGTATCTACAAGAAGTCTTTAATGGTGCATGCGTTTCTATTAAGCAAGCGAAACATTTTCGCTAGATCTCTTATGATGGTGCAGTACAAGCTGTTCGTGTGTCATACAAGCCTCTCATAACAGATTTAGATCACAGAGCCAGCTTGAAACGTGAAGTTATAGAAAGTTCAAAGGCCAAAAGGCTTTTAAAGAAGTTGAAGGTCGGTCACAATTTTCTTTCGATACTTCTACTCTCAGATGTGTTACCAAAGCTCAGTTATCTATCCACTGCGTTGCAAGGAAGAACTGTGAATATGCTAGAAGTTGAGAAGAAATTAAAGTCTGTGATAATTGAAAGAAGAAATTTGAAAGCCGAGACTGGCAATGAACTTGGAATCACTTTAGAAGATACAGTGGCCTCATTCAATTCCAGTATTAGAATCAAATTTCTCAAATCCCTTGAAGAAAAGTTTCAGGAAAGATTTCAGGCATCGGGTGTATTGCAAGCTCTTGCAGTGTTGGATTTAACAAAGAGCAATGGTTGTCTGCCTGCATCTCTTTGTCAAGTTTCTTCAAGATGAACCAGGATATGCTGATGAATGAGCGGAATAGGTTTAAAGAACTGACTGCAGATTCCAATGAAGAGGAACAAACCATAGAAGAAATGTGTAGATTATTAGTAAAACTGTCATACAAAAGTGTATTTCCAAAGTTATTTGAATTATATTCCGTAGTTATCACACAGCCAGTGTCAACTGCTGAAGTGGAACGTTTATTTTCTGCTATGAAACTGATTTATATAGACTTAAGGGTTAAAATGAAGGTAGAGGTAGCAGATATGTTGTTACAAATTAGGATTAACGCCCCAGAGAGGAACAGCTTTCCGTTTGAGAAATCAGCAGATAAATGGCTTGAAATAAAGCCACGGAAGCTATGACTGACGATGATGTTAATCATCACGATATTGTATTTGCTTAATTGTGATTGTTAAATAGATATTTGAAATTGTACAAATAAATTACTTTTTGAATATTTTATATTAAAAGAATTGCTTTTTGTGTTTATTTAATTACATATTTATTTATTTAAAGTATCCATTGTAAAGCCCCCTTGTGACTCAAGCTTGCCCTACTTTCTGATCAAGTGTGCCCTAATTATTGTTCACTTCCCTGCCCTGCCACTTTGCTAGATGCAACCCTGTTGTGTCTGTGTGCTCTACACTCTCAACAATCTGAGTTTGGTTATTCGCTACTTGGTAATCTGTTGTTGCAATTGCAATCTGCTTTCGATGTCTTGAAGCAAAACTTGGGCATTCATCACTTTGTGTGATCTAGCAGTCTCCATTTTTTCTGTTGACACGCTCACCATTTGCTCAGTTTGAAGTAGTGTGCTGGTGAAACTATTACAGCACGAGACTGCCAGATCACACAAACTATCCTCTGTCGCCTTTCCACTTTTTCTCAATAGTCTGCTAACTCTCCATTATCTCCAGTTAGTGCTCATTTTTAAAGATATTCAAGAAAATGTTAAGTTCTAAAATCTATCAATTCTAAGAAAAGCCCGAACAACAGGAATTCTATGCATTGTTACAAATTGAACCTAATTTATAATGCACTTACTTTGCCTTGTATTGGTGGTAATTAGATATTTATTGTTGGTACGTGCATATTGTTGGTGAATTGCGTGTTGATACTATTGTTGATGCAAACACGATGGGCCTATTGTTGCACAAACTTTGCCTTGCATTGTTGTCATGAAATACCTCTTATTAATATGCCATGCCATTATCATGAATATCGATTTATTATCGATAATTATTATTTTTTCGAAATTTTTACTCTTGCTTGAATATCAAGTGTTCAAAATTTCCTCAAGATCAGAATAAAACTGTAGATTTGTATAAATACAAATAAATACTTCCATAAATAAACACTCTTCTTTATATATATATAGACTAGCTGATAATCCGGCGTAGCCCGGGACTTTATTTATCTTCTTGTTGGGTTGACTTGCCTCAGATTAAAATGATATCTATCTTCACCACCGGGGAATATCACTGGATACTTTAGACCTATCTTTCCTTCGAAGTTTCCCTTGCCCTTGATGTAGAATCTCTTCTGCTCTAGACGAAGCTTTTGTTGCTCAGGTGTTTCCGACGCCAGGATAGCTTTTTATGTCTTTTAGCTGCAAAGTTTCTCTGACCAATACTCGGTTTTTCTCTTTCCTTTCCAAACACAAACTTTCGCCAGTCGTCTGGACATTTGTTACGGAGCTCAAGGGAGAAACCCGTATCTCCTTTGCCTCCTCGATAGACACTGCCTTATCGATATCGTCTGCTGTACTCATTTTGTGCTCAATGTTAATAATTCTTGGAAACGAATGTTCTGTCATTATATCATCATGAATGTAATATTGCATCATCACCACGTCGGTTTCCAAAACATTCACACAGATTATAGTCAAAATGTATCGGGGATTTTTTTGGAAATGTTTGGATCTATTGCGCTACCATAATATGTTTAAAGTGATATCCATCTTCACCACTGGGGAATATCACTGAATATTTAGACCCATTGTCAGAAAATAAAAGTGAGGATCGGTCGCTGAGAGATCGAGACGAACAGGTGAAAATTAATTGAGAAGAAATTGCAAAAAGAAGAATACAGAAGCGCTTTACAGGAGAGAACGGGAGAAATTAAGTGAAGAGAGAGGAAGAAACGACGGGAGAAGAGTGGAAAATTAGACAGGAGAAAGGCTCGAACTCGAAAGGAGATGGTTGGATAAAATGTGTTGGAGAGAAAATGAGGACTCGTGGAGGAAGAGAGAAAGGAGAAAAATTGTTAACAAGGAGGAGAAGAACGACGACGAGATTATTGTTTGGAGAAGGAACGGGAATTGGCTGCGAGGAAGAGAAAGATACAAGCGATCTGCGAGAAAGGACTTTGAAAATTGGTGTGAAAAGAGAATATAAGTAACGTGAAGAGTGAGAAAACTGTGAGCAGGGGAGTGAATGGGGAGCAAGCAGCTGGTTCGAGTATTGCGACAAATCAAACGAGGCCCATACAGACAGCAACAACGGAAAAGAACCGGTGCTTCACGTCGAGGGAGCTCAGAGGAAAAGTGTTACGGACGTCTCGCAAGGAGAGCAGGCAGCTTCGCGCGAGCTGGAACCTGACTCTGCGCATTGCGCGGCTTGCGTGCGAACACGAGCCAGATATCAAAACCGTAAGGGTGAAAAGCAGCTGAATTATTCTTAACTTGTTAAGATAATGTTAGAATATCTCTTCTGCTCGTTATCGTTGTCGGACGGGAAGCATTAAAGAAAAAGTGTGTCGTTTAAGTGGTCTATGGTATTACCATCTCATTAATTCATGTTATTATCGAGGGTCATTTTTAAAGTAAGAACCGTTTTGTAATAAAAAAAAAAACTACTATATACATTTTAAAAAATTTTTTCTTTACCAAATTCTATGTACCTTAAACTATTTTTCCACATATTTCCAAGTTTATTTAAGCACTTGTCATAGCGCTCAATGTACTTCCGCATGATCACTTCATAAAAGCTGCCGCTGGTGAAGAAAGTCACGCAGTTTTCACTTGTTCATCGTCGCTGAAATGCAGGCTGCAGAAGACCTCCTTTAGATCCAGGAACAGGTGGTAGTCACTAGATGCGAGGTCCAGACTGTAAGGCGGGTGTAAAGTTGTTCCCAACTAATCAGATTTTTTGTTTGGGACATTTAAAAATGTAAGTGTTTTTGAAAAGTATTTACGTATCGTAGGGGCGTTAGTGTACATTGTTAAAATTCTTCATTCAACGAGTTATTTGCCCGGCTCCAGCTAGCTATATTATAGCTAATTCCATATTTCTCTATTTCCATCAGGATGGAGCCCCCACTCTCCTCATGGTTGGCTATGGACTTGGCTTTAGTCACAAGATTGGCGTGTTAATAACGTTTCTCGGAGATGGTCCCGACGTCTACCAAGATTATCAAAAATTTTGTACAAATTTTTGTTATCTACTAACGTTGACTTTATTTAATAACTAGCTGTTTTACCCGGCGTTGCTCGGGCTCTTTTTTGATGAAATGTTGCAATCCAGAAAAAGAACACATCAAGAAAGATTAGAATTTTTTAGAAAGAATTCATGTTTTATATTTTGCTAAAGGGCAGTATTTGGAGACGCCATCCATTGGGAACTTTTTAAAAGAAATCTTTTTGAATTTTGAACATGAATTTTTTTCTATTTAAATTGAAAGCTTATTTCGTTGCTCGGGGTCAAATTCGAAAAAAGTCTGATTCATCTGAATGTGAATGTACAGCTAAAACGAACACATGAACAAAGTTTAGAATTAATAAACCATAAAGGAAAGACATAACCAAGTATGGAAAGGTTAAACTAAACAATTCAACCATATTTTTCAACTGGCCTATGTTAACATTGAAAGTTTCTAATAGACCATAATGATATTATTAAACCACGTACCTTGGAACCAATTTGAATTATCATTAACTTTACGTTGTATTCATAATTACACATCATTGAAAGTTGTTAAATATAAGTACAGCATATTTTAATAGCATTGAAAGTTCCAATGAATCATAATGGTCCCACTAAACCAGGTGCCTTTGATCCTATTTCATCTATCAATAATTTGACGTTATACTGTATTCATTCATGACATCTCATTCCATGTTGTTTGACATCTCATTCAAGTTGCTTATAATAACGCCATACGAACTTCTCTTTCACTATCGAGATATGCCTCAATAACTGAAGCTTGTAAAACACATGAATTACCTACGTTGAATAACCTCATAATGTATTCGAAGTTGAAAGAACTATACAATGCCATCACATGTATACATTATATTAGAAATTGGATGTTGGATAGCCTCTTAACTCGTGATACGCAAAGGTATAAGATCATTCCGCCGTGCATTATATCTCGTTTCAAATCATCATTTTTTCCTTACAAAACAATCCCTATATGGAATGCTTTGACGAATGACTTAAGGTCTCAAATCATGAACTGGAAAGTTAAAAACTGTTATAAGCATATGCAACATGTTCATAGAATGTTACAAAGCTATAGCAGTCATTAATTTAATTGTTATTTTACATATTCTACGTTGGGATGCAAATATTAGTAATAATAATAATATAACATACAATATCTTAACATTGAAAGTTCTAATGAATATTAATGAATAATAAATCATTAGATGGTCAGTGAGGGTTTTAATGGTACGCCTACCTCAGCTGTTCGAATTAATGATGAAAGGTTCCTGGTTCGAATCCGGGCTGCGGAATTTTCTTTCCTATTTTTCATCATGAATATTAATGGTTCCACTAAACCAGGTGCCTTTAAAACAATTTCGATTATCATTAGTTTTACTTTATACAGGGTGTTTCATTATTGGTGTCCCGTCTTTAGGCCCAAATAACGACTCAAGGGGAACAGATGGGGGGGAAATGAATATTGATTATTTGGTTTTAATGTCCCCTAATTCAGAATAAAAACATTTCGCGTCCCTGGGCGTGAAGAGGTAAATTTTGAAAATTTTAATTTTGTAGGGGTAAGGGTTAGACCCCATGTGTTATTTAGAAAGTTGTAGAGCATCATGTAAAATGTGGGTTTAGCAAAAAACCCGGTGAAAAAATCTCATCCCCTGCCCTTTATCGAGTGGGTAAAGTGAAAGGTATGGCTAGCTAATGTAGACAAAAACAGATAAACTCATTAGAAACTTATTAGAACTTTATTAGCTTTTCAGGCTAACGACTCATTCATTCTCATTAATTTTCCAAATGTAGGCCCTACTGTTTTCTAATAAGTAGGGTTTTTGTCCACATGGGCTAGCCATACCTTTCACTTTACCCACTCGATAAAGGGGGCAGGGCATGGGATTTTCTCAACATACTCCATTTAATACAAAAAACAACTTGTGTCAAAGTTTGTTCTGACCTGTCCATGTATCTTGGGTAAGTCAAAATATAAATTGCAAAACACAAAAAAGGAATGTCGAAGTAGTTCTCTGATAAAATTTGGTTTGTTTGGTATTAACGTCCTTTTCAACTGCTATGGTCATTTCAGGATGGCGTTATAGGGGCCGCAAATTTTGCCTCGCAAGGGTTCTTTAGCGTGCAGCCAGCAAACGACTACACGGAAGGCAGTGCGTGATCTCAGGATTTCCCCCTTGAAAAAATCCTCGTCGACCTCGGGCATCAGAGGCGGAAAACGTCAATGTTCAAACGCATCGATGTTTCCAAAACCATTCGATGTTAAATCGATTTTGGAATCGATATAAGATATGTTAAAAAAAACTTCGCCGCTTAAAAGAACTTACAAATTCGCCGCTATGAGCGCTGAAACTAGAAAAACGGTGCTGCCATCTGAGAGGCGTACGAGGCGTATAACAACTAACAACATCGATAATGCAGTAGCAGGAAAAACTTCGATACTATAAAATCATCGATGTGTCGATGTTTAACATCGCGCAGCACTAGAGTCGATCACGCAACCACTGAGTGAGCCACCGAGGCCGATATGGGCAGGTTGTCTCTTATCATTTAGGCTATGTGAGCAGAAGGATTTAACGATAACGCTTTCATCAGAACGTTTGTAGAATGATCATGATGACTCAAAGGATTTTTACACTATTTAAAGAGCAAATAATATAATTTAGTATTCTGTTCTTTTTTAGATTTTAATATATAAATTACAGTATAATTAAGCACTATTTGAACAATCAGCTACAAAACATTTACACAAGAACAGATGAAGAACAGCTACCCCCTTTCCCCACTTCATCTGTTCCTCATTTACATATACAAGGCTCCAATAACCGGATTGTTTCAAATTTTTAAATTTAAAATTTCGCCTATAAGAGAATTTGTGTTCTCATTAGTGTTCCACGGAGGTAATTTGTTGTTGTTGTTCTTATTCTTTTTAGGTTTTTAATAATTTAATTAAAGCATATTTGAAAAAAAAAAATAAACACGATAATTTAGATAAAGTTTAATAAAAACGTCCCGGCGTAAACAAATAATGGAAATTAGGCCCAAACTTTCTCAAGACAGTTTTCAAGTTGCATGTACGGATGACAAATCTGAACGACAAGTAAAAATTATGGAAGTCGATTTAAATTATTTTTCTCAAAGAAATGCAGAAGTTCCTGGCCCTTCAAGACTTCTTTATAAG
>JAHWFO010038700.1:526816-545477 GCA_023313115.1 Rhysida immarginata | reverse complement strand
ATGCAAGATAATCGGTTTGCTGGAGGCGATGTCATGCTTGAGAAACTTAAAGAATTCGTCGCGAAATTCAAAAACAATACGGTAAAAGGGATCTTTGAAAGCGTTGTAAATTGTGTGTCTAAGTGGCCGTGATCGTATAGTGGTTAGTACATTGCGTTGTGGCCACAATAACCCAGGTTCGAATCCTGGTCACGGCAAGACATTTATTTTTTTCAATCATTTTTGCGAAATTAATAAACCTCTTTACTTGAAAAAGCTATTGGTATTTAATGATTTTTTTATTATTTATTCAAATTTTATTTGCTAATTTTTAGCACGCTATGTTTTAAACTTCATCAGTTGTCAAAAGGTAAGAGTTAATCGTAAAAAAATTTAATCAGCTTAAAGATAAAAGCTGTAATCAGTTTATCTGCTTAGTTTAATTTCCGTCTGCATTTACAAAACTCTAATTTTACAATTATGCATGAAATGTTTTGTCGTGTTTTCATTTATTTAACTTACTTAACTTTATAATTTATTTAACTCTAGACATGAGCTAAGGAGTTTTTTTGGGTTTTTTTTGGGGTTTTTTTTGGGTTTTTTTTTTTATGAAACCTCTGTGCGTCAGTAAGTATTCTGAACAAATACGAGTGCAGTTCCGCGCCTTCTCTATTTTCCTGAATTGGCCCCTACGACTCTCTTCTTTCTCTGGAATGAATCTAAAACTGAAAGAGTGCAGATTTGTCACGCGGAAAAATTCAAGTAGAAATGACTTATATAAAATAATTATGAATTTTCCCTTTTAATAAAAGTCAGTAGATATTTAATAAAAGTAAAATAAATAAATCAAAAATAAAAAGATCTGAGAATTATCCTTGCTTTAGAGAATTATCCTCCTTGCTTTGATAAAGGATAGTCTCTATCCGAAACGTCGCCTTTTCAGTTAAGATTTATTTATTCTATTTGTATATATTTTTTTATTAAATACTATTAATTATTGTATTCCAGGGTTCTTGTGTCTCGTCCTTCTCTCCTACATTTGTCAACTTTTAATGAAAGCTAATTATAAGGTTCTTATCTCAGAGTTTCAAAGTTACTGATCTCGAATGCCTCATAATTTTGATCGACTCGATAATTGACAATTTTATTAAAATTCAGGTGCAAGAGATAACAACAAAGGAAATGAGTTCAGATGTAGAGTTCATTCGTCTCGAAATTTAATTGAGAATTCAGCCTCTAAAAGAGCAATTTTCAGAAACATGTAATGATCTAATCAAAGACGGTACGTTTGAAGCTGTAATTCATATCTTCAACAGGGTAATCTGAAACCAAAAGCGATTATCGATTATCTGAGAAAGCGAATAATAACATAAGGTATTATGAAACCTGAATTATATTTTGAATCTTTGTAAAAAAAAAAAAAAAAAAAAAAAAAAAAAAAAAAAAATCGTTAAAATCAGATTGCTGTTTAATATAGATATATCTATAAGATAATATAAAATTCTCTCCCTTATATCCATATAAGGATATAACATTAAATTTTAAAGTTGGCAGGGTGCGAAAAGAAACGCAGTGGGATGAAAAGTAACTTGTATCCCACTGTAACAACCAAATACAAAACGGTTGGAGCAAAAGACTCAGAGTGGATGTAAACGTAATAAAAAAACGATTAACAACTATCTGTTGCCCGCGACCTTATCTGCGTGGGTATTTACAAATTCTAAACCGGAAAAAAGTTGATCTTAGTATATGAATAGGTACTTGACTGTAACTTTGAATAATAGAATACAATACTAATATTCTTTACCTTCAGAGGCACCCGGTGTTGCCAGGATAATTCCAGTTGTAAGTAAACAGAACAACCTCAAGAAGTTAAATAATATCTCAAATTGTTTTTCACTAATTCTACAGGGTGTTTCATAATTGGTGTCCCGTCTTTAGGTCCAAATAACGACTCAAGGGGAACAGATTGGGGTAAAATGAATATTGATTATTTGGTTTTAATGTCCCCTAATTCAGAATAAAAACATTTCGCGTCCCTGGGGGTGAAGGGGTAAATTTTAAAAATTTTAATTTTGTAGGGGTAGGGGTTAGACCCCATGTGTTATTTAGAAAGTTGTAGAGCATCATGTAAAATATGGGTTTAGCAAAAAACCCGGTGAAAAAATCCCTTGCCCTGCCCCCTTTATCGAGTGGGTAAAGTGAAAGGTATGGCTAGCCGATGTGGACAAAAACCATACTTATTAGAAAACAGTAGGGCCTACATTTGGAAAATTAATGAGAATGAATGAAAAAAATTAGGGCCCATTAGCTTTTCAGCGTAACGACTCATTCATTTTCAAATGTACTGTTTTCTAACAAGTAATAAAGTTCTAATAAGTTTCTAATGAGTTTTTGTGTTTTTGTGTACATTAGCTAGCCATACCTTTCACTTTACCCACTCGATAAAGGGCAGGGGATGAGATTTTTTCACCGGGTTTTTTGCTAAACCCACACTTTACATGATGCTCTACAACTTTCTAAATAAAACATGGGATCTAACCCCTACCCCTACAAAATTAAAATTTTCAAAATTTACCCCTTCACCCCCAGGGACGCGAAATGTTTTTATTCTGAATTAGAGGACATTAAAACCAAATAATCAATATTCATTTTCCCTCAATCTGTTCCCCTTGAGTCGTTATTTGGACCTAAAGACGGGACACCAATTATGAAACACCCTGTATAATTTTCTGCTGTAGACGAAGCTCCCGTTGTTCAGATGTTTCCGACGCCCGGATAATTTTTTGTCTTCTCTGAAATATACTCGTTCTTTTCTTCGATGGCATTTCGTTAGATATGAATTAACAAGTATCCTTCGAACGATTATTAAACAGCACAGTACGGTGTGCTTGTTGATTTGAAGAGTCGAGTTGATGTATGCTTTGCTATCGGTTAGGTCGTAAACAGTCGCCCGAGACCGACGGCGTCCTGGAAGAGGAAGGAAGATTCTACACTGACGTCGCGTCTGGACGGTTCTACAGTAGCGATGCGCGATAGTCGATAGTACTGTCATGGTTATTAGAAGTTAGTACTATAATAACCATGGTACTATCGATATCTCTGCACTATCGAAGAGCCGATATTGTTGATAGATTCCAAAAACTATCGATGGTTGTCGATAGTTTTTTTTTCACGCCAGTACAGGCTAGTATTACAGTGGTCGTCGCTTAATATGGCCACCTCGGAACCATGCTTAAGTGGCCACATTAACCGGTGGCTGTTTTAAGCGAGGTTACGAAAAGTACATGTACTTAATTTTTTACCCAACTTGTTTGTACGTACATATAGACAAGTTTGTTTGCTTAACCCTTATCCTACCGATGGGGTCAAATTCGACCTCACGCGACTTTAATGTATAGAAAATTTAATGATAAACATATAAAAAAAAATTGAAAAAATTTGACTTTGTCTATTTTTAAGTGTATTTTCTTGTCACCAAAAGTTTTTTATATACATTGCATGATAATTTTTTTATGCTATCATAACTGTAATAGGCACATGAACAACCAGTGTTTCTGATACACTATGTATAAGTTTAAAAAATAAATATTATATTATTTATACTGTGTAAATGATTTTTATTTAAATTTAGAATTATTTTAAACTATTATAACATTTATTGTAAACCTAGTTAGTGCTGAACTATTGGGGCCATTTATGACCCTAATTGTTGCTAGTGCGATGTGAGCATACTCCATGTGTTTCTGATACACGATGTATAAGTTTAAATAAGGAAAATAGAGAAAAATGAAGCATTTTTTACCACCCTTATTCTCAAAATGAAAGTTTGAATTTTTTCACTTAGAAGAAACAATCTTATTGGCAAAACAAATTCTGACGTCACAAACTGCTCCACGCAAATAAAACTCCATGGACATGCAGGGAAAATGAATCTATTTTAATTTTTTTTGTGTGAAAAAAAAACCGAAATTGGAAAGATAAATTGCTAAAATGTGTTGTCATCAGGAAGAAACCTGTATGCAAAATTTAAAAGTGAATGGAAAAGCGGAAGTGCTTCAAAATTCGATTGAAAGGTTCCGTACCATCTCACAAGATCCAAGAGCGAGTTAATATAAGGGTGGTAAAAATAAATATTTTGTTTTTTACACTGTATAAATGATTTTTATTTAAATTTAGAATTATTTTATATTATTATAACATTTATTGTAAACCTAAATAGTGCTGAACTATTGGGGTCATTTATGACATGGTTGCTCGTGTGACATTTTTTATCGGTAGGATAAGGGTTAAATAATCATTTATACACGTACAGCATCTTGTCAAAATATTTTATTTAAAATATTGTCTACTGTCTGTTTGACAACTTTGGCTGCATTAGTGAAGTTGTGTTGGGTAGAAGCCGTATGATTTCTATGTAGGATAGGTCATCAGGAACATAAGCATGGGCGCTGCAGTTGTCAATTAGAAGACTAATTTTTTTTGTCTTCGCTTCTAAGATGCTAGCCATTGAGCTTCTACATTGAGCTAGCCAATTAATCCAGATCTCTGATGTCGTCCATGCATTGATAGATGATTCGTAAAGATTTAGGAAAGCTTTTACGTTTTTGAAGCAGCGTGGAGATTCTGACTTACAATGATGAGGAGTTCGTCTCTCTGTCCCTCTCCATGAAGTTTCTTGAAGCTTAGCCCATTGTGTTTTTTCCATCGATGAAACCGGCCTTCAGTTGCCATAAAGACCGTGTGTCCTATTATCTTTGCTATTTCATCAGCCTTTTGACATAAGAGAGGACCGTTCACTGGAGCATTTCTGTTTCTAACATATTGAAACCAACTTAAAAGGCCTTCTTCAACTTGAGCATCTTTTCCATTTCGCTTACGCTTTCTGCTTGTCCCTTCACTTGCAGCTTTCAGTACAATCTTTAATTTTGGGCATCAGTGCCCATTGGTGTAGAGGGAAATGAAAAGTGGATATTATAAGTGGAATGTTCATTTAAGGCGGGTTCACTTTCAGCGACTTCGCGTCTAAATCGCCGTATCTGGCGCATTGGATGCGATTTTGGTTGCCGAAGCCGTTTCACATTCAGCGAATTCGCGGCGGAAAGCGGGTTAGGGACGACAACGGCGCGGGTTTTCGAATTCCAACCAGAGACAAATGAAAGTAAGAGACTGGCAGTGCCCTATTCATTTCACTGAGCGCTACTGGTGCCACCGGAAGTGCCGCAATCGCCATGATGCGAGTGGCAGAAACCTAAGGCGGCGTATGTTCTCAATGTAATTTCAGCTGTCTTTGTAGATGATTTCAGGCAGCATTGGCCCCGATTTTGGTTGCCGGAGCCGTTTCACATTCAGCGAATTCGTGTCGGAAAGCGGATTAAAGCCGACAATGGCGCGGGTTTTCGAATTCCAACCGTGTTGGAATTTTCAGAAGTCGCTCCTAATGAGCAGCCAATCAGTTACGAGTGAGCATCTCTCCAGTCCCAGAATCCTTAGCAACTGTTTCTAACCCACTTCCGCCAGTGAAGTCGGCCATATTGAAATTCGCCGATAGAGTGTTTTCTGTGCACGTGTGTCTCGTTTTCTGTCATTTTCCCTAATAAAAAATATAATATATACATGTACACGATGCCAAGAAAGCCATGTTATCACGATATATGTACACGATGTCTAGAAAGCAACAGAGACTGGATGAAAGAACGACTGATCGAACAACCAATCAGAGCGGAGTTCGCATAGCTGGGGGGGATGGGGAGGACGCAGGCTGAAAGCAGAGAGGGAAGTTCGCCTAGCTCCCCGTTTCGTTCCCGCTGAATGTGAAACTACTCCGCATTTTAACACGCGCGTCTTTGTGATGCCTAGCAAACACCTGGATTCGGGAAAACGCTTTATTCCGCGAAGTCGCTGAATGTGAACTGGCCTTTATTTTAGGCGTTAGCCAGAGACAAGTGAAAGCATAGATGAAGAAAATTAAAGAAGCAAAGTTATTTCTTCATTCATGGTGAAAGTAAATGAAAGTAGAGGAAGGATAAATTTATTTTTTCAGTCTTAACTGATTTTTATTATTAAAAAAGTTAAATTGTCTAAAAATCTTATGTGGATAATGCAGATGATTAACTTAAGAATAAAATAAAACTCTTTTTCCACAACGAAACAGGAATTGAACAAACATAAAAAGAAAAAGACCGAAAATAAAATGAAAAAATACAACCTGAGTCTGTAAGCGCTTTTCGAAAGCTTTGCTTTCATCATTCAGCAGCCAAGGATCCCCTCGAGAGAACTTGAGAGAACTGACTTGGAATCGACAATCGAACAGCGCAGTGAAAAAACAAAACGAGTGGTCCGGAAGCAATGCTTTCACTACCATACTCGTCCAAGTAGTATCCAAGGGAGGTACGCTGAATTAGGAAAGAAGCCAGATGAACCTTGTTAAGTCTTCCAGAGGATAAAGAGGAGTCCTTTCCTATTAGGACAGTGAAGCAGATTGTTGATTGACGAGGGACACGAAGGAGCTAGGAGATCCAGTAGTCTGGAAAAATAGCCTTTTGGATGTCTTCGAAGTTGACGTCCAGGAGATGACGAGGCCTGCGATGCCTGAGTAAACTTCGAAAAGTGAGCGGGTGATCCAGAATATCTGCAACCAGAGGATTAGGGTGGTCCTTGATCTTCGGAAGAAGCTTCTTCAACGACTCCTGCACGTAGTTTCCAATAGGAGGTATATCAAAATCTTCAGCAATGGAAGTATTTGTTGCAACTCTCCTGTCCAGTTGGGCGATGGTCCTCAGGGTAATGTTTTGGAAAGTCTGCAGGTTCTTCCATCTGGACTTGCATATTGTGGCCCAGGCAGGCATACCATATAACAGAATGGTCCGGATTACCATTTTATATAGCAAAAGTTTGCTATCTATTCCAAGAGCGCTGTTTCGCCCCAGGAGGGCGACCAGGCTGAACTTTGCCTTCTTAGCCTTATTGATAGCATAGGAGACGTGGTCACCCCAATTTAGCTTGGCATCTATCACCACTCCGAGGTATTTGTAATTCTTCACCCATTCGAGCTCTCTACCCGAAAGAAGGAGAGGCTTCGGGGGTTTCCGAAGTTTCTTGGTAATAAACATAGCCTTGCACTTGTCGACGTTTAGTTTGAGTCTCCACTTAGCAAACCATTTCTCGCACTGATGTAAGGCATTTTGTAACCGAGATGTGACGTGAGCGGGAATGCGGTCGGTAGTCATGATGGCCGCGTCGTCAGCAAACAGATATAGCTCACACTTAGTAAAGATTGGGAAGTCGTGGATGAAGAAATTGAACAATGCAGGGCCCAGGACAGAGCTTTGGGGAACACCAGCATTGACGTCACAAGGGTTTGACATTGAGTAGCCAACCTTAACACGAAATTTCCTGTTCGTCAGAAAGGAACTAATCAAAGCAATCAGATCGTCAGGGAAACCACAAGTAATCATCTTGAATATGAGTCCGTTATGCCAAACTTGATCAAAAGCTTTCCGGACATCCAAGACAAGACCACCGTACTTTGCACAATTTAGAGGAGTGTTTAGAACTGCAACAAGCCTCCAGATCTGAAGTTGGCAGGAGTGTCCAGGTCGAAAACCAAATTGCTCCTCACGAACAAGATTGTTGGCCACACAGAAAGCATTAAATCTCCTTAGGATGACGCGTTCGAAGACTTTGGACAACATAGGCAGTAAACTTATGGGTCTGTAGCTGACAGCAAGAGCAGGGTTAAGACCTGACTTTTGTATGGTAACAATGACGGATTCTTTCCACTGGTCGGGGAAGTAACCAAGTTTCCAGCAGTCATTTATGGCTTTGGTAATAGTTGAGACAATATTAGGAGACAAGTTCTTCAGAGCACTATTGGTGATGGAATCAATACCTGCTGCTTTTTTGATTTTAAGTCGCTTTATGATATCGGAGATTTCATGAATACTAATGACATCCTCAGGGGTAGGAACACGATGGATGCACTGGTAAGCGATACAGCCATTGTTCACAAGCTGAGTGTTTGAGAGACTGTCCAGGTTGGTCCCAGTAGGCGTGGTAAATTGGATCTTCAGGGAATCCGCAATCAGTTGAGCCTTTTCCCCGTCACTGGTGACGAAGTTGCAATTGTCTGCAAGCAGCGGCGGCAATTGGATGGGCCTGTTACCCTTCAAGGCCCTTACAGTACTCCAGAGTGAGTTGACCTCCACCTTTGTACTCGCAGAAGTTTAACCTCTTCCTGGACCTTGCGAGAAAGCCTGTTGTACTTCTTCTTGAAAAAGAGTAGTCGCTTGCGCTGCCATAGTCTTCTATAGGAATTCCTTTCAAGAACGAGTCGTCTGATGTAAGGAGGGAGGTCGAGGTGCATTATTACCCAGAGGCCGATCCTTGCGATAGACATGAAAACCAGGCAAACAGAAAATTTGAGATGACTTCATGTGTGTCTCGCACACGAAGGCGATGTCGACATTCCAATTTATAGGGAAGTTTTAAAATTCGATGCGCTTTCGATGGATTCCTCTTGCATTCCATATGTTGCAACGAAGTTTCCCGTTAGTGATCTTTCTGTAAGGGCGTCTGTCCATAGTCAATTTTTGTTTTCGTGGGATGCAACCTGTGGCACTGTCTTTGTAGATATTTAGCAAGTTCCCTAGACACCTATATATACTGCGCAACTGGTTATTATCAATGACACTTGTATCAGCAGAGTTGGATGCGACCGAAGCATAGGTTTTGCCCTTTACCACTTTTGTGCTTTTGAGCCTTCTTACTTGGGGATATTTAGGGCACTTGGTATAACTTGATGTGTGCTGACCATCACATCGGACACATTTAGGGGGGGGTCTTTACCCTTAACATTGGTACAGTCTCTCGACTGGTGGTTGCCAGCGCACTTATTGCATCGAGGTGTTTCGGTACAACCTTGAGAGACGTGACCAAAACGCAAACAGTTGTAACACTGCAAGGGCCTTTTGTTACCTTTAAATAGTTCCACAATAATTGCTAGAGGACCGATACGTTTTAATCCTAAGAAGGACTTGTTATGTTCATTATTCTGTAAGATAACCAAAACCATTGGCATTTCGACTGCACCATTAGCTTTTTTAAGTCTGATTGTTTTTTCCGGAAAATAGTTAGCCTTCCTGAGGTCGTCGCCAAAGTCTTCCAGATCATACGTTATATCGACATTTCGGACAACGTATTTCAGCATTTTTTCAGACTTTAATTGGTGATGCTGGATTTTCAGAACATCGTTGCTTTTGACTCCAGACACCAGAATCTTATGAGTCTCTTCGTCGTGGCACTTAATTTTAATTGTGTCCTTTCTACTAGTGTGCGCGGTGATTTTGTCTAGGGACACATGCTTTTTGACCTCTTCCAGAATCTCCTTGATTGGCTTCTCATGGTGACGAATTATGATCGGAGGAACAGATACGTTTCCTTCTCTATGATTAGCGTGGACAGATTTCTTGGTTTTTTCACGAAAAACAACAGCAGCTACATCACTGAAGGGCGCTTCACTGGAGATATTATCCACACGCATGCCTTTTTTAGATTTTTTGTTTAGAACAGGTATCCAGTCGCTGACTTCCTTAGTTAGACCGTCATTTAGCTTTCGCTTATTTCTAATTTTCTCCAATGACGGGGATTCTGCACAGTTAAGCATTGGGTCGTCAATGACTTCCGAACCTTCTTTAGAATCGTATGGAGGAGCAGCGTTATCCACTAACATGGGCGAGACGGATGGAATGGCAGAGCCCATAAATTCCTTGATAGCATTGCTAAGATTGGCAATGCCGTTGGTAGTTTCCAAATTCGCACGCTTTACATCCTCTCTAAAACTATCAATATTTGTGTTTACACTGCTAATATCATTAGTCAGCGATTCCAACCTTGTTTCTAATTCTAGATATTTTTTGTTCAATTCCGAACGTAATGCCTCAAGCTGGTCATTTATAATGATGTCAAAAGCTAGAAATCTTGGGTCCTTACATGCATCTTTGTAAGCTACATCACAAGGTAACACCTTACCGTCAGCATATTTAATAGTAATGCTAGCGGATTTCGTAGACGCAGCGCCTGATGTCGCCATGAAGCAGGTGTGGTGCTGGGTTTTGCCGTCCTTAGAAGGACGCACCTACTCAGAACGACTCAGTTTAAAAGACTTAAAAAGTCCTACCTTGTTAGTCCTATCTATCTTGGAGAATCCACTGATGCAATAGGTACGTCGTCGTCCGTCAAGTGGTAGAATCGTCGCTTAGTAGCAGCAGTGTGTCCAGCAGTGTGTGTGATCTGTCCTGACTTGGAATCGACAATCGAGCAGTGTAGTGAAACGTTATTCGAGTGGCACTTGAAGCTAAGCTTCCATAATATCACCCTTCCTAAATAAATGCCAAGGAAATTACACTGAAGTAGTTAAGAAGCGTGATGAACCCATAAAGGTCATCCATAATATGAAGGAGAAAATACCCCCTCTTGGTTGGAGGTGATTTTGATTGACGACTGTCAAGACTAGAAGCAGACCACTAGTATTAGATAAAACACGACCTATGAAGTCCAGTAATCTGGAAATAAGACATTATCAATGTCTTCAAAATTAATATCAAGTATATGCCTTGGATCACGATATCTCTTTCTATGCATAGGATGATTTAAAATGCCCGAGACTAGCTCGTTGCTATGATTTTCTATATTGGGCAGCATGGATTCCATGAGCCCTTGAACGTATTTGCCAATATGAGTCATGTTGAAGTCATTAGAAATGGAGGAATTGCGAACAATTCTCCGATCTTTTTGCGCAATAGTCCTAAGGGTAACGTTTTGGAACGTTTGCAGTTCTTTCCACCTAGTCTTACATATTGTGGCCCAGACGGGCATACCATAGGTCAAGATAGTCCGAACAATGACCTTATAGAGTAGGAGTTTATTATCAATGTTTAGAGCACTATTCCGGCCCAGCAGAGCAATCAAGCTAAACTTGGCTCTCCTGGCCTTATTCAACGCATAAGTTGCGTGGGGAGTCCAGGTAAGTTTAGAGTCAATAACAACACCAAGATATTTATAAGTTTCAACCCAGTCCAGTTTTTTTGCCATATAGTGTTAGAGAATCTAATGATCTCTTTCTCTTCTTGGAGACAAACATCGCCTTGCATTTGTCTACATTCAATTTTAGCCTCCACTTGCTAAACCAGCTTTCGCACTCCTTTAGAGCCTTCTGCAGCCGCGAGACTAGAATTTGTCCTGACTTGGAATAGAACATGGTGAGTATTTATAACGAACGGAAGCCAATCAAGACAAAAAGATCCAACTGAAATTTATTGATTGGGTAAGTGCGTCGCCCATTTGATCAATGGGCGAATCGCTAATAGGGCCCCTATCTAAGTTGAGTAACAATTTTTTATCTGTTTTTTGAATGGCTAAGCTTTCGAAGGCGTCCAGAAGGTGTTTCTTGTTTATTGACTCAATAAGTTTTACATTGTTTAATAAGAATTCATGCCCGGTATCTAGAGAGTGTTTGGCTATGGATGACTGATTCCCTCTACCATATCTTGTGTGTCTCATATGTTCTTCGCCTTGTTTCAATATTACGGAAAGTCTGTCCTTTGTACATTTTGATAGGCGTATTCAATTTAATTGCTGTTTGCTCTCCTAGATTATAAAATTCACACCTAATGATTTTTTCTGAAATTTTGCACAGGTTTACTACATCTTTCGATGGTGTGATAAGGCCTCTTTATTTTTTTTCACTATGAAATTAAGGCTGTGGCAGCTCTGATATTGCTCTTTCAACACTTCTTTACATTGAATGCAGATTATAGATTTAATTACAGACCTAGAAACCAAATCCTGCAATATATTCTACAACCGAATCCCAATATTTTGACAAGATTTTAACATCAGGGATTGGATTGAGACGCGTCATCTGCTATGGATTCATGATATTGATTCATCAGAGTTATACATGAACTAATGTTGTGCCCTGCAGTCAATGTTAACCTGATAAATTTAATGCCAAACAATTTGTCATTAATTTAATGTAATCAGTTTAATGAAAAATGCTGTGTAATTTTGTTACAGTAATAAAAGATATATCCACTTTTTACGAAGAATGTCATCCTTTGGAAAACTACAGTGAAAATGTTTCACTTTCTAATTTTTCCTATAGCTTTCAAATAGCTATTATACTTGGTGCTTATTTCTTGAGTGAAAGTTGTTTGTTTTTAATGTATTCCTCACAATAAAAACGTTTATACCTATGTTTACTGAAATGTCAGTTAGATGTTTATACTATAAAAAATTTTAAAAGCTGTGTCACAAAATTGTTTTAAGATAATAAAAAAAAAATGCAATTTTAATTTTTGTTAATCTGATAATAATGGAATATTTGTAAAGGTAGGACATTTAAACTCGAAGGATATTTAAAAGTTCAATTGCTATCGATAAACAAACCTAACATAATTTATCAGATATTAGTTAATTGATTTTAAAATATTTTAAAATTTTAAATTAAAAGAAAATCTGGTAACCTAAAAACTTTTGAAAAGATACTTAAATTGTTTTTTTTAAACAAAAAAAAACGAAAAACGAAGAAATAATTCTCAGTTCAATAAAGTAATAAATTTATTAATCCAAATATTGTAATGAGCAATTAACTAATAATATAATTACTTGTGAACTGAAGTATTGGATCTTTTTCAAAAACGATTTGACCAATATGTATGAGAATGTGGTCCAGTTAGTTATTAAAGGGGAAATTATAATTTGTAAATCCCGTACAAATTAATAATTTGGATTATAATTGGTGAACTGTATATTTTAACTTTCAAATTAAAATTTATAAAGGAGAATTTTCCTTATTATTTGTTTAATATAATCTCTTCCTCCTTTTCCATTTAAACTTTTTTTTTAAATTTATGTTTAAGAATAACTTTATTTATCACCAAATAACTTTTTGTCGGATGGGCCGATTTGGATGATTATTTTTTGTTTAACAGAGCAAGTTTTTCTGGTGGTCCCATAATAAATTCATCCAGATATCTTGGGTAGATATTATAAAAAATAATTGTTTGCGATTGATTCATATGCATTGCCTCCAGCGATCAGCGTTTCTTGCCAATCCCGTAATGGCGGCGCGAAGGCACCACTAGAGGAGAGGTCACTGCCAGTCTCTTTCTTCATACTCTTCATTTGTCTCTGATTCCAACCGTGGCTAAGGTCAAAAACTCTCACCAGTGAGACGAGTTAGCGTTTGGTCGGTCAGAAATCCCGGTGAGAAAACTGTGACGTCATTTTAACGCGGTCAGAAAAGCCAGTTAGTGCTGCCATAGTATTAGAAGTAGTCTAATACTTCTAATACTATGGTGCTGCTATGCCTAACCGGTTAGTCTAACAGTCCTCACCGAGAAATAGACGGTTATCCCCCCCCCCCCGGGGGGGGGGGGGGGGGGGGCCGGGGGAAAGCAGAGAAGTTCGCCTAGCTCTCCGCTTCGTTCACTGGCGCGTGTAACAACAATTACCCGAGCTTAATGACCATTTTTGCTTGCTCTCGCAGAAATTTATATGGAAAATTTGATAGTGACTACCTGTTAGCATTTTCGATTTCCTATGTATATAAACGTGTACTAAAAAAAAAATATGTCTATAATGACCAATCAGTATACCCTAACATTAACTCCCAAATACAGTATACTCTATTTTTATCCTGGTCAGCGTTGCCAGTTTAGTAGTTTTCCTACTAAATTTAGTAGGAATGTTATCTCAGTGTAGGGAATTTAGTAGGGCAAATTGTTTAGTAGGTTAAAATGGAGGGAAATTTTTTTTTCTGTATGAATATTTTTTAATTTTCATAGCTTTCACTCCAGTTAAAAAAAAAAAAAAAAAAAAAAAAAATATTCTTGTTGGAGTGAAAGCACTGACTGATGATCAGTTGATAACGCGGAAATTGTGTCTGGAATTAAAAACGAGAATGTGGTCATGTCACGTGACCACGTTTTCGTTGCTGACTGGTAAAGTATGACGTGACTCGCCAGTCACGTGACGCTTTCATCTTTCATGGTTCGGCGCGAAATACTGTGTGCAGTAAGTTTTCAAATGACGTGTCATTCATGTGATATTGCGCAGTCGAGAGAGTGATATTGGTGTGCATGGTGCGAAGTGGTGAAAATGGCGATATCTTTGCAACAACGCATTTTTGTGGTAGAGAACTATGCACGGCATGGATCATGGAATCCGTGTGCAGATGAGTTTAAAATTAAGTTTCAAGTTGGGCGCTGTGCCTGCAAAAGCTCATGCCAAGAGTGCAATGCAACACTTAATTGTGAAATGGCATGCAACGGGAACAGTATGAATACAAAGAAAGTGCGCAAAAGGATGGTGCGTACGACAGCAACCATTGCTGCTGCTGAAGAACATATGCTACGCAGTCCCAAAACGTCATCACTGCGGCTGTCTCAGCAAAGTGCAATGAAGATCATGAAACAGGATTTACACTTAAACCCATTCAAAATGACCACTGTGCATCAGTTGCATGATGTGGACAAGCTGCCCAGGGTTCAGTTTTGTGAATGGTTCCTGAGCACCGTTGCTCCGGAGGTGCTGGAGGATGGTTATGTGTTCATCTTAGATGAAGCGTGGTTCCATCTGTCCGGTTACGTCAAATCGCAGAACATGCGCCACTGGTCTTCCGTCAATCCGCATGTGTTCATGGAGTCTCCACTGCATCTATAAAAAATTGCAGTGTGATGTGCTGTCTCCGCCAGCCGCATCATCCCTGTGTTCTTCAATGAAACTGTGAATAGTGACAACATCTTCAACGTCTTTGCCGCACAACTTACTAATGTCGAGTGTGCCAATGGTTACTTTCAGCAAGATGGTGCAACAGCCCATTCTGCACACGCAACACTTGCCCGCATATAGGAAGTGTTCCCACCCGAACATGTGATCAGTCGAGGAACAGAACAGCCCTGGCCATCACGATCGCCAGACCTATCGATCTGCGATTTCTTCCTCTGGGGTGCACTGAAAGGTGTGGTCTACCAGAACAATCTGCGCACAGTCATCGACCTTCAACAAAACGTCCAGGCAGCCGTTCAGGCCATTTCAGCGGAAACCCTTGCTCGTGCCTTCAGGAACAAGTGGACACGCCTTCACACATGCCTTGAGGTCAATGGACACTTCCAGCACCTTTTCTAGATTATTTGCACTGATCTTAGATCTTGTTAACTATTTTCCTGCTCATTTTTACACGTTGTTCATCGGGCCACTTTTAAAAAACTCACCCTCTATATACTAAAAAATATTGCAATCTTTAACTATGTTAGTAAAAGATTACAATTACTTTTAGTATATTTTTTAGTAGGATTCCGACACCAGGTGGTAGTATATAGTAGGATCGACGATCGATTCTAGTAGTCTGGCCTGGGGAAAAAACTGGCAACGCTGATCCTGGTGTAAATCCCAGTGGGGTAATGATGCCTTTACTTCTGGACGTCATTT
Source organism: Rhysida immarginata (assembly GCA_023313115.1). NCBI lineage: Eukaryota > Metazoa > Arthropoda > Chilopoda > Scolopendromorpha > Scolopendridae > Rhysida > Rhysida immarginata. The sequence continues at coordinate 530,006 of JAHWFO010038700.1, read as the reverse complement.
TGGTCCCCTCTACTACCCGTTGAAATTTTGCCAGATATCTTCCAAACATCTTGTATAAATGTTGATTTTGCAAATTTTGTGGATTGAACCTGCATACAGGGTATTCAAACTCTGGTAAAGAACCTTACTTTGAATATATTTTGCGTACTTATTCGCTGCTGGATTTTCTCACAGGAAGGTTTTGTTCATGCAATAAGTGTTTTAGTTTTTGAGGTATCACACCATTGTTATTCGTTTCGATGAATGATTAGCTTTTATGTTGGTTTTTGCTATTTCATGTAATTGAATGCGGTCGAACCATCCTATAAAGAAGTCGTTTGGGTCTCATACTTAAAAAAAAAAAAAAATAAAATAAATTAGTTACACAAAAACGTGTAAATATTTGTTATACTCGAGATTTGCATGTTGATATTGGGACCAAAATAAAAGTTCATTATAAGGAAAAATTTGTTATACGGTTGTTCGTTACAGAAAGCTCTACACTATTCTGACTTTTCTTTCAGATTTTTATTACCTATAATAAAATCCTTTGTTATTATGTCGCTTTCCACAGTTATTGAACGTTTTTCAACTTTAGGATTCTTGACTGACAATGTATTTGTATGAATTCTACAAGAAAATAGTGATGACATTACCTAAAAACGTACAAGATAAACTCATAGATGTCCTAGATCTCACTGACTGATGTACATTAACAAACCTGTAAAAATAATGTCAGCTTTAAATAAATTTCCAATTTTGAATTTGTGGTTTTATTAAGTGATCCTTTATGTATTACATTATTTACAATTAAAACCAAGTCAATAAAACTGCTTTTGTTAGGTGGAAAAAATTACAAAAAAATTGCTCGTTGAAATGAAGAATCATTAGCTTTTCAGGACTATTGAGGAACATTAGCTATGCAGGGTTAATTAGCGAAAATGTTCCAAATCCTGATTTCATGTAGATAAATTTCATCGCTTGGTATTAGATTACGCTAACCAATACCAAGACACAGGAATGAGACACAAGAACCCTGGAATACAATAAATAGTTATTAATTAAAAATACAAATTAAATAAAAAAATAAGATATAATAAAAAAAATTAATCAAAATCAAAATAAAGAGCCGACGTTTCGGATAGAGACTATCCTTTATCAAAGCAAAAAAGGATAATTCTCTAAAAGCAAATAGAATATTAGAGAATTATCCTGAAGTTATGAAAGTTGACAATTGACAATCGAACAGTGAAGTGTACATTTGTTAGGATGGGACGAAAGCAGCGCTTTCACAAAGCTCATCCAACCAGAATAAACTCCAAATGAAATACACTGAGGTAGTCAAGAAGCCTAACCAACCCAAGCGGTCTTCCATATTATACAAAAAAGAAAATAAGATTGACGATTGTCAGAAACAAAATACAAACAAAATAAAAAACACAAGGAGAAAGAAGATTATCACATCTTCCAGTAGTCTGGGAAAGAGACGTTGCTAATATCTTCAAAATTGACGTCAAGAACGTGCCTCGGTTTACGATACTTCGTATGCCAGTTCATATTCAATGAGTTCTTCGGTATTCCATTCACAAGTTTATTGTCGTGAGTCTTCATCTTCTGTATCATAATCAAAAGGAGATCCTGTATAAACTTTCCGATATGGGCCATGTTTAAATCCATGTGGATGGATTGGTTTTTCATAGTCCTTCTGAGCAATGGTCCTCAGAGTAACATTCTGGAATGACTGTAGTTCACTCCATCTGGTTTTACAGATAGTCGCCCACGCAAGCATGCCATAGAGGAGAATGGTCCGGATAATCGATTTGTACAGAAGTAGCTTGTTGTCAATGCTGAGGGCGCTGTTGCGACCCATGAGAGCTATGATACTGTATTTAGCCCTCTTCACTTTATTCAGAGCATTGGACATATGCCGGTTCCATGAGTCTTGAGTCAATGATAACTCCCAGATACTTGTAGTTGTCCACCCAGTCCAGTTTCTTATTGAACAGAACAAGATTATCTGGGGGGACGCTTGAGCTTCCTATTGAGGCACAAAGCCTTGCACTTTCCGACGTTAAGGTTCAACTTCCAGCAGTTAAACCAGTCTTCGAACTGCTTCAAGGCGCACTGCAGCCGAGTGATAACGTGAGCCAGCTGGTGTGCCCATGTCATAATGGCAGTATCATCCGCATAAAAACACAGATTACAATTATCGGGCTTCGGGAAATCATGTACAAAGTAATTAAATAGCACAGGCCCGAGAACAGAACCCTATGAAAGTTGTACTAACAGACGGGTTTATATATAGTTTGCATGGGGAATAGTAATACGGTATTGGCTGAAAAACAAGAAGAGAACAAATGAGATTAATTTGAAGAACTGTTGGGATAGGACAGGACTGAGGACAAATAGGAAATAAGGGGGCGGCGAGAAAAATGCAATAGGATGACACATGAAATTGCAATTATAAAAAAGTTTAGGAATGATAGGGTGCCTAGCAAAAAGATTTTGTAAAATTCCCTGAATTTTCCTTGATTTTTCCTGATTAACAGCAGACAAAAAAGGCCATCATGAAAGAATCTTATTGACATTGTTCAAAATTTTCGATTTTATGATTCCCTGGCTGTTCCCGGTTAAAAAAAAAAAAAAAATTTTAAAGATTTTCTGGTCCATGCTGCTATTACTAAACCACGCACTTCCACTAAGGGATGTTCTCCTTGCAATGAAAAGCGTTGTGGCGTTTGCCAGTTTCTTAACCCTGCTACCTCCATTTCTAGCACCGCTTCCTCCTTTACTTTCAAAATTAACCAGAACCTGACCTGCACTTCTCACAATCTAATTTACCTATTACATTGCAAGGTATGCCAGAAACTGTATCTCGGCAAGACAGGCAATACCATACGTGCCAGATTTGCCGGACATAGATTCGACATCCTTAGCAATGCTGACACCCCTGTCGCTAAACACTTCAATTCCCCTGGCCACTCTTTACAGGCCATCAGCCTTTATATTCTTCATAGTAACTTCCATAACAAAAAAAGAGAAAGTAATTCGAGTCTTTTCTTATTTGGAAATTCAATTCCCTCACCCCTAATGGCATTAACCTTAGCAAAAGGCACCATTCCCTCATTACCTTTCCCATATCTCTCTCCAAGTTCAGCTATTCCTCAATTTGTCTCAAGCTCTATGGGCCCTTTTCTTTTTTTTTTTTTTT
>JAHWFO010038700.1:492525-506816 GCA_023313115.1 Rhysida immarginata | reverse complement strand
GAGAAAAGTTGGAAAAACAATGGAAAACACTATGTGAAATAATGAGGCATTTAATAAGGTATAGAGCCCTTATTTACCCAGCACTGGTATGTTTGGCACCCTTCTGCAGTAAATAAGATAGGGACCAGGTTTTTTTTTTTTTTGTTCTTTTTTTTAAAATCTATTATTCATTTTTCATGGGGGCTGTTTTATAATTTTGTCACTCTTTATGTTTTGGCACATGTCTGCCATGCTTACCTTACTTGCTGTGCATTACTGTTCCTGGCTAACATACATTACAGCCTGAATTTGCCTGGGAATGGAAGTATACTTCTCCCGAATAGCCTGATTAATGGAATTTTAAATCATTAGAAGTCCTTCAAATAATTGTTCTGGCATTATTTAGGCATTCTCCACACTAAACCTTATCTGATGATGGAGAGCAGTGAACTCCAGGCCACATATACCATGATTGATATTAGACTAAAGTTGATGCCTCTTTATGTATAGGGCTACATTTTAAATTCTTACTCCTCAAACCACAATGTAAAACATTCGTGTCATATTAATGTGACCATCTGGAATAACCACCATGTGCAGCTCAGATAGCGGCTGGATGGGCTAGGAGAGACTCAATGAGGTGCTGAAAATGTTCACAGGGATATTGAGCCTTGCTGACTGTAGTTTAGTTGACAGCTGTTGGCGGGTGCGAAGTGGAGTATGCATGAAGCGAATAACCTGATTGAGGTGGTCCCATAGATGCTCGATTGGGTTTAAGTCCAGATAATTTGGGGGTCAGAAAGTATAGTAAATTCTTCCTCTTGGTCTTCTAACCACTCACAAGGTGTGGCAATTATATAACGAGACTGCGCACCTCCTATCACGCAGCCACATGGGGGTAGGTTGGTATTGGAATGTAGTCGACCTTAATCCTTCAAGAGCAGCCACCGTTCGTTTTGTCTCTCTGTCTGCTTTACTTTCCTTTTGAGCATCGGTTGTAGAGGATGTTGTTCTGTAATAGTGCTGCGATCATCAGAAATACCGTTAAGCAGAAATATTACAAAGAAGTGCTAATCAAGCTGAGGGAAAGAGTAAGAAGAAAAGACCGGATTTGTGGAAGAACGACGCATGGATTCTGCATCAGGACAACACGCCAGCCCACAGTGCCCTATCTGTGAAACAGTTTTTAGCAGACAAGTGCATTCCTGTGCTCGAACATCCTCTGTATTCACCAGATCTGGCTCCCTGTGACTTTTATCTGTTCCCAAAAGTGAAAAATGCATTGAAGGGAACACATTTTCAGTTGTTGAAGAGGCAAAAGCAAAACGACAGAATTGTTGAAGAGGGTGACAATGGATGACCTACAGCATTGCTTTGAACAATGGAAGGCACATATGCAGTGATGTATAGATAGGGGAGGGGAGTATGTTGAAGGGGATAAAAGTTAGTTGCAACTTTGTTTGCAATAAATCCCATTTCTGATACCAGTCTCATTATTTAATTGCCACACCTCATACAATTCCAGCTGTAGGAGATGTCACATTATCGTGCTGGAAGATGCCATCATGCTCAGGAAAAAAAAAAAGTCCAAGTATGGGTACATCGTTAGCAAGAATCGATACGTACTTAAATGGATTCATATTGCCATCCACAATGATGAATGCACTTAGAGAATGCCATGAAAACATTCCCCATAACACTGCCTCCGCCAGAATGTTGTCGTCCACAAATAGTTGAAGGGTGTTTGTTTTCTGACATTTCTCGCTGTATGTGCCAACATCCATCTGTCCGATGGAGCAAAAAACATGATTCATCTGAGAAGGCAACCTTTTGCCAATTAGTGGATGTCCAGTGTCGGTACTGCCATGCAAATTCCAGCCTCTTCCGATGATTCGCAGTTGTTAGCATTGGTGCTATCGCCATTCGTCTTCTGTGGAGCTCCTTAAGCAGCAGTGTTTGCTGAACTGTCATTCTGGACATTTGTGATAGCCCCATGATTCATTTGGGCAGTAACTTGCTCCACATTGCACATCGATTCGCCCGAATGCACTGCTGCAGTTGCTGTTCCCCTCTTTAATCTATGGTTCATGAAGCACCACAATTTCCACCTCACTTATCTTCTGTAGTACCATTTTGCTATTCGCGGTACACTTTTACCACAGCAGGATGTAAACAGTTCACAAACTCCACAGTTTCTGAAATGCTGCCACCCTTGGCCCGAAAGCCACTAATTGTTCCTTTTTGTATGTCTGATAAATCACTCCGTTTCTGGATTGCAACAATCGAAATGCCTACAACACGCTGTATATACTCATCCAATCTGCTGATGTCATTTATTGCCTCATTTATTTTGGTGACTTCTGCGATTGGTTTTTTAGCGTTAACATCATAAATAGGAGGTGGCCACATTAATGTGACTCTATTGTTTAGTTGCAATTTCATTAAATAAATTTTCCCATCTCCATTTGAAATATGTTTCTTCAGAATATAGAACATGAACTGCTATCTTGCAAAAAATTCATGTTTGTGAGCCTACCATCAATGAGACAAAAATCAATTAGGGTAATAGCTATGCTATCTTGTTCCCTATTACAGGCTTCAATCTGTTCATGAAATAACCAGAGCCCTCTTACTGTCAACTTTGCTTAACCATATTGTATATTCACAAGTATCATTCAATAACTGGCTATAAATTAATTTTAATATGTTGCTTATGCCAAATTAATATGCTCTATATTCTTTTCAAAATTTAATTTAATTACACTCTTTGAGGGAAAAAAATGCACACAAAGCAGGAAGTATGCAATTGAGATGAAAGTTTATATGTGGAATAAACATTTATAGAAGATATGATTAGCCTTTAAGTGACCAAAGTTTTCAGTTCAAAAATCAAGATGGGATTCTTGGGGGTGGGGGGCAAAATTTTGTGTAATTATAATAAATATATAATAGAAAATTATTTTCATAATAAATTTTTAGTTTTTAAATGCTAAAATAACAAGTGTTTACTTATTTTCGTTGTTTTCCACTTTATCTTACAGTAAGTGCCAAAATATACAGTACTGAAATGAAAAGATGAACAGTATTACCTTGTCATCTGTGAGTTTCAGTACTGTATACAGGGTGAGTCAAAAGCTATTGGACACCTTCCTATCTTGGATACCAATGTAGTTACTCAAATTCCAATACAGGGAATAAATAGGAACTTGAGGGGGGTCTATCTGATGGAGCATCTTTCATCGTCTCAGATATGCAAATTAGGACACATCCAAATTCTATCTCAAAAACCGTAAGAGATACACAAAAGATTCCAATTGCACATTTGTTCAACAGCAAATTCCAAACAAAACAAAAAAAAAGTTCACCAAAATTCAATGAGCAGATCATCCATAATCCTCATTGCAACAGGACAATTGGCCCTTCTACTGTTTGTTGCTTATAAGCAATCATCTGATACAAAGTAAGTCTTTCCATCAATCCAGATAGTGTTCTATGTGATGTCCACTTGCACCATAACATAATTCCACATGACATTTCAATGATGCCTGGTTGTTGCATGATAATTTTGCTTCGCCTCACCAAAGCAGAGAACCATGTTGATCCTGGTTTGTACTCTGTCATCTTGCTTTGGTCTGATTTTTTCTCAGCCTCAACATGCCTTTTTATACCAATTGTACAGAAAATTGGTGACTCTATGGTAAATTGTGGAACTTTCCAGAACAGGATGAGGATGGTGCATGAAATAATTTGCAGAGCTTGCAATGAGGATTGTGGGTGATCCACTCATTGGATTTTGGTGAACTTTTTTTTTGTTTTGTTTGGAATTTGCTGTTGAACTAATGTGCAGTTGAATTTTTTTGTGTATCTCTTACGGTTTTCAAGATAGAATTTGGATGTGTCCTAATTTGCATATTCAAGATGATGAAAGGTGCTCCATCAGACAGAGCATCCTCAAGTTCCTATTCATTCCCTGTATTGGAATTTGCTTAACTACATTGGTATGCAAGATAGAAAGGTGTCCAATGACTTTTGACTCTCCCTGTATTTTGGCATATACTGTAATTGACATTGAAATTAATTCATTATTGTGATAATAACTGTCATTTTGCTGGATTCGTTTAACATAAGCGAGTTTTTTTTTTTGTTTTTTGTTTTTTTTTAATATTGATTACTTTGAGTTTGCACTGAAAAATAAATGCCATTTGATAAGATGCTGACCTCCAGATCTATCACTTGATATCATGCCATAACATAAATCGGTCACATTCACAAAGACTCATTGACTGATAAGCATGTATAACTTATTGATCCACAAATTGTACCTATTAAGCAGGACAAAATATAGTTGGGACAAATGGTAAAAATCAGGACATCATCTGGTCACTTTATTTAATAAATACAAAGAGACTATAATAAAGCAATACTTAAATTTTACTTGTGTAGCGGACATGTTTCAAATTCACTTCATCACTGGAGCTAATCTAGCTACACAATTAAAGTTAAACAAGTCAGCTATACAAGTATTGCTTTATTACACTCCACTCTCTTTGTATTTATTTAGTCTTATAGCAATACAAGATTTACCATTATGGACACCTTATGGATGATTTATTGGACAGAATGCTTTACACACTTGATCAAATCTGTATAGCATCCAATTCATTAAGTTACCGGATGGTGTTCTGGGATATCTTGCCAATGGCCATAATTGGTAGGCTAATTTGTCAACATTCTAGGTTGAGTTCAGGCAATCTCTCCCTATCACACCCCAGATGTGCTCAAAAGAAGAGAGAGAGATCTGGCAATCTGGCTAGCCAAGGCAAAGAGTTATAAACATGAAGATAATCCACAGAGAGGCATGCTGTTATCTTGATGAAAAGTAAGCCTCAAGTACCTCAAAAGGATTGGCAGCACAAGTCATAGAGTAGCCTCAGCATGCCATTGTACTGAAAAGGTGCCACAAAGAAATATCACACTGGTCTGGCTATCAAACAAAATGTCACCCTCAGACCATAGCTAACTCCCATTGTCTGGCTGTGGGTGCCAGTAAGAACAGGATCCTGCATTGTGGGCCATGTCCAAACAACATCTGTGAAATCTTTGATCAATTGCAGTAAATGTTCAAAGCAGCCCCCATTCTCCTGCTTCCACAAATGAATGTGACACTTATTGCAACAGTTTTTGTATTTTGTTTTTTAATTGTTTGTTTTTTTTATTATTTATGCTTCTGACTTATATCAGGAATTTCACTGCTTGTCAAATTTTTCTTATATTAAAAAAAAAAAAATTCTTTGGGTGAACTGACTTTTGGATAACCCTGTATTTGCATGTGTAATTTCGTTTGATTATTTTATTTTTTCTGGGTGCACGAATTTTTTTTTTCAAAAATCATACACCAAACTTAGACACATACCAGGTGATCCAAAAGTGTGTTAGATTTTTTTACATTTTTTCATGAAACTTTGTATAACAATTCTTCGATAACAATTTGTGTTATGGATTCCAAAATTTGTGTTACGATACATCGGTTATGGATTCCAAAATGACCATACACGCAGCTACATAATGATGTTCTTCCATTGTTAACGACATTTTCAGTGTTTGCTTTCCAGCAATTCAATGCTTTCATAAGAATCACGAGGCACGTGCAACATGTCCACACATTCCTGTGAACATCGCACATTGTTTTGCTAAAGAATTCGTCACGGCAAAACAATTATTAGTTTCATGAAAAAATGTAACACACTTTTGGATCACACGGTATAAATAGTAGCACTTATTATACACCAAACTGGTAATAATGGTGTTTCAGGGCATGTGCAGTAGCAATAAATGATATAAACCATTTTTTTGAACTTGTGAAATGTACAACTGAATCTGTTGAACTGATGGTTTAGTTAGCATTATTTGGCTAATCAGATATTAGTAAAGTAAAGAATACATTTTTCAATGAATTTAGTCTTATTTTATTGTCACTAGTTTATTTTAAGAAAACCAGGATATTATTATTTGCACTTTTGTATTATTTTTTTTTAGCTTTTAATGTAATTGTTATTGTTATTATTATTATTTTTGGCTTTAACAAGTATTTTTCTTTTCATATGATAAACATAAAGATGCATATGGCTTCATTAACTGAAATAGACTTGTTCTTCAGGGCCTCATAATGATATTGTGACTAGGGTCTCCAAAAGTATAAATGCAGCCCTGAGTGAACAACAACTTGTCAGACCACATGACATGTTTTAACTCATCAGCAGTCCAGTATTTGTGCTCATTGCATTACTATCTTCTCTATATTGCATTCACCTGAGTTATATGTAGCTTGGTGATTGTAACTCTGGTTAGAATATTCTATTCGTGAAGCTCCCTCCACACAGTTTTGATAAAACTAGATTGCAAAGATGTAGATTAAGCTCTGTTATCACTTAGTAGCAGATAAAGTGATAAGAAAATAGAGAGACGTTAGTACAGTAGTCCCTCGCCATACGCGGACCACTTTTCGTAGTCTCACTGTATCGTGAATTTTATATATTTCTTAATTTAATTATTTACTTCTATTAAGAAAATAAACTTTTTTTTTAATTGATTAATAAAGTTTTCTTATTTCTACCTGTTTTAAATACAAATTAGTCATTTATTTAAACAAAACAAAATACAAAATGATTTTATTCAACTGGTGGAGTTCAGCAACCTTGGGCGCAGCTAGTTACAGGTTGGGTGACCGACTGGAAATTTCCATCTCCCCCCGTGCTTCGGAGGGCACGTAAAGCCGTCGGTCCCGGCTGCTGTGACCACCTTACAGCAGTCGTCATCATCACAAGTGGTGCTTGGGGCTAAAAAACCGTAAGGTTTATAAAGGCCGATTATATATATATTTTATTCAAAGTACATCCAATTGGAAGCGACAACTTTCTCCCATCTTACAGGTAGTAAAATGGATTACTTGAAGAAAAAAAATCAGGTTCTCTGACTAAATCCATTTATTAAGCTTTTTTTTTTTTTTTTCGATACTTTCGTAAAAAGTGAATTCCTCTCTAGACAGGACAGACCGCATGGACAGAAGTAGGTGAAAATCTACAGAGCAGTATTTAGTGAATAAGGCAGGTGGGGCAAGATTTCCCAGTTCAATCTTACCAAGTATTGTTTGACCGGTTTTGCAAGGTGTTGTCATGTAGCAACATAGGGCCTAGCATTGTCATTGTTGTGTTGTGCCCATTATCCCCTTTCTAGTGGTGGTTTTGGATAGAAGCTCATAATGAACAAGAAGTTAATCTTCCCGAGGAAGGTATAGGAAAGTAGCGGAAGCCCTGAGATCATCTATTTTTACCCTTTTATCTCACTTTTTAACCCCCCTCCCCAATTTTTTAAATCGAAAAATTGATTTTCTCGAACGTAGTATTTAGAAAGTGTAAAAGAGCTCTATCTTCTTTCGTTTCTCATCGTTTCCGATCGAATTATATATGACATGTCATATGTTGCCATAGTTCTAAAGACCAATAACTGCCATCCACACAATTCCAACCCCATTGGGACAATTTGGCCCAAACTTCATAGTACTGTTGATCTTGCTTATACGCATAGACTTTTTGGTCCCCTCTAATTTCCGCCCCCGGAACTCCGACCCCAGTGGGACAATCAAAACCAAACTAAATAGTGTAGGTGCACATGCCCATAGTAAGCTATATTCCGAATTTCAACCTTCTACCTCAAAAAATGTTGAAGGGGATGGACAGACAGACATTGTGAAAACAATAAGTAGCTCCAGTCTTCTGCTACTTAATAACGCCCTTCTGATCCCACCAGATGCATAACATAACTTTTGAACCTTGGATATTCCATTTTGGAGTTGATGGACCTGGTTGATGTCATAAACACCACTTTGAAATCGCCGAAACCACTCTTTACTTGTGGTATTCGACATGCATGGTTGCCTTAAATGTCAGTAAGCATTTGATGTGTTTCAGCAGCACTTTTCTTAAGAATACAGTAATGGGGTATCACTTCTCGCAAAATGCTGCTTCATTGGTATAAATGTTGTCATTTTCGACAAGAAAAAAAAATTGTTTATGCTTCAAAGGAATGTCTACTACTGTGATTCAAAACTCACAAATACACCTTCAAAGCATACGATAGCCATTCCATCAAACACAAAATCAGCACCACTAGCGCTGTACCGTTCTTTCTGAAAAGGGCGGAAACTTATTCTCATACTCAATAATAGATGTAGAATGAATTCAAGAAAAGGGGTTTTTATATGAACAACTCGTTTGTTGCCATTTTCACAAAAATCTATAAAAATATATTTTATTTTAAAATATTTCCGTTACTTTTTGGCTTTATACTCAAGTAATTAAGAAAAAAATTATTTTCAGTTATAAACCACCTTTTTAACCTTTCCTCCTTTCCAAAGAATCTGAATTTGGTATATAAGTTACTGAAATTTAACTCCACTTTTTTCCTTTTCTTGGAGGAAAACTGTTTTTAGATTAATCAGGTTAAGTTTTTATGTAAAATTGCTTTCACTTCTTGATACAGTAAAATCCTGTTACAACGTACCTCACTTTAACGTACAAATTTATAATCCCTGGCCGAAATCTAGGTATTTTAATGCTAAAAAGTTTCAGTTTAACGTACCTCACTTTAACGTGCATTTAAGTTTAACGAACTAATTTTACGTTCCGTCGGTTAAATTATCCCTTCGTTACAACATACATTGTTCGAATACCTAGCTCTGATTGGCCAATACCTTAAATAGCCCATGCGAAAGTGGCAAATGGCAATACATCAAAATGAAACTTTACGTCATCACTTAAGCCAATGGGCTAATTAAGCCAAATTCACATTTCATTGGTTGGTCAGTGTGGCAGGGTGCTTTTGAAAAGGATGTTGTGAGATACCTAGCGATGTTATTCACCTTAAACACAAGTTTCCTTATATGTTTTGTCGAAATTGCATTCCTTAAAGGAGTAAACAGCTCGTAAAGTTTGGTTAAACTCTGCCCATAACATAAACAAAAGCACATGAAAAAAAGTAAAATCAACCACTCTCATAGGAAAGCCTGGAAACTGCATGATCGAAAACATGCTTTTTTAGGGCCAACACATTAGTGCACAGGTAGTTCGCAGAAACCTATTAATGGAACACGTGGTGGTGTTTACTTTTTACATGCGCTTTTGTTTACGTTATGGGCAGAGTTTAACCAAACTTCACGAGCTGGTTACTCCTTTAAGGAATGCAATTTCGATAAAACTTATGAGGAAAGTTGTGTTTATTTTAAGGTGCAGAACATCGCTAGGTATCTCACGACATCCCTTTCAAAAGCACTTTGTATAAACTCGGAAATCTCTGCATACAACTCAGTCAGGACTCATACTGTATGCCAACGAGACGGGAATGTTTCACTTGACAGATGACTGCCCATCATCCATACGGCATGATCATGTGTTTGTTTATTTTGATTTAAGTTTTAATTTCACTTTTTTAATGTACATGTATATTTCTCATTGTATATGTGTATTAATTGTTAACATGTTTCACACATTGCAAACACTGCGTTATTTAAGTCGGAGGATCATTTCAAGAATTCACAGAAAGATTACAGGTCTAATGGCAGAAAAAAAAGAAAAGGAAACGGTCATTACAAATTTTTTAAATCAACTATAATACTACATGTACATGTATTCTGTATTTGTAATGAATAATAAAAATCCTACACTTCATGTATTCTTATGTGCACATACTCCCCCCCCCCCCTCCCAATTTCAGTATAACGTACACTTCGGATTAACGTACAAAATTTGAGTTCCCTTAGAGTACGTTGTAATGGGATTTTACTGTACTACTTTTTTAAATTTTTTTTTTTTTTTATTCCTCACGTTTTGAAATTACAATAATGGTTGCCAAAATACAACGTGTGTCTAAGAGTTCACTGAATAGTATCAGAAAACATAGAGAACAGATGATACAAATGAACTTCCTTTTTTGACCTTCAAAGTACCATAATCATCATTGGCCACAATACACTTTTGACAATGTTTGTAAACCAGCTGAAAACTGTCAGCGAAGGCTTCTTTTGGAATCGCTCAAATCGGTGATGTCACATGCCCTAGAATGTCTGGTATGTCTGCAAATTGTGTGCTTTTCAGGACTCCCTTTGAGGCAAGGAAACAAAAAGAAGTCTGCAGATCTGGGTAGTATAGTGGATGTTCAAGAACGGTTACACCATGCTTACAAGGCGAGGCAATTAATAAATGAGACTGGAGCAATTTAACAAATACAAGACATATTTCTAGTAAAACTGTTTAATATTTTTCAAAGTAGTTACCGGGTGTCCCAAAAATGAGCGACGATTTGAAAAATCAATTAACGAAAAACAGAAGGCGATAGAAATGTACAGCTTGCTGCATTCTGCTTAGGAAACCAGGGAATTTATTTGCACCAAGTTTCAAAACTGGTTACAAAGTTCATCAACAGATACAGATGGCACTGCTATTCTCCACACATTCCGTTCCGTCAGATCGGCATTCTATTATCTCGCTCGGCATTCCAACTGAAATGCTTGCATGGGCATCTGCGAATTTTGTCCTCAGACTGTGCCACGTTATTGCTGCAAATGGTGGTTATTTTGAAAACATTGTTTTAAAGTTTCCCCTGTCAGCATCGCCATCTGTTGACATTCTTTGTAATTAATTTTGAAACTTGGTGCAAATAAATTCCTTGGTTTCCTAAGCAGAACGCAGCAAACCGTACATTTCTATCACCTTCCATTTTTCAAATCGTTGCTCATTTTTGGGACACCCGGTACCTTCTGAGGCTACACACATACTGCAACATTCATATAAGTTTTGGAAACATGCTTTAAAGTCCTCTGTCTTTCACCTTTGGCAAGAGCAAAAAGTCTGATAGAGAAAAATCTGGGGAATAGGGAGGGTGATAAAGCTTCACAATTCTGTTACTGGCTAAGAATTCCTTGACAGGCACTGCTGTGTACTGTGTGGCATTATCATGCAGTAAGAACCAACTCCCTTTTGCATGAAATTGTGGCCATACTCGATGGATTCTCTTAATCAGATGTTGCAAAATCTCCCTTTAGTACTTGTTGTTGGCTTTTTGTCCAGGTGGTACAAACTCTTTATGGATAATACCAGTGCTGTCAAATAAATTGATGAGCATTACTTTTGTTCTTGACTTTTCAAGCCGGAATTTCTGTTTTCATGGGGATGTTGGTGATCGCCATTCCATGCTCTGTCATTTTGTGTTTGGGTCATATTGCCAGCACCAGGTTTCGTCCCCTCTCACAATTGAATTCAGAAAATTCAGGCTGGCATCTGCGGCCACGATGAATTCCGGGCAAGCATCCACTCTGTTTCGTTTTTGCTCATCTGTTAAGAAATGTGGCACAAACAGCACAGTTTCCTTTTTTCCCAAATCTTCTGTCTGTAGTAGGCAAATTGTTCCTCAGTTAATGTTTAAGACTTCTTCCATCATTTTCAGGTTCATTCACCAATCACTTAATGATTGACTCCTTCTCAATCATTTCCTGTGTTTGAACAGTTTTTGGACGTTCCATGTGTTCGTTGTCTTTCACCTCTTCCCAGCCATTATGAAATCTAGCAAACCATTCAAAAACACTTGCCCGAGATAGTGTATCATCACCATACACTTTTTTTTTTTAATATCAACGTGTAAGTTTCCATATCGGTTTTTCCAAGTTTAAAGGACAACCCTACGCAAAAAATCGATTACAATTTTTTTACAGAATATCATTCTTTGATATAAATATAATACATTCCCGTTGAAATTTTTAAATTTGGTCCATAATTTCAATATAAGAAACTGCTTTGAAAAGTGAAAAACGGCTCTTTGCGGAAGTGATGTAGTTTGAGTCAAAGGAGGCCAACGAAAACGACAGGCGCAGACGTGGAAAAGTCACCTGTCCATAGTAAGAAAGGCCCTGACCAACAATCCAGCCTTCATTGTTTTCAACAAATGAAAAAATACTGATTGTTAAAATCCAAGATGGAAACAATGAAAATTACATTGCTTTTCGGTCTACATTGTTATTCTACGTTTGACTCCAACTACGTCATGGCCTCACCCAAATCCCACTCATTATTTTCATTTTTTCACACATTTAGAGTTTGAATGAATTATTTTTAATTATGCCACGATGTTATTAATAGGTTAGACTTTCAATTTAAATAAAGTTGTATATGACCGTAGAGTTGTCCTTTAAAACAGAACTTAATGTTTGCCATTTGTTCCATGTTTAATATTGGGACGTCAACTAATGACTGCATGCAGTTGAAGCACGAGAATATATAGGCGCATGCAACTTTATTGTTGCAACTTGTACATACGGCAACAAGGATAGTTTATAGATCAAAAACATGCATCGCTATGGTCGCATATAGCTTGAACACGTTCAAAGTAATGCCAGTCTCATTTATTAATTGTCAAACCTTGTAGTTAGGAAGTTGTGCACAAAGATCACGCTATGTGAGTGGGCATTGTTATTCAACAAAGTTCAAACTGTCCAGCCCTGTACAACTCTGTCTCCGTCGTCATTTTCAACTTAATGTTTACGAGTTGCTCCATTGCACGATAACACAAGTGTTCACACTCACTATGTTCTACTGGCCGCAGAAGCAACTTGATTCAGGTTACTGTATTCAGCACTAGGTGGTGCTTCTTGACATGTGTGTCAGTGCACCTGCTCAAAGTAACTAGATATTGATCCATTCCCCAAACTTTTTAGACATACTTTGTATTAAAAATAAAACCATCTGTGAAGGGTCATATGAAGAGAATTTATTTTATTTTTGCATTCTTCAAAATACTTGTTTGAATTTCTCCATTGTCAGCTAAAAAAATTGTATAGCACTGGAAATTAATTTTAAAATATCACTTGCAATTGTACCACTACAAATTACCTGAATGCATCTTAATAGTCTGGATACTTTTAATGTGAACATCTAGGTGTTAAACCTTGAGATTTTTTCCTATGCAAATTTTGAGAGGCATCAAATGGTTTTGCAAGAACTTAATTGGATGAAACTAGCAATAAATTTTTTTATCAAAGTCCGTGACTCGGAAAACATAATGTCTCCTTTTTAGGCCACATTCTACTTTCATGTCTTTGACATTACTCTATTATCCACTGTGGCATTTAGCAGAAGAAGTTTTATCTTTAAGACTTTCAGTAGTTCTTGATACATCTGATGAATTACAGTTTTGTGCATAGATGCACTGACTAGACAGACACCAATAATTTGCTGTTTTATGGAAGTCAGTGAGATTGCCTGTTAACAGTGAACAGAACACACACAACAGAGAAAAATCAAGAGCCCTTAGTGATGGATACAATTTTGGAGGTAGTATCATTAACATTAGACATAACTGATTCAGGCATTTCCTGATTATTTTGTCACTAATAACCATTGGTGGACAGATCCAGTCTTCCAGCTTATGGGAATTCATTTTAAGAAAAATATTTTTATTACTCTTAATCAGCAGTTATGATTATTGTGATACAGTAAAACCTCGTTTTAACGTACTCTAAGGGGAATGGAATTTTGAACGTTATTTTGAGGTGAATGTTAATCTGAAACTGGGTGGGAGGGGAGCCCATGCAGGCTATATAATACAGTAGAGTATTCCTCGTGTCCTATATGTAAACTATATGTACACAGGTAAACATTAAAATGCAGGGTCAGGACACATTAATATGACCACCTCTCCTCGAACATGTTGGAACGTCCCATGGTATGCAGATGAAAATTCATTGCATATCATTAAAAGCTGACAACAGCAGATGTGTAGTAGCATCCGTTAACACAGCAATTGTCAGACCTCCAAAAGGGGATGATCATTGGCTATCGGGCCAAGAGGGGCAGCATTTCAGAAACGGCCACCTTTGTGAACTGCTCTAGGGCTGCCGTTGTGAAGGTGTACCGCGACTGGACGAAGCAGACAGTTTCGAGCAACCGAAGAGGTAACTGTGGGGCCCCATGGGCCATCGATCCTAGAGGCGAGCGTCGGCTACGACGCCTCGCCAAGACCAATCGGCATGCCACTGTGAGCAACTGACACAGCAAATGAACAGTGGGGCCACTAGGCATGTCAGCACCAAGACAGTGCAACGATCTTGAGGCTGGGGCTCCGGAGCAGGCGTATGGTAATAGTACCTATGTTGACGCCTGTGCATCGCCGAAAATGCCTCCAATTCGCAATGGACTATCGCCATTGGACCTTGGCCGAGTGACAAAGGGTTGCTTTCTTGCGGTTTCTGGTGAACAGAGTGGACGGAC
>JAHWFO010038700.1:474264-492125 GCA_023313115.1 Rhysida immarginata | reverse complement strand
GCCATTGGACCTCGGCCGAGTGGCAAAGGGTTGCTTTCTCTGACGAGTCGCGGTTTCTGGTGAACAGAGTGGACGGACGATGGAGAATTCGCCGGGAAGCATCTGAGAACAGGCATCCCGACACTATCGTTGGCAGACTACAGGTGTGACTGTTTGGGAGATGTTTTCGTGGTATGGTCTGAGTCCACTGATACCACTGGAGGGTACACTGAATGCTGTTTGTTACCTGACGATCGTCGTAGACCAGGTACACCCCTTCGTGTCGTCAGTGTTTCCTCAGGATGATGGCACCTTTCAACAGGACAATGCTCCCTGCCATACTGCCAAAATTGTCCACGACTGGTTCGAGGAGCATGAGGATGAATTCAAGCTACTCCTATGGCCACCAAACTCCCCAGACCTCAACCCCACTGAACATTTGTGGGACCATCTCGATCCCATGTGGTCCCCTCCTCTGGCTACGCTCATGACTTATAAGAATTTTAATTGCATCCTTAATGTTTATTGTTTCTATAATTTGCAGTCCTTCATTATGCAATATTCTTTGCAATCAACATTGACAGAAATGGTGTTTTATGTTTTTTTTAGTTGTAGTGTTCTGTGCAATTTGGTAGAAGGAATCCTAATCGGATGTTGCTTAAACGTACATAATCAAAGTACGTTGAACAATTGTCTATCATCAAAATTATTTTTCTTTTCCTCTGCCCATATCTAATTTTAGTGGTCATTACTGGAAAATTTCTCTCGTCATCCACGCCTTGGCATTGCTCTTGTACACACACACGGCAAAGAAACAATGTCTTTGAAAAAAGGAAGCTTACAGGTGTTGACCAATCAGAACAAGGCTTTCGACTTATGAACGTTGTAATGAGGGAATATTTTACCTAGGGAACATAAAATTAGAACGTTAATCTGAAATGTACGTTAATTTGAGGTACGTTAAACTGAAACTTTTTAGCATTAAAAGAATAGGATTTCTGCCGAGGATTTTAAATTTGAATGTTATTTTGAAATGTACAGTAAAGTGAGGTACGTTGTAATGGGATTTTACTGTATATCAGGTTGTTGTACACGAAATGTCAGATTCATTAGGTAATTTTCATGCGAGTTGTGTTTAAGTAAGCACCATAACATTTTGATATTAAAAAAAAAAACAAGGACAATCTTTTAACACCTTAATTTTTATATGAAAGCCTGGACCTTAATCTACTTTTCAACATAATTTTCACTTATATTAAGGCACTTATCGTATCCTACGACCAGCTTCTAAAATCCATCCTTGTAGAAATCGGCTACCTGATTTGCTAGCCACTTCAGTGTTAACCCAAGGCAAAAAATTCAGAAGGAAAATATCCTGCCTATCCCAAAACACAGTGCACATGATTTTTCAGGCTGAAATTGTTTACTTGAACTTCACTTTCTGGGATGATGTTGAATGCCTCCATTCCACGGACTGTTGTTTTGATTCTGGTGTAACGTGAGCGACCCATGTTTCTTCACCAGTGACAATTTGGCTTAAAAACTTATCCCCTCCGACATGGTACATATCGAAGAAAGTCAAAGCACTGGCTAAACGACTGGTTTTGTGTAACTCCGTGCTGGAGTGGTTAGCAAATCAGGCAGCCGATTTCTATGAGGAATGAATTCATAAGCTGGGCATACGATATGATAAGTGAAATAAAGAGAGACATTGCAGTACAACATTTTGTCGAAAATCATCAGACTAGTTTCGGCATTTAATCTCACCTTCTTCTGGGTACAAGGGAAAGGTGGGCTAGCATTCCTTATCTAACAATACAGTGAATATTACAAGATTATTTGTCCACCTTTCCCTTGAAGCTCGTTCATGTATTACTTCATCAAAATTTCAGTGTTTTTAACCCCCCCCCCAAAGTCATCAATTATCATTTCATCCCCCCCCCCCCCACTGATAACTTCATCATCTGTAAGTTAACCTCCCACCCCACTTAAAGAGAAGCATAAAATAAGCGTGTATTCTAAAATATTTTATTAAAAAACTGAAAGCAGTTACATTTTATTCTATTCTTGTTCAAGCCACCCATTTACAATAGGAATACAATGATTTTTTCCCACCGGAAGTGGTACACCCAAAAGCTGCAATAAAATTAAATTGAATTTATTAAAAGTAAGACACACTGAGTGGCCAAATTATTATGACCACCAGACAGTTTTAGGCAAATGAGCTATTGCGTCACAGCGCTGCTGCTAGAGGGCTAGATAGCTATAAAAAGGGAATGCAGGTGAGGTGAACTATCAGTTGCACTGTGTTTTTTGCGACGATATGGGCAAAAAACGTGATTTAACTGAGTTTGAACGCGGGATGATCGTCAGCTCGCGCAGTGTCGGAACCAGTATCAGCAAAACAGCTGAACTTGTGAAGTGGTCAAGAGCAGCAGTTATTAATGTTTACAGAGAGTGGACTACCAAGCAAAAAACCGGCTCTCAACGTCAAGCGTGTGGTCGTCACAGGCTCCTCAATATTCGAGCTGAAAGGAGATTGGCCAGAGTTGTCCAGGGCGACAGAAGAGCAACAGTGTGTCAAATAGCGGCAAATCTTAATCAAGGACAAACTGTGACCACCTCTGAACGAACTGTTCGCCGCACATTACACCATTTAGGCTATGGAAGCCAACGATCAGTTCGAAAGCCTCTACTATAAGCCTTGAACAAGAGCAGACGTCTCCAGTTCACCAAGGAAGCACAAGGATTGGACAGTAGATGACTTGAAAAGGGTCATGTGGTCCGAACAGTTATTATAACAGATATAATGCATGTTATTACACTCACATCAACTTCACAGTTTTCCACCCATTCAATATATTCTTGATTCAATTCATCTTTAAAGATGGCAATTAGCTCACTTTGCTTTTGTGTCTCTTCACCAGGCTCTTATCTGTGGTATCCATCTGGTTGCAAAATTTTTTACGATCTGCTATGCTTTTCAGTGAGGCATGATGCAAGTCACAGTTTCTGTAATGGAACGTCTTGCTTTTCAATCTTGCATAAATCATACTGTAAATTAAGAGTGTGATTCTAATAGATTAATAATACTGTAC
Organism: Rhysida immarginata; assembly: GCA_023313115.1. Classification (NCBI taxonomy): domain Eukaryota; kingdom Metazoa; phylum Arthropoda; class Chilopoda; order Scolopendromorpha; family Scolopendridae; genus Rhysida; species Rhysida immarginata. Next base: position 489,048 of record JAHWFO010038700.1, on the reverse strand, counting down.
TTGCAAATTCTTTTCTGTGCCGTTTCTTGTATCAATGGACAAAATGCATCATAAGGTGTTTGACGAAATTCAAATTCAGATTCCTCTTGCAGTTTTTGCCCAAACTGAAGATTTTGAAAGAGCAGCAAAAACTTTCCCACTTGCTTTCCATCTTCTGCTTTCCATCCTTTATTCATCACAACAGGCACAGGGTTGGGAAGAAACCTACTAGAGATGATTGTAGCATACTGGCTCCTCCAATTTCTGCAGCAGCTTTGTTCGTTGCAATGGACATTTTGCAGAAAATATTGATATTCCCTACATGTCTTTGCTTCCATTCTTCAGATAGTTCTCAGGGAAGGGCTTCATCATTTTCTGTAAGAAACTGGCTATGAATAGTTACAGATATTAATTTATTCCCTTTACAAATAAACTTTGAAATAAGCTGCATCCACCAGATAATTATTAATGTAAGTTTTGCTCCAAATTTCAGCCAGTGTTTCCCCAGCATGACAAAAATTCTTTTTTTCTAAGGCAACATCAATTGTCTCTCCTTTCCCATTTAGGTAAGTACCACAATGATCATGTATAAGCAAAAGACCAGACAATTCCAAGCTTAGCTTTGCCATCCTTCGCTCTACTCTGTTAAACGCTGATCTTCATGGGACATTTGTCGCAACAAAAAGGCAGTCTAGGTTATGCTCTTGAAAGAGGGTAATGTGGCAGCTAATTACCTAATGAAACAATATATAAACTGCCCTGAATCGCAGCTCTAAAAACTCTTGCTCGACTGCTCCGAGACCGATACGATCGACCTGGTATTTTTGTTGTGGGGCCGACGAGATACAGACAATATGTGGACAAGTAAATCTTGTTGGCCATGGACGATATTTCATATTCTATATCATCGGCCCCGTATCGTTGGTGCTGACGTCAGTGGAATCTACCACTCCCCTCCCCTTCATCATCAATCGTCAGCATTTTCAAACTCCTCCCCCCATCTAATGACGTAATAAATGGACGAGCCCTTGTACCCTAAAGAAGGCGGAATTAACTGCCGAAACTAGTCAGATGATATTCGACAAAATGTTGTTCTGTAAGGCCTCTAGTTATTTCGTTTATAAGTATAAAAATTAAGGTGTTAAAAAAATTGTCGTTTTTTTAATATCAATACGAAATTACCTGAAAAACGTGCCAGATGGTGCTAATGTTTTGGATAGTGAAAGTTAAAAACTGCTGCACATGAACAAGGAATCATTTGAGTGGTACTTGTACTGTGATCGTACCAACACATCAGAAAGTAAACCAAATATGGATACTTTTTCTTGATGGTGAACCCAACTTGATTACAATGCAGCAGAAACATCAATAAGCAATTGAGGATGACACAATAAATGCATGAACCATTCTGTGATGGTTCCAAAAATTTCAATCCAACGATACAAACCATGAAAATGAACCAGCACCAGCCAATGACAATGACAATGACAAACTGAGAATACTAAAAGAGGAACATGGCAGACCTTCAACAAACAGTAAGAGACATAGCAGAGAAATTAGGCATCCATTATTCGACAGTTTCTATCTTTGCAAGTACTCGGCAAAATCAAGAATCTTGATAAATGGATTCCCTGTGACCTCACTGAACAAAACATGAAGAGTCAACTGGCTGTTTGCACTTCTCTGCTCTCCCAGAACAGAAACATGCCATTCCGACACATGATGAAACATGGATATTGCATGATAATCATCGTCGATCTGCACAATGGCTAGATGTTGAAACAAACCTTCATCCGAGAAAGATAATGATGGTGTGCAACTGGCATTATCCACTATTCATTTCAAATGGATGCAGTGCATCAAAAATTACAAATTAAGCAGCCTAGATTGGTCAACAGAGATGAAGTTTTACTGCTTCATGACAATGTGAGACCACACATGTCAAGAACAACATCCAAACTTGCACATGAGACTCTTCCTCGCCCACCATACCCTGCAGATCTCTCCTGAGCACCTGGTTCACAGATCGGGAATTTCTCCTACCTAACCATCAAAAAGTTTGATGAATACACATAAGAAATAATAAATGAGAACTGGGGATAATTCTCCAAACATCAGGTAGTGATATTACATGCATTTGAAAAAATGGAAGGAAAAATTCTGCGACCTAGATTCGAACCAGGAACCACGAGTATCACGCTCAGCGCCCCCCAGGAACCACGAGTATCACGCTCAACGCCCCCCAGGAACCACAAGTATCACGTGCTTGCCCTACCATTGGGCTTCCCATATTGACAACTTGGTTGTCTTTAAGACACTTAGTGACAGCATGGCTGTACAATGTCTGTGGTGGCGCAATTGGTAGAGGCATCGAGCGTGATACTCATGGTTTCTGATTTGAATCCAGGTCGCAGAATTTTTCCTTCCATTTTTTCAAATAATGTAATATCATTACTTGTCATATAGTTTGGAAATTCCTACACCCAAACATCAATAGCCCCACAAGCACATAATTTTTCCCTTCCTTGCATTTGAACCCCTTGGGCTTGGCCCTCTCTTGGGTCCACCTCTGGGACTTGGCTTCCGGACTTGATCCGATTTGATCAACATTTCATCAAATAGCCAGTCTGAGCAATGCCAGGCATATCAGCTAGTTGTTATTATTATTATATAAATTATAAGATGTAATAAAATAATAATTTATAAATTATAAATACATACTTGTATAATTGAATTAAATATCATTAAAAAGATTTGCACAATTAAAAATAGTTGATATCGTATATAATGACCTCCAAGGGACAATGAAAAATTGATCATCATAACTGATATTGCTCTTTATCTGGCCCTTACACTTCAGGCCAATGTCAATACGAAATTATTTGATTTGGAATTGTCAGATTCGAAGGAATTTTTAAATTTCTCGTGATCCTGCCAAATCATTGACATGGTAGAATGGGATATATTCAATTCTCTGCACACATCCCAGTTGGCATCAGATTCTAGTTGCCAAATGTTAGCTTTTCTTCCACATTTAAGGATTTTCTTTTCGGAGTCATTCTTGTTAACACAACTGTGGCAGCCACTCGAGCTTGGCTCATTTGGAATGAGAACGGAGTCAGTTTTCCAACTTGAAGAAAACTTTTGCTGCTAAAAAAAAAAAATAAGAGCTAAAAAACTGCTAAAGCCACTTAATTTAGCGGAGTATCTGCTAAATTGACAACACTGAACATGACTGAATGAAGAAAGGAAGCTAGATGGACTTGAGGATAAACCCTGAAAAGCGTGCATCCAGGGAGATCTATCCCACAAGTACCTGCACCTCTGTTGTCACTAGAAATTGGTCTTTATAGCTGATAAGGCATCCCCAGTTTGATTGAAAACTCTGCCGCTATACATTTTTGTCATTATAACCAGTGTCATTGTAAACGATTTCAACTTTATTAAAAATAAAATAAATAATTTTGTATTTCAGGGTTTGTAAAGATAATGGATTTTTTTCTCATCATCATCATCCTTTTAATATTATAGTCCTAAAAGAATTGTTATGGTCTACAAGAAATTTTCAATCCATCCCTTCCAGAGTTAACCCACTGATCTTTTACCATGTGGTTGGTAGGTTAAAACCACCCTGGGAATCCTGGATCTAGTCATATGGTTTGGATGTTGGCACTAGTTTTGTTGATTTTGATGGATATGATCTATTATGGGCACAATTTTTAATTATTCAAGAATTTAACTCAGAACTTATAAAACTCAGAACTTTGTAAATCATTCTCTGATGTAGCTACAAGTGGCAAATCAATTGCAAATATTAAGACATCTAAAGATCGCGTAAGGGCAGTGAAGTGAATTCCATTTACAGTATAATCCGCATAAGTCGGTTAAGTTGAAATTCCGCTTAAGTCAAAATAAATTTGAAATCCCCTCACCTACTTAAATTTATAATACAGATTTTGTCGAAGTTAAGTCAAAGTATTTTTTGATTAATTCTGGATAAGTTGAATACATTTTAGCCCAAAAATGTTGGGGGGGGGGGGGAAGCAAAACAAAACAATTGAAAAAATTTAATTAAGGTGACATAACTAATCAGAGAGGCACTTGATAACTCTTTGATTGAAGGACATCATCATCAGATTATGTGAACTGAGGTCAATCAGGTTACAGTATGTGAATCAGATTAACATGAAGCCAATGGTAACAATTTAAACTGAGTTGTTTAAGACCATATGTTTAGTTGCGTTTTTAAAATGATATTTTTATTAGATATCCGGTTAATTTGAATGTATTTAAAAATTTAAAGCTGGCAAAAATTTCTTCTTATTTCAGCAGATAAATTGTCCATGTAATGAAATAATGGTTAGTTTCCAGTTTTATTTAAATGCTGTAGTACATATATGTTATCACTAAGCACATGGTCCTTAATCCAGCCTCGTTTTGGGAATATCGTTTAAGTCAAACTCCTGATAAGGGATCGTCCATAAATCACGTGGTCAAGTAGAAAGGGAGGGGGGGGGGTAAAGAACTGGCCACAGTTGACCACCTGAGGGGGATAAGGGTTAAGATAGTAGACATGTGGTCTTTTGGGAATGGCTCAAGGGATGTTAACAAGCAAGTTGTTTCGTCACACTTCACTTTCTCATAGTCACTTTCGGTCACATTCATGTCACCTCATTCAAAGCGCCACATTCACATCATCCTGGAATCATTTTGTCACTTAGGCGAGTCGACATATTTAAATCATTTTCGTCTCATCTCTGTAAGCAGTGATCATAATTTTCTGGGGCTCCTCATGATAAGGTGACGACTATAGATATTTAATAAAACATATTAATATGTAATTGCAATGATTACTATCGAATTCACTTAGCATATACTACATATACAGGATGTTTCAAAATTATGTACAATAAATTTAGTGACATATTCTTCAGGTCAAAAGAAGACGAAAATGTTCTATAGCACTTTGTCTGAAAACGATTTATCTACGCGATACAGCCAACTAAACCCGTGGCTCCAAATTACAGGAATTGTTCAAAGTGCCCGCCACCAGCTCGCACCCACGCTTCGGCTCGTTGCATGAGCGACCATCTAATGTCATGGAAGAGTTCGTCGCCAGCATTACGAACGGTTTGGCATGCATTTTCAATTCGTTGTCGCAGATCCATAATGTTAGGAACTTCTGTGCTGTAGACGATCGTTTTCACATGACCCCACAGTAAAACGTCCAAGGGATTAAGGTCGGGTGATCTTGCAGGCCAGGCTACCGGCCCACCTCGACCTATCCACTGATTCGTGTATGCAGCATTAAGGTGTGCTCGCACAACTTGGCTGAAATGTGCTGGAGCGCCATCATGCATGAACCACATATTAGATCTTATCAAAAGAGGAACATCTTCCAGTAATTCTGGCAATGCATTCTGCAGAAACAAAAGATACGTTCGCCCAGTCAATCGTGGCGGCAACACATAAGGGCCAATTAAGTTATTTCCGACAATTCCACACCAAATGTTCACGGAGAAACGCTCTTGATGCGCTCGAGCTCTGGTAACATGCGGGTTAGCATCTGCCCAATGGTGCTGGTTGTGAGAATTTACGATTCCTGTCCGGGTGAAGGTTGCTTCGTCCGTGAAAAGTATCTGGCTGAGACAACTAGGGTCTGCAGCATGACGACTTTGTATCCATTGACAAAATTGTTGTCGGTGTGGATAGTCCGTTGGGTTCAGTGCCTGAACCAGTTGCAGGTGGTATGGATGCAAAAGGTGATGGTGAAGAATGCGCCAAACAGATGAGTGCGGAATGTGTACCATGGAAGAAATACGACGGGTGCTTGTCTGTGGTTCATCATGTATGATGTCAATTATCACATCCTTCTCATCCAGAGAATGTGCTACAGGCCGCCCTTGTCCTGTTTGACGGCCAAAGGAACCACGCTCCCTCAAATGTCTGTCGGCAGATACAAATGTTCGGTTATTTGGCAAACGCCTATTCGGAAAGCGTTCTTGGTAGAGTCTTCTTGCTTCCACAACATTTCCGTCTGCAAGACCATACATTAGGTGCATGTCAGTGTATTCTGCACTGGAATACATGTACATGACTTTTTTTTATGTAAATCGTAATGCGTATGTCAAAGCATGCAAACGTTCTGAAATTGATATTCCTAGTGGATGTACAGTAGTGAACTACAGTAATGGAAACAACCGTACACAACTAATGGAACAACCCTAAAGTAGGTTTACACTGAGTTAGCAAAACTCATGGGATAGTTACTTAATATCTGGCCGGGCCACCTCTGGCCCTGTGGAGTGCAGCAATACAGCGTGGTAGTGAGTCTGCAAGTCCCTGGTACACTTCTGGAGGCAGTTGACACCAGATAGTCTGCAGAGCCGAAGATAGTTGCTGCCCGTTCGTGGGCGGATGATCCAGTGCCCGGAGCCTGACTTCAACAGCATCCCAGATATGCTCGATGGGATTCATGTCAGGGCTCCGGGCTGGCCAGCTCAGTCGTTGGACCTCTCCTGCATGCTCCTCGAACCATTCGCGGACGACATTGGAGCGATGTGATGGAGCATTGTCATCTTGAAAGACTACTACGTCGTCAGGGTGTTGAAATGTCAAAAACGGGTGCAGATGGTCTCCGATGAGTTGACGATACCGTGGACCATTCAACGTTTGGTCCAGGATAACCAGAGGGCCCATTCCAAACCAGGAAAATGCACCCCAGACCATCACTGACGCCCCACCACCCTGCACCACCACCTGTTGGCATGCGAGATCCATCGTTTCGTGAGGTCTGCGCCACACACGGTGCCTCCCATCAGCGTGGTACAGTTGATGTCGTGACTCATCTGACCATATGACGTTACGCCACTGTTGCAGAGTCCAGCCAAGATGGTTGGTGGCAAATGCACGCCGGAGTGTCCGATGACGCTGGGTAAGCATTGGCACCCGTGTAGGGCGACGGCTGCCAAACCCGATGGCATGCAGATTCCGACGGATTGTCCACCAAGAGACGTTTCTAGTGCGGCCAGTATTGAACTGGTCTGTGATTTGCTGCACTGTTGTGCTCCTGTCTCTCTGAATCATTCGTCCCAGGAGTCGCCGGTCACGATCATTCAGGGCAGCTGGACGCCCGGTATGGTGCCTGTTGTGGACTGTGATGCCTTCATCCAGCCATTCCCGATACACCCTGGAGACAGTTGAGCGGGGAAAGCCAAATTCCTGCACCACTGCCGACATGGAACATCCTATGCGTCGGGCACTTACTATCATACCCCGTTCAAAAGACGTCAACTCGCGACGACGTGCCATTTCTGATTAATCACTTATATAAGCTCTTCCCACAACGTGTAATGGTCCATTCCCAGAACCCGTTACCCCTGTGAATTCGTGAGCCATGCCCATCAATCAATGTGCTTGCTATCCCATGAGTTTTGCTAACTCAGTGTAAATGGAACAAACCACTCAACCTAGTGTTGGGTCGAAACGCTGGAACTGCTAAAATATCATCCGCTAACTACCGTGCTTCCCTACTGTATGATATTGGATTACTCACAAACAAATCGTTTCCAGACAAAGTGCCATAGAACATTTTCGTCTTCTTTTGACCTGAAGAATATGTCACTAAATTTATTGTACATAATTTTGAAACACCCTGTATAGTAAAGTCAAAATACATATTGATGTAGCCTATTCTCAATTATTCAGTTTAAATAGAATCTAAAATCTATTATTTTCGACCTTGTCTTCTTGATCTCGTATGACTAGACATGATATTTATCTGTATCTTCTATCACGGCCATTGAGATCTAATACTAACATTAGATCTCGATGATCGCAGCTTACACAGGCAGAATTATTTCCTTAGCCAGTGGAAATATCTTCAGGAGCCGGGTTTCGTATGATACGTCTTTCTTGTAAAAGCGGGCTTTCATCACATGCTATTGTGTGATATCCCTTCATCCATCCCTGATGAACTTATTTTCTGGCACCAAATGCATTTGATAATCATGCGGGGTCATCTGTCAATTATCGAGTGAAAATAATTCTGTCACTGCAAACTGCGGTAGAAAAGTCTCGTCTAGTCGTGGGAGAATACGGGGATGAGGCCGAAATTAATGGATTTTAAATTCCATTTAGATTCTATTTGCACCCAAGTAACTCCCCCAGGGTCCAAATAAACCCAAGTTATTTCAAGTGTACCCATGACATGTTGCATTGTATGTATCAAAATAAATGTGACGATCTAAATGTGTTGAGTTGACTGAGTGACGAAACAAATCAGGCATGAATTGAAGGTGACGAGATGAATGTGACTTAGTTAACCTAGTTTACCTTTATGACCTAGTTAACTTTAAAGTAGACTATCCTGGCTTACTTGAACTTTCTCATTCCGACCATAGAACCAGGAACCCATTAGTTTTCCATGTTGGAAATTCCATATCCTCCAATAATTACATGTTTAATTCACCTTTGAAATGTATTCTTAGGCTCACCAGTGTATATTTAAAAGACTTTGATATTTTTAATAATAATAATAGATTTCATCTCTGAAACCTTCACTTGTTTTCCACTCTTCCTCATTGCTAAGCATTGTACTTTTCTCTCTTATACAGCATGACAATTATTGAGCTATATGAAATAAAAAATCAAATTTTCAAAAACTACTGAGTTTAAAAATTTTATTCAAATGTTAACTACAGATATTCGGATTTAGTTTATGACATGTTCGATATGCTTGCCATCAATGGCTATGATGTGGCGCAGACAAAGAGCAAAATTCTGCAAAACTCGCAGAAGTGTCGAGACATCGATGCTTTCGATGACCTCCTGAATGGCTGTTTTGAGCTCAGTGATGGTGCTGGGGTTATTTGCATAAATTTTGTCTTTAATATTGCCCCATAAAATTGAGTCACAAGAGTTGAGATCAGGAGAATGGCAGCCAAGCAATTCCCATTCCAGTGGCCTCTGGGTAGCCCAAAGTCAGAATGCGCTCTCCAAAGTGCTCTTCCAGGACTTCAAACACTCTATTGGTCCAATGGGGTTGTGCTCCATCCTGCATGAACCACATCTTTTCGAAATTTGGATCACTTTGGATATTTAGGGACAAGATCATTTTCTAAAATTTTCTACGAAAAATGAACAACAACAATAATACGAGTGCGCATGCTCAAAAAAAATCCCAACATGCCCTGCATTCAACCGCCAAATTTTAACTGAATCTCGCCAATTGTTCAAAAGCTATCAAGTTTTTTTTTTCATATAGCTCAATAATTGTCACCCTGTACATGTTTTTATGTTTGTAGTTTTATTACTGTTATTACTGTATTCTTTCCATCATATTATTCGTTTATTCTTTTTCATTATCCCATTATCTCTGTAAATGGGTTTCCCGTATATATATATTACGGGGTTTCCCGAGTTATATATGGGTTTCCCGAGTTACACAGTCAAAATTGTGACAAGTGCTAGTTAGTACTCACAAGTGAACACGTATTATGATGTTGAATGAGTAACTTGGAAACTTCTTGTTAGAATTAGATCAAATTTTAAAGGTATACACAGTCTTATGTACTCTGTTATTCCTCCAAATTTCATTAATCTAGGCTTTACAGAATCTGAGTTATTATAACTTGTTGATCTTGGTGGCAGCATTTTTATTTCTGTTCATATCTCAGTTATCGTTCATATTTGAACCCATGTTCATAGGACGTTTTGTGTTTATCTTAACCTCTATAATACCCCCTTTAAGTATTTTACATTCGATGTAAATCACCCTGTGTGTATGTATGTATATATATACAGGGTGCGTAAGGTATTTGAGGCCACACCTTTGTTTGGCTACTGTGCACTATAGTAAATTGTATGTCCTTTCCGTTTCCGGAAAGCAAAATGACATCAGCAAGTGTAGCAGGCCATCGATGACAATCCCAGAACATCCATGAGGTCACTTGCTAAAGATCTCCATGTGTCGGAAGGAACAATCAGAAATGTTGTCCATGAAAACATCAGATATCACTCACGGAAGGCCTTATGTATTTCAGCAAGACTCTGCCCCAGCACACAAGTCTCGCATGACACAGGAATGGATGGCTGACAACTTCCGTGATCACGTAACCGCTAACCTTTGGCCTCCTAACTCCCCTGACCTGAATCCGTTGGACTACTACGTATGGAGCGTTGTGGAGAGAGAGGTCAGTGAACACCCCCGTAACACCAAAGATGAATTGAAAGCTGCCATTGTTCGAGTAATGACCAATATGAACGATGACCATTTGATTCGCGCATGTCGACAGTTTCGATCTCGCATTGAAGCAGTTATAGAAGCTGAAGGCGGATTCGTTGAATAGCCATATAACAAGAAGGTTTCTTGTGTATGCTCATGATATATTTCGATAATAAAGTTATTATCTCGACTTATATCTCCGTTTTCTTTCTTCGTCAAATACCTTACGCACCCTGTATAAATAAATAAATAAAAATAAAAGGACAATTTTTTTAATACCTTTATTTTTATATGAAAGCCTGGACCTTGTCTACTTTTCAAAATAATTTCCACCTAAATTAAGGCACTTATAGTACGACCAGCTTCCGAATTCCATCCTCATAGAAATTGGCCACTTGATATGCTAACCACTCTACCACAGCTGTTTTGACGACATCATCATCATCGCTGTAGCGCTGACCACCAAGGTGGTTCTTTAAATGCAAGATAAAATGATAATCACTGGGTGCCATACGGAGGGTGATCAAGTTATTCCCAGCCAAATGATATGATGTAACATGAGAAACCCATGTTTTGTCACCAGTTACAATTTGGCTTAAAAACTTTTTATCCCCTTTGACACAGTACCTCTCAAGGAAAGTCAAAGCACTGGTTAAACGATTGGTCTTATGCAACTCCTTCTTGCTAGCAACAAGCTAGAGGGAAACTATTTTGTTTGCAAGTCTACAAATGGATACAACTGGATGGATTCATCTAGATTTTTTTTTTCTCCTTTCACTTTAATATATTATCCACAGGTTCTTGGTGATTGTTTAATGTTATTGAATATCAGCAGTAATTGTAATAAACCAATTTATAAGGTAAATATGTCTTCTAATCCATTTCTTGCTGCCAAACTTTTAATTGTGATGAAGAAAAAATTACTTCTTAAATGATAATGTTTCTTAAGTTTTTAACTTTATAGAGAAAGTGAAACACCCTGATGAGACATGGAAACTTTATGAAAACTATCATATTTTTGCATGAAAAATACACTGTACATAAGTTGTGATCTACAAATCAAGCAATCACATTTGTTCCCCATATGTAGACCTTTACTGAGTTTATGGCAGAATTCAGTACACTGTGTGGCCCCCCTCTGGCATTCAGGCAGATGGTAATTTGATACTGCATTGTGTCATACAGGTGCCATATGGTGTCCTGAGACACATTCCACCATTCTTCTTCCAACTGCACCCGGAGTTCAGCAAAGGTCATCTCAGTCACGAGTGCTGGCGAAGACGCTTGCCCAGAGGTCCCACGTGCTGTATTTGCGAAAGATCTAGTGACTTTGAGTGCAGGGTCTCAGTACCACATAGAGCCTGTTAAACAATGACTGTGGTATGTGGGTGAGCACTGTCTTACTGCAATATGCCATTTGGTATGCATTGGAGAAATGGCAGAAAATGGGGCTAAAGGATCTCATGAACACCCAGTTGGGCTATCATTTTATCCTGCACAAACACCAGACTGATTCTAAAATTGTAACCAATGGCTACCCACACCATAACTCCAAGTGTCCACAAGATGTGCCAAATGGCTACGCATACCTCTGCAACGCCATGTCCTAATGCGTTCATCGTTGCAACTGAGAGAAACCTTGATTCATGTGAGAATGCAATGCACCGCCATTCCTGTCTGTCTCCAATCCTGACATTCTCTACACCACAGAAGACATGCTTGATGGTGCATTGATGTCAATAGTAATCTGAGCAGAGGACGTCGTGCCTGTAGTCCACTTTCATTCAAGCATCTCCAGATGGTCATATGGGACACACCTCTTGTTAGAAATGGCCGCACACATTGCATGTTCTGTGTTGATGCTGAGGTCGTATTGCTGTTCCACATCTGATGTGTCTGTCTTCATGATCTGTGGTGAGATACTGGCTGCCAGAACCTTGTCTCGTTGACATGCAACCTTCCTTTCTCCATGCTGCAATACACCATGTCACAATGCTCACTCCGCAATTCATGTAACAGGCAATTCGTCAAGCAGATCAACCAGCCTCATGCAAGCCCACTAGTCGGCCCCTTTCAAACAGCTCAAAATGATGATATTATGGTCACTGTTGATGACCAGGCATCCTCTGTGAACATTCAGTACTGTTAGTACTCAATACCATCAGCAGTTGCAATTTTGCTGCCTATGCAGTGGCATTTTATGTACATCAGTGCAACATGTGGACACATGAATCTCATGAGTTCTGTTACGTCATTCAGACATTACCAACATGACTTAATCACGTCTTCAGGTACTACCTATTGGCAAAGTGGTTTGTTCCTGTGACATTTTTTGGGTGTGTTTCACTTTCTTTGTTCAGTAGAGTACAGTAAAACCCCGTTACAACGTACTTCAAGGGACCTGGAGATTTGTACGTTATTCTGAGGTGTACATTATTCTGAAACTGGGGGGGGGGGGGTTATGTTTTTCTTGGAAAAAAGCAATTATTCATAGAAAAACATAAGAATACACAAATGCATTTTATTGCAGCACAAATTGGATCCCGACTGAGTAGCATGCAGAGATTTCCGGGTTTATACGAGGGTTGGGGCATAAGTCATGGCAACTATTTTTTTTCTTGTAGATATGTGAACGGATCACAAACGTATATGTGTCGTGTGGAAGTTCTGCAGGCATAGTGTGTATGCAGAACAACAGATGGCTCTGTGATAGCTGGTAGTAGCACAGCGAGGGCTGTGAAATCAGTCAGTTGGTGAGTGTCGTGCGAGATGGAAGTAACCAGTGTTGAGCAGCGCGCTTACATCAAAATAGCCGTTCTCCGAGGGAGAAATGCGATGGAATGTCACAGTGAATTAGTGGAAGCCCTTGGGAATAATGCCCTACCATACCGTACAGTAGCACGGTGGGTAGGAAAGTTTCAGCAAGGACGTGTGTCAACCAGTGATGAGCAACGTTCGGGCTGATGGTATTCAGCGCCTGAGGCTGATGATACAAGCCTTCCACATCGTTGGCAGCGTGTGGTGACAGTAGCAGGGGACTACTTTGAGTGTCTTTAGGCCCAGGTTTGTCATGTCAACTTTATGTGTACTGTGTTGTCATTCTTTTGCACCGTGAAGGCCATATTGCCCTGTATACTACCGTAATAAATTAGTGTGTTACCATATTTCAGTGCTATTCATTGTCCACACATGTAGTTAACACCTTGTCCTTTCGTTTGTATATGTCACATTTTCCAACCGGACTGGTATCTTCAAGAAAAAAAATAGTTGCCATGACTTTTGCCCCAACCCTCGTATATGCTACACTGACCAACCAATGAAATGTGCACTCAGCTTAATTAGCCCATTGGCCCAGTTACAACTTTTGCATGGGCTGCATTGACCAATCAGAGCAAGACATGTGAACGATGTACGTTGTACTGAAGGGATAATTTAACCAAGGGAATGTAAAATTAGTAACTTATTCTGAAATGTATGTTAAAGTGAGGTACGTTATTCTGAAACTTTTTAGCATTAAAATACCTACGTTTGGGATGGGGATTTGAAATTTGTACGTTATTCTGAAATGTACGTTAATGTGAGGTACGTTGTAATGGGATTTTACTGTATAATAATATTTGTTTGTATGGTTTCATGCAATCCGATAAAAATTTTCATTTTTTATATTTCACCTCATAATGTGAGCACTGTTTCTGTAAAGATTTCAACTGGTTTTCAGTTTAAAAAGTTGGTATTTTTAATACCCCCCCCCTCTCTCTCTCCTCCAGTACTCACTCATTAACCAATGCATACAGAATTTTTTTGTTGGCAAGATAAATTCTTGTTTAAGGTGGGAAGATGGAATTTGGGATAGATTTTCAAAGCTCTCTTCCCTTATGTACACTCTTGCATGTAAATTTCAATCACTTGACATTTATTGTCCAGTGTTTATATCTGTAGTCTGCAGGTTGAATCTTGAGCCCCGACCTATTTCACTGCGGATTCAGGAAACTAAGTGATTGCTTAAACAGTCATGACCAGCATTGGTGTTTGTTTTTTTTTTTGTTGTTTTTTTTTTTTGTTAATTTTTTCTTTGTTGTATTGTTTTCTTGTTTTGAGAGTTGTGTATTTAATCATTTATTTTTAGAATGTATTGATTTATTACAATCTGTATATTTATTCTTAACTTGAGAGTAATAATACATGTAATTCTTTCTGAGGAGCTTCTGCATCGGCATCTGCCATGGCTGATTACCATTCACGATGGGAATAAGCTTGGGGAAGACTATGGTGCAGTTGTTATAGAAATACATAACTGATGATCAATGTTGTGTACAGGCTCAAGATTCAATCTACAAACTGTAATTGCATGTGGAACTCAAAACAATTAGAAGTTCCTGGTTAGAATCTAGGTTGCAGAATTTTTTCCTTTCCAATATCATCTATATTCAATGATTATTTTGTTCTTTTACAGACATTTTGCCAATATTATGCTAAAAAGGGAGTTGTTATTAATCCTTTAAAGGAAAATAGTAACATACCAAGAAGCTCTCAGGATGAAGATGAACTGCAGCCATTGCAAATGAACTTTTCCCAAAAAA
>JAHWFO010038700.1:457848-474164 GCA_023313115.1 Rhysida immarginata | reverse complement strand
AGATGAACTGCAGCCATTGCAAATGAACTTTTCCCAAAAAAGCAATGAAAGGTTTAAGAGAGAACAGTGAAATGAAAATTAATTTTCAGTTGTGCATCCTAAAATTTTTTCTAATAATTTAAATGTTAATAATTGTTTTCTTTGTAGAGGATTTTTTTTTCTAGAAGTAATATTCAACAATGTTAAAGACATTTCTAAATTCCTTTCACAAACGTATGATAGTTTAATAGTTTTGTTGAAGAAATCCATTGAAATTCAAGAGAAAAATGGAGAAAAACTTGACAAATGTATTTTAAACATTTACTCTTATTTTTTAAAAAAAAATTTAAATGTTCTCATTGTGATTGCAGAGTTTAATATATTAAAAATGGTGTTTCATTATCATAAAATTTAATACAGAATTTACCTTTGATATACAGGGTGATTCAGTCAATTTCTGATCATTTCAGTACTATGATTTATTGACCCATTAATATTTACAAACTTAGCATTTCAGTATGATATTTTAGGCAGTTCGGAGTTTTTATTCCCGTGGAAAATCCTTGATGATATGCTCAATGTGGCCACCATGAACGTTTTGAACTCCTCGCAGCCGAATGGTGAAGTTGTTCATAATTCTATTCAGGATTTCTGCATGCAGTCGACGATGCTTTGTTGCAGCTGGTCTAGGGTTCTTGGTGCTATAGTAAACACACTGTCTTTAAGGAACCCCCAGAAATAAAAATCACATGGGTTTAGGTCAGGACTGGTAGGGGGCCAAAGAAAGCCAGTGTCTGTTCACTCCTGATAAACATGGATCTTATACAGGAACAGGTGTAAATCCTTTCTCAAAATTCGCCACGTCGTGGTATACGACAGCCCTTCTTCAATGGATAGGCGGCGAACAGATTTTTTGGTAGGGGAATCGACCAACCTTGTGCGAACATTTTTGACAACTTCGGCCGTTCGAACATGAGCTTCGCTCCCGCCTTTTTTCTTGCCTTTAACACATCCAGTGGCACGAAATTGCTTGACAAAATCCATGATTGCTTGCCTGCCTGGTGCGTCTCGACACTTATACTCCTTCCGGAACTTTCTTTGCACAGTTACAGGTGATTTTGTTTCGAAATACCATTCGACAACCTTGCATTTCTGCTCTGTTGATAAAGCGGGTGCCATTTTTCAACAATACGATTTTCATGCAGCGCCGTTGCAACAATACAAACTCCAACTATTTAGAAATTCGATATGGCGGTCATATTCTTTCAATTGTTTATCCCTAATGCACGTCATTCGAGTGAAATGGTCAGAAATTGACTGAATCACCCGGTATAAAACAAAATGAATATGCTTTCTACAAATTTTATTCCTTAAGGTGCCATTATATTTGGAGCAGAGATACTGTTCATACGCACATAACTTTAGTTTTCAAATATACATTTTTGGCATTATAGGCACTGGTACATTTTTGTTAAATGTGAACAGCATATATGCTGCTGAAAAAAAAAAATGCAACACCTAGAAGGAATGGGTCAATTTATTTGAAATTTTTCCACACATGTAGCATTGGTGACATACAAGAAATGATTCGAATTGCAAGAACAATACGTCCAGAAGAATATTGTACAAGGTGGCTCCCATGCCCCATCTGGAGAAGAATGGTTCCGGCCAGATTTGCATCTGCAGCTTGGCATCTGCATTGTACTGGAACAGTTGACTGTAGGTGTGGTGACAACAAGTGCAATGCCTCACACACGCCGCCGTGCTCCTGTGCAAAAACTTACGGAGCCTAAAGAAAAGAAATAAAGAGCGAAAACACTATTCCACAACAAGAGCTTAATAATAGCTCGTATGTACATTACACTGATGATGTCAGCTTCTTCAGTGAGAATCTTGGACAATCGAATAGCTCGAGAGTCACCAAATACAAAGTGAACAGCGAATTTATAAGAAGCGGTTAAGTAAATTAACAAATCAGAGAAATTCAAGAAAAAAACAAACAAAGGGCAATAACCAATCAGGTGCAACACCAGGTAAAGAGTGACTAGATAATAGAAAAATTAACTTATGAACCATCCCAAAGGGAAAAAATTTCCCAGAAAAATAAATACAGTGCGCCCTCTATATAACGGCACTCTACATAATGCCAAATTTATAACGACAAGTCCATACTTTAGAATACGACAAGTAGAATACTGTTATGTAGAGGGAGCACTGTATACAAAAAAAAAATAAATAATAATAATAAATTATAAAATCAAATCAACAATGGGCAACCACTCGATTATCTGTATTGGACCATCGTCATTATTGAGCAGTTTGGTTGATGGTTTATTCTGGGCTATTTCTAAGGATTGGAGGAATGGCAACAGTTTAGGGTCCCTGCAAGAGTCAATAATTTTAAAGTTATCCCGCAAATAATCACGTCCTTCTTTAAGCAATGTGCTCTTTCATTCTACATGTAGTATGTGTAGCGCAATGGGAATTTCCTATACAGGGTGTCTCAAAATTCCTTGTACAAACTTTTAGGGGAGGTAGCGTGGGTGATTCTAAGAAAAAACGTTCTTATGAACATGGGTCCGAATTTGAACGATAACTGCCATATGAACAGAAATAAAAATGCCGCCACCAAGATCAACATGTTAATACCTCAGGTTCCAGAATGCCTAGAATAATGAAATTTGGGGGAGTAATAGGGTACATAAAACTGTGTATATCGATAAAAACTTGATCATATTCCAACGAGTAGTTTCCGAGTTACTCATTCAAAATCGTGACAGTGCTAACATGCGAGTACTAATCAGCACGTGTTAAGATTTTGACTGCGTAACCCGGAAACTGCTTGTTGGAATTTGTTCAAATTTTAACGGCATACACGGTTTTATGTACCCTATTATTCTCCCAATTTTTATTATTCTAGGCGTTCCGGAACCTGAGGTATTAACATGTTGATCTTGGTGGCGGCATTTTTATTTCTGTTCATATGGCAGTTATCGTTCAAATTGGGACCCATGTTCATATAAATATTTTTGCTTAAAATCACCCATACTACCTTTTCTAAAAGTTTGTACCATGAATTTTGAGACACCCTGTATAGTACTTCTGGCATGATGCGCATTCGAACTTGTAAACACCAGACTTTTTTTCCTTGGGAATTTTATCTTTCATCTTACATAGTTTATTCCTAAACGTATTGCCACTCCTAAATGCTATTTTGTAGTTGAATTCATTACAAAGTTTCCTAAGACCATGGTTAAGCCATTGGTTGTAAGGGAATACAAGGGTCTGCTTCTTTCAATCATCATTATCTTAAGTCTTGAGCGTCGTAACCGATTCTAGTTGAGACTTTTTTCTATTTTTACCATGAGTTTATTGATGACTTCCTCATGGTAACCATTGAATCTGGCATGGGTCTTAATGGTGTCCATTTCAGTACTTCTTTCGTCTTTGGTAAGTGGGAGAAGGGCAGCTCTATTAAGCTGGTGATAGAATGCCGCCAACTTTTGTGGGTAATTATGATTAGAGCCCTTCTTGATGAAAGCCGGGATGTAGTTCTGTTTTTGGTGTACATTGAAAGACAAACTGCTGCCCCTATGGGAAATATGTACGTCTAAAAAGGCCAACTTCTGGTCAGTCTCTACTTCCATCGTGAATTGGATATGTGGACATGCAGAGTTTAGGCATGTTAAGAGTGACTGAATGTCTTGTTCCTTAGTATTGACAATGGTGAAAATATTGTCTACGTAACGTCTCAAGATTGTAGGAAAGGAATTGAATGAGTGGAGGGCAGTATTTTCCAATTTTCTAATGTATAAACTTGGCCAAAAAGGGGCTCACACAACTTCCTATATGTGTACTGTTAGTCGTTTTATAGTAAGATCCATTGAAAGTAAAAATATTGTTATATACTATCAATCTCATGACAGACATAATTTCTTTTACTGCTAGCAGCAATAAGTCCAAATCATGCAGGACATCTTCTAATTCCCCCAAAGCTTCCTCGATTATTAAACTGTTGTTGTGGAATAGTGTTTTTGCTCTTTATTTCTTTTCTTTAGGTAACCTTTGTCCACAGTTTCTGGCCTTTTTCGTTTGTATGAACTTACAGAGTTTGACAGAGATCGGATTGTGGGACTTCAAGAGGCTGGATGGTCTCACTAGCGTATCGCAGCACAGATTGGTTGTAATGTTTCTTTGGTGGCTCGATGTTGTCAGCAGTGGTTTACGGAAGGAACACACTCATGTAGACCTGGTTCTGGACAACCACGCACTACTGACCCACACCAAGACCGCTGAATATACGAGAAGCTTTGAGCAACCGTACGGCATCCACAGAAGAGATAAGGCCCAGAGTGGCACCAGCTTTGTCAAGACAAACCATTGATAACTGTTTACTATGGGCATGGATCCCTTTAGCCAGACTTCCACTTCTGCAAGAACCTCGTGCTGCGCAGTTGCAGTGGTGCTGTGAAAGAGCCAGCTGGAGAGCCGAATGGATGTCTGTGGTCTTTAATGATGAGAGCAGATTCTGCCTGTACACCAGTAATGGATGTGTGCAGCGAAGAGCAACAGAGTGCCATCTTCCACACTACATCCATCTATGGCACACAGGTCCAACCCCTGGCGTAATGGTGTGGGGTGCAATCAGTTACAACTCACAATCACTCTTAGTGTTTGAGGATGGAACATTGAACAGCATTCGGTACGTCCAGCAGATTGTGGAACCTGTTCTTCTGCCCTTCTTGCAAGAGGAGGGTAACTTGTTTTTCTAGCAGAATAACGCCTGTCCACACACTGCCCATGTTAGCTTAGAGGCCTTATAGCAAGTGGCACTACTTCCCTGGCCAGCATGATCTCCAGACTTGTTGTTAATTGAGCATGTCTGTGGGACATGATGGGACATAACTGGTCCATAATTGCGCCAGCATGTTCAGGAGGCTTGGAACAATCTATCCCAAGGCGACTCCAGCATCTTTATGACTGTATGCATGCAAGAGTTGAGGCCTGCATTCAAGCTCGCGGCAGTTATACGACCTACTAATGTGGCCTATTGGGGCATGGGAGGCACCCTGTACAACGTTCTTCTGGACGTATGGTCTTCCAATTTGAAACATTTCTTGTATGCCACCAATGCTACATGTGTGCAAAATTTCAAATAAATCGACTCATTTTTTCTAGGTGGTGCATTTTTTTTCTGCCATTTTTTAGTAAACTTTTATTTCTTTACATTGTGTGGCAAACTATTATATTAATTTAAGGGACCATTCAGTAACCGTGTGGCCACTTTTTTCACCTTTTTTTACCAAGATTAACCACCCTAAGGGGAAAACTGACTTATCTATGGAAACTATAAAAACTATGACAAACACTAAAGATTGACCTTATTTTTCTATGAATGCATCATAAAGAGAAAATAAAACTAACAGAAAAGAACAGTGCATCAAATTGGTATTCAGGGGTGCTCTAAGATCACAATCATGCAAATCAGTAAATGAGTGCAATTAAAGAAGATAAGCAATCTAACAGATTATAAAGAAAATGGGAACCTTTGATCCACAAACACTAATGAGAAAAGAAATATATATTTGATGGTTGTCTATCATAAACCTTTGTTCACGCTTTTATGGTTTGTAATGGTATCAGATTCTCAATCAAATATGCTATACAATTTGTCCATTTGTCACTTCTGAATATCTTGAGATAAACTTGGAAATCAATTAAATTAACAAAATAATAATGAAAAGCTGTGGAATTGAACAATTTATAAAGAAAGCGAGATCCTATAATCCACAAAGACTAAAGAGAAAGACATACCATATACAGGGTGTTTCATAATTGGTGTCCCGTTTTTAGGTCCAAATAACGACTCACGGGGAAAAGATTGGGGCAAAATGAAAATTGATTATTTGGTTTTAATGTCCCCTAATTCAGAATAAAAACACTTCGCATCCCTGGGGGTGAAGGGGTAAATTTTGAATATTTTAATTTTGTAGGGGTAGGGGTTAGACCGTGACCACCGAGAGAGAAGGCCACCGCATTGAAATTTAATACATTGTTACATCATCATAGATAGTGCTAATTCAGGGCTTACAATTGGTTGAAATACGAATAACAATGCACTATCTATGATGATGTAACAATGTATTAAATTTCAATGCGGAGGCCTTCTCTCTCGGTGGTCACGGTTAGACCCCATGTGTTATTTAGAAAGTTGTAGAGCATCATGTAAAATGTGGGTTTAGCAAAAAACCCGGTAAAAAAATCTCATCCCCTGCCCTTTATCGAGTGGGTAAGTGAAAGGTATGGCTAGCTAATGTACACAAAAACAGAAAAACTCATTAGAAAACTCATTCAAATTTCATAATGTTTTTTCTGGGGGGAAAAGCCTGGTCGAGTTTATTAGCTTTTCAGGGTAACGACTCATTCATTCTCATTAATTTTCCAAATGTAGGCCCTACTGTTTTCTAATAAGTATGGTTTTTGTCCACATCGGCTAGCCATACCTTTCACTTTATCCACTTGATAAAGGGCAGGGGATGAGATTTTTTTCACCGGGTTTTTTGCTAAACCCACATTTTACATGATGCTCTACAACTTTCTAAATAACACATGGGGTATAACCCCTACCCCTACAAAATTAAAATTTTCAAAATTTACCCCTTCACCCCCAGGGACACAAAGTGGTTTTTTTCTGAATTAGGGGACATCAGAACCAAATAAACAAAAAAACTTTCCCCCCCCCCCAGTCCCCTTGAGACGTTATTTGGACCTAAAGATGGGACACCAATTACGAAACACCCTGTTAACCCTTCTATAAGACGACCCCCTTTTTTAAAGCCAAAAGGCAAAAAATGGATTTCACTTCTGATGTGATGCTGAAATTAAAAAAATTTACTGACAAAATTACCGTAAATGTATACATTGAAAACCAAATAAAAATGTAAATGGATTTTAAAAGCCTTCAAAATCATCACTGTCATCAGACTTTCCGAACAATTGCTGAAACTCATTCAGGGTTGCCATCTCGCCTTCATAATCGTCATCCAATTCACTTTAAATAGACTGCTGAATTTAATTTAATTCAATAGAATTCTATTGATTCTTAATTGGCTGGCCAATACAGATCGACTCTAATAATACTTGACATAATGCTTCCTGTATAATGTCATCTTCCCTGACAAGTGCATGAAATGGCCCTAGACGTTTTCTCCACTGTTTATACTCTATGGCAACCATTTCTTCTTTAAATTTTCAGTGCCTCAAGAATAAGACTAATTCGATTTTTGAGCCCATTTTTGAGAATAAATTTCTCATCTTATACATGAGTATATACAGTATACGGACGGATGATTCAGATAAAATGAGACGACTTTGCAGTTCTGTTACGATGGTGTAATACCATGGCACCACCATCGGTTGTGTTCGATGTGAGAACCACGTTGTTGGACTATCGCCCAGCACCGTAATTTCCACTGAAGTAGGCTGAGTTTGAGGGACTCCATGGTAAGTTCATTCCACACCTGCTGACACACTTTCCATAGCCCATCAACGGTTCTTGGTCGGCGACTTCCGAGCCGTCGTTTCAGGAGACCAAAACCACAGAAATCCATCGGTGATGCGTCAGAAGATTTTACAGGCACATGAGAGAAGGGAATAACTTGTATGCCCATCTCCTGTTCCATCTTCCTGTAGTAAGCCACAGATGACTTGGCAGTGTGGCTTGATGCCTTGTCCATGTGGATCCAAACTTCTGATTGCTCACCAGGGTACAGACGTGGGATATCCTGCCGATATATGTGGTCTGTTACATTACTCTGGAAGTAAGCAGCTGCACTAATTTTACAGTTTCCAGGAACTCGACGAATCGTGAGCAGTCCATGTGAGCAATATCTGACAACCACCATGAAGCCCTTTGAAAACTTTTCCTTCCACATTCGGACAAAATCGGACCTGGCCTTGCCCCCTCTTTCGTGATAGTAAATTGCCCTGGGTTTGTTGGTGTCATCGAGGTACACCCAAGCTTCATCCAAGGAGAGAACCCACTTCCATTGGTCACCTGCAAGATGGTTTTCATACAGTTTTCTGGCGTTGGTGAATCGTTCCTGCACGTGCCTGGCCGACAGTCTGTGACCGCGTGCTTTATGACGTCGCTCCAGCCCAAGATTGTCATGAATTATTCTGGAGACTGTTGCCTGTGAAATACATTTCCTTTGGGCTAGACTTCTCTGTGTGGGGGGATTTTCTTTCAGCACTTCAGACCGGATTTCTCGCACCTCCTGAGCTAGGCGTGTTGGCTGGGGCTTGTTTCTGGTCTGCTTCTCTGCTCGTCCACGTTCATTAGATGGTCGCAATTTGTTCTTTTTGATTATTCAACCCACAGTAGCTTTGGATACCACAATACCATTTCATTTGCATAATTCCACAATGCACGAATGACTGAAGTTAGCATCGGAAAGGCCAAACATATACTCTTCCCAAAAAGCTGTGATTTTGGAAGCCATGTTTCAGCACGAAATGTCCAAATAACAGCAACAAGTGTATACAAAGCTAATCCCCATGAATAGTGGACGAGTCATGCAAATCACATTCCGTCAAGGTCATACGTGTCGTTTAAAGTCGTCTCATTTTATCTGAATCAACCCTCCGTACAATGCCCTGCCAAAGTATCCAGATACCCCGCTCCACATGCCCTCTACAGAAATGCTGTCGCAGTAACGTGTTGGGTCACCCTTTGCCACAATTACTACTGTAACACGGCGAGGAAGGCTGTCCACAAGTTGTTTTCACTCCGCTGATGTGATACGGTGCCATTCGGTTGTCAAACAATCCAGCAACTGATGACGATTCATGACCGAGGGCTACACAGTGCTCCAGCACATCCCACAATGTTTTGATTGGGTTCCAAGTCTGGGCTCTGCACAGGGCAGGGCAATAATCAGATGTCCGCTTAAGCGAACCATGCCTGTGTTGAATGAGCGGCGTGACATGGGATATTGCCCTGCTGGGAGAAGCAGTCTGATGATGTGCCATATAACTCCATCATCGCTCCAGGAAGGTGCATTTCCAACATCTCTTGGTACCATGGGGCATTCAGTCGCATATCAACACAGGTGATAGTTCCTATGCCTGCTGCACAGAATGTGGCCCACACCATGACCCCACGGCCAGAGTCCTTCATTGTGGGTACGAGGCATTCTGGAACGTATTTCTCGTTGGGGCATCTCCAGACCCACACACAACCATCAGATTGTTGGAGGGTGAAGCGGCTTTCATCACTTCACATGATCTTTGCCCAATCATCACTAGTCCACTGATGCCACTACGTACACCATCGTAGACGACGAACGGCATTCACCCTTGAGACGAATGGCTTCCTCTTTCTGACTCTCCCACAGAAGTCAATCTCGTGGAGGGCACGTTGCACTATGCGCACTGATGGGCCATGGGCTGCAGCTGTTGAGTAGGCGTCTGGGCAACACCACCTAAAGAGAAAGCCTGAGTGCGGAAACGTCATACAATGTTAAAACATCATATGTAGTCATCTTTAATTGCATTTCTACCAAAAATAAGCCCTAAATTATGACTAGATATGATGATGTAACAATGTATGAAATTTTCACGCTCAGGCTTTGAGTAGAGGTGGTGTTGGTCTGGGTCCCTTACAAAGGCAACAGTGTTGTCCTGCAGGGTGTCTTTGTGATGCCTCACACAGAGCACGTTTGTCACTCGGCGACGGGAGTGGAGGTCACCCGGAACGTTTTGCTGTCATTGTTGCACCTGTCTGTTCATATTTGTGTACAACATCGTGCACAGATGGAGTGAGGATGCCTAGTCATAGCACTGATTTCGCGAAGTGACTTCCTGCTAATGCAGCATCTCACAATCATTCCTCTCTCAAAGTCGGATAATTTTCGAACTTTTGGCATGCTGACTGGTGTTGTCACTGCTGTACAACTGATGAATCATATCTTTAATAAGCATACTGTCACGTTCATCCTGTAGGGTGAGACCACACAAACATCACTAACATAGGGGTGTCCAGATACTTTTGGCAGGGCCGTGTGTATTTGATATTTCTTTTAGAAGTGATAAATGGACAAATTGTATAGCATATTTGTTTGTGTATTTGATATTATTACAAACTACAAAAAAGTGTACAAAGGCCATTGCCTTGCTAACTTTTGCAGGTAATTAAACATGTGCAATATAAAGACTGAAAGTGTGCAAATGATTCAGAAGTCCATTCCACTGACTTCTGCTGGCTGACACAATTTCATTGGTGAGCAGTGCATTTTACTACATTACTGAAACAATCTGCAGATAACGGACAAAAAAAACCCCAGCAAAATATCTGTAGAAATTTATTATAAAGGCATTGGAGTACCACAGAAGTCATATTTAGCTTTTATGCAAGATGGCATAAAAAACGTCTGCTAAACTCTACAGGAGGAGTCTGGCACCATTTGCCCAATGAAAAAACTGAATTATTTTTCCCTTATTTATCAAAGGTAGATAACACTGCCAGAGAATTTTTTCCAAGAGTGTTTTATGAATGTTCATTGTGATTAAAATTCAGTGGCAAAAATGGATATGGAATACAAAGTATCTAGACACCCCTCTGCAGATTGTTTCCCTGCCAAAGTATCTAGACACCCCTCTTCCCATACCCTGTATGAAAATGGTGCAGTCAGTAATTTGCTTCAATCAGTTCATAAAGTCATCACCAGTGTTCCTTACTTTATTATTGTTTTTACCATTTAGCAGTTTCTATTTGTAAAGGGTAAATTTCTCAAGTATCTTCAAAAACTGAGTACAAATTAATTTTAATGTTGGACCATCATTTGCTGCAGACCCTTGCAACATGATGAGGAAAGCTGTCAATAAGTTTTTACATGCTTTTATTTAACTTGCTTTTCTGTGTGTCTGGATCAAATCTTGTAATCAATATTAAACCAACTTCCCATGAAGCTAGAGAGCTGAAACTTGATACACATACAGTATACAGGAACGATGACAATGCATGTTAAAGGAAAAAAAAATTCAAATCAGTTTACTGGAACATCTTCATTTCAGTCTTCTCTCCACAAGTCGGCAATTGTTGCTGATTTGCGGAGTGATGATTGTTATAAGAATTGCTTAATTGTTAGACCAAACAATTAGTTTTACAAATTGTTGAGACCAGCTTCAAGAGATACAATAATGAAACATTATAAAAGCGTGTTTTGCAAAATGCATCCTTTTATCATGTTTACACTCCTTTGGCAGGACAAATTGCCACTTGGCCTTTAAACCATCTGATGACAATTAGTAGCTAGTGGGTTGTGTATTCATATGCGATAATCCAGCACATTCTACATCAGTTCAAATGAGTTTAAATCCAGACCCTGTTTAAGCCTTAGCAGCAGACTGATGTCAGCATGTGTTGAATGAACATTCTGATGCATTGCCAAAAAATTCTCCCATCACTTCAAGAAGGTGATTTTTTCCAGCATCTCTTGGTCACATGTCAGCACCAATTAAGGGTTCCACTTCTGCTGCACAGAACATGCACCTTCCTGGTGGGCATGAGGCACTCTTGATTTTATTTTTCTCTTTTGATCACCTCCAGACCTACACACGACTGTTAGGTTGTTGGAGGGTGAAGCAGCTTTCATCACTTCACATAACTTTTGCTCAGTCATCACAAGTCAGCATTGTTTTTAACAGAGAATTTTATTTCTATTTCTATTGCAAAGTTGGAAATAATTTATAATATCACAGCTGATAGCACCATCCACATTTGAGAAACCTGCAAACAAAAATACACAATCATATATACAGCTATTACAAACCTTTCTGATGATGACACTCCTTAACCATCACAGATGACAAAGAACATTCACCTTTTTCCAGGCCTTCTGAAGAAACCCATCTCATGAAAGTCATGTTGCAATGTGCAAACTGATGGGCCATGAGCTATGGTTAATGAGCAGGATCTGGGTCCACTGCAAAAATCAGTAGCGATGTCCTGAAGTGCACTTTATGATCCTTCAGCACCATCTGCATTGGTTTCTCTTTGACATTATTCTAGATAACCCAGGACATTTTGCTGTCACATTATTTCACATTTCTGTTTGTACTTTTGCACAACATCATGCTCAATAGACCAAGGATGTCTGCTCAACAAAACACTGATTTTGTGAACTGACTTTCCACTAATGCAGGACCTTATGGTAATTCCTCTCTGAGAGTCAGACAACTCATGGCTTTTCAGTAGAGTCTCATGCTGTATTAGCTGCTGCTACATTTTTTTTATATCAGAAGCCAAGGAATGACAAATTATGATCATGGGAATTGAAACCACAATAAAATAGGGTTGTGCAGATACTTTCAGCAGGGTAGTGTATAAAACATTTTAGTGGCAAGTAACTCAAAACACCAGAAGCATAATTGGAGCTCAAAACACCATAGTACAAAAATGCTTACAGTGAGTGATGCAACAATTACCCAGAACAGAGATTTA
This sequence comes from Rhysida immarginata, assembly GCA_023313115.1. Classification (NCBI taxonomy): domain Eukaryota; kingdom Metazoa; phylum Arthropoda; class Chilopoda; order Scolopendromorpha; family Scolopendridae; genus Rhysida; species Rhysida immarginata. Next base: position 461,683 of record JAHWFO010038700.1, on the reverse strand, counting down.
CTGCTTTTCATCGACTACCCTTGCTATTACAATGATTGAACCCAAATCATGCTACAAGAATGCAAAACAACCCTTCTGTATTGTAGCATTAGTTTGACTAACACACACACAAAGACACACGCTTACATATGATTGTCCTTTAGCAGCATAAAGCATGGAATTCAATCCTCTCCACTCATCAGTCTGCTGCTTATGCTCATTGTACGACACTTCACAACAACTTGTTATGCAGTTCATTGATCTTATCATATCCTTCATTGAAAGTTGGACACAATCGCTTGTCTTCAGCTTAATAATGCATAATGCTCAATTACACACTTCAGAGAGAATGTTTTTTGTCTACTTCAGAATGCTGACAGTGAATATTTTGGTTGGTATTTGTGATGACAGACCCTTTCAGACTGTTCCTTATGACAAGTTCACAATTTCAACTGTTCTGTTGCCAGAATTAAAATTCCACTACTTTTTTGATGGTGCTTTTGATGTCATTCCAACATTCAGTAAATTATCTTTGGCTTGCCTATATGCATAAGGACACAAGAATGTTGGGAGTGCATTTGTAGGCAGTGCATGATAATTTATGTTTATACTCATGTTTAAATCACGAAATTTAAGTCTTAAATTCATCCTAAAAAGCAGCGTCATCTTATTTCTGGGCCAATGCTAGTTTCCATAGAGTATGGGTAATACACTTGTTTAGTATTTCAAAGGGATATTTAATGTAGGTAATGTATATGCATTTCCTAAATTGTAATTTTTTTAAATCAAACCCAAAACTACAGAAAATAATATTCCATGCATAGTATGGAAATATCTCTGAACAACGTTCCTGATGAAGTTTTTGCATATTCTCGTACATAATAAGCTTTCTTCTTTCACAGATGTGCCATTTTTAATTACAGTCTCTCTAATGAGCATTTTGGAAATGGGAGACTTTTCAGTGTTGTCAAATGAAACTTGTAGAGTTAACCTTTCATAAATACAAAGGAGAAAAGGGAAGGAAAAATTCCTTGATCTGGACTTGAGCCAGGGACCATGCCTACTGCTGGCATTGCCTGTAGCAATTGAGCTATTGCCAGGCTGTTACAATGAGTCACAAATTAGCTCAACCAGCAGAGCAGGCTCCCAACTTGAAGGTCAGGAATCCTCCTTACCCTTAAACCATCAAATAAATTGATGAAAATTCAAATCAAAGATAAGATAAAAATAAACCCAAGATATACTTCAAACAAATTGTATATATTGTAACGTTCTTGTTCCAAACTTGTTTTGTTATAAATTTTCCTCGTTTGTTTGGATGAGTTTGTTAAAAAAGGCAAAAAAAAATAAAAAATAAAAAAAATATCAAAGCCAAAATTAAAAGACATTCGCTATAATGATTGTTAAAAAAAAAAAAAAAAAGCTGTTCAAAGAAATGACCGCTAGAAATAAAAAAAACAAAACAAAAAAAAAACGAAAATAGTGTCAATCTTATTGTTGACACGGATGTTGTAAAGATTGTTACTAAACCAAGGGAATTTTGGGAGATAGAAGAAATAAAAATATGACAAAAAAAATCTCCGTGGACAGTGAAGTGTTCTACAAGACAAAACCATGAACATGAAACCAACCAAACCCTAAGTGAAAATTTTCTAAGACATCCTTCTGCCTCTTGTGATTGTAAAATGATTTGTAATTTTACTTAGGCATAAAACGTTGAGACAATTACGAATTTAATTAAATAATGGATTTTATTAGCGTTTTCTGTGGTTCTCTAATATTTTTAATCTGCCAAGCAACTTTGTACCAGATGTCCGATGGAACGACTCCATGAATGTACATCTACGGATACGAGCGACAAAAGACCCGATGAATTCAAATTGGAACTTTGATGTTTGTAAGATATGTTAATGAATAAACCCCTTCTTCTATTTTCTAAAGGGGATGAATCCAAGTTGTTGTTTTACATTTTATTTCTTTTATACAAATATATTTTGTCTGTTCTTTAAAGCGATGTTATTGCCAACATTTATTGGATTATTGATATGTGGTTGAATGAGAAAATTAATATGATTCAAGTTTATTAATTGTGTGATCGAAGAATGCCTCCCCCTCCCCTGGGTCCGTTACAATATGTATCTGAAGTATATCTTCAGTTTATTATTATCTTCTATTTGTGTTGAATTTTCATCAATTTATGTGATGGTTAAAGGGTAAGGTGGATTCCTGACCATCGAGTCAGAGGCCTACTCTGCCAGTTGAGCTAATTTGTGACTTCAAGGAAGTACATTTGGACACATTGTGACAGGTTGATGATTTATTGTCTCAATTGGTAAAAGCAGTACCAGTGATAGGCATGGTCCTTGTTTTGTGTTCAAGTCACGGAATTTTTCCTTCCCTTTTCTCCTTTGTATTTATGATTTGTTTGAAGTATATCTTCAGTTTATTATTAGCTTCTCTTTGAGTTAACCTTTCCCGTTATTTCATTTTTTTTTTTTAAATAAATTCATTAGAGAAGTCATTGTATGTTTACTTTTTGTACCATTCATTTTTAATTACCCTGTATATTAGCTGTGAACACCTCAAATGCAGAGTGCCCTCGTTTCTCTATGTTTAGATAGTACTCTAAATAAACTAATTGCAATGGATCAAATTTAAGATGCCTTTATTAAAGTATAAAATGCTGTTTCAGTGGAGAAGTCTGTTGATGCTTGCAAGACATTTCTAGTTAAAAAGGAGCAGATTGAATCCAAGACTATAAATAATTTATGGACATCATTGCAGGAGGTTAATATATAAGAATTTCAAATTTATTTTTGGTTCTTTTTATAAATTATTTTATGCAACTAATTACATATGAAGTCTCATTTTGCAGAAAGAAAAAGCAATTGACAAGCTTCAAAAGGAAATTGTATCACTCGTCTATGAAGAAAAAAGTAAAACAGAGGGAAAGGCAGAAGAACTTTTCAGAAAGATTGATAGCAAATTGAATTTGAAAGACATACAAAAAGAAATTCAGAAAAAGTTGGCTGAATCCCACAAGATTTTGATGACTTACTGCAAGAAAAGTTTGAAAGTGCATGAAGAAAGCAATGCTAATACTTGGGTAAAAATATTTTGACCTGCCCAGTGATTTTCATATTAGCAGCTACCTAAAAATTAAGTAATAATTAAGTAATTTAGTTAATGGTCAAATCTTGAAAGCTAGAAAGTTGAAATGTTCTGCAACTATTAAACAGAACCTGATCACAGAAATACAAAATTTGATCACACTCTAATAGCCAATAGTTTTTAAAATTATAATAAAATAGCTTCAGTTTAGCATAAGTTAAGTTAGAAAGCTGAAGAATGAGGTTGCATGTTGTCCCTCAACAGGCTAAAAGCCTAAAAAACAGGGTTACTATAGAAACAAATAATTAAAATAACACAAAACAGGCACACATAAATAAAAGTACTGTAAAATTGTCAATAGGATGAACATTTTTTCCACAATGAAGAACAGAATAATCATTAGGAACACTGGTTGAGGGACAACATACAGGGTGCAGTAGCATAACTTCCTTATTTCGTATTGCAATAAAACAAAATGTATTAAAGATATTGTTTTATTTTTTGTTTTATACAAAAGTTACACATTTAAAGTTGTGGTTTACATAGTTTTAAAAATCATATGGGGTAAGTGACGCCCGCCATTGTCGATACACTGGGTGAACCGAATTCTGGTGTTTCTCATCACTCTCTCCAGCATATTGATGGGTATGTTGGCTGTCTCTCCTTGAATGTTTCTCTTCAGGTCGTCCAGAGTCTGTGGGCCCATTAGTATAGACACGGGATTTCAAATACCCCCACAAAAAAA
>JAHWFO010038700.1:407484-457448 GCA_023313115.1 Rhysida immarginata | reverse complement strand
TTCTTCAGCGTATGTTCCATTTACTTTGTTCTGATCAGGTCTTTGTATACGCTGAAGAAGGCAGCTTGGCTGCCGAAATGCGCAAACTTTTTAATAAATATCTTATGTGGATCAGTGGTTTCCTGTCGTTCTTGTCATTTGTCTTTTCACAATATGTGTTCACATACCCATTGTAGACGTGCTTGAATGTTCTCAGATTTCAACAGTGGTTGATGTGCCATTTTAACACATTTCCGTGTGGGGATTACTCTCTTAAATGCCTGTGAACTGTTGAAGCTTTGGATATTTTTAGGGTGGACTGATGTGGAATTTGTTGAGTTGCCATTTGTACATAGTGTCGGCCATCTCTGTAAGCGTGCATTTAGGTCTTGCGGATTGAGGTTTACGGCTTTGTGTCTTCACCTCTGCCCATTATTTTATAAATACTGGAAGCAGAGTGTACAACCTCCCTTGCAATTTCCTTCACAGATATTCCACATGCTTTTAGCATCCAAACATTTGTAATTTCATCTGGTGTGAGTTGCTTCTCCTTTGACATGGGTCTTATTGTTGATTATAGTGTATTCTGAGTATTAAAAGTGATTTCATGTAATTTGCATAAAGTTTCATTCTTTACCAGTACCTTTGCAAATCATACATTTTTGAGACAGTGGTGGGATTTCCCATTTTTGCTAAAATCTTCTTTAAATAATGAGCTAGAGGCCAGTGTTTTTGTTTTGTAGCTTAAAGATAGAATTCATTTAAGAATGCTATTATTTGTTTTGCATTCAATGATTCTTTGTAATCATTAAAAATATGATTACCTAAACTTTTGAGATGCACTGTATATCATGTGATATTCCATTGCATAGCACTGAGCAGTAGATACTTGGTCTCAAAGTGAAGATTGGTATTAACATAGAGAAGTTACATCAATTCTATATTGGTATACCATAAAATGTTGTGTTTTGAAATGGTCATTTATTTTGCATGATGTTGCATCATCTATCTAAAAATTATTTTTTTCATTGGAAATCTTATCTATCCCCTTCGCTCACACGGTCCTATTTTTAGGACATAACTTTAAAAATAAATCAGAGACAAACGAGACATGTAACAACCTCTATCTTACGTTGTCTTTATACCTTGATCTCTGAAACCTTTCACAGAATAAACCCTTTTAATCCATTTGTCCAAATAAAATCTAAGTCCATTTGTGCCAGTGCAAACAAAATTTTTTGCCAAGTTTAAAAAATTCGTGAGTGAAGGGGCTGTTTGCTTTCTGACCTTCCTCTCTCTTCCCTCTTTATATCTCCAATACTTAATGTTTGATTCTTTTCTTATTTTTTACCCAGCAATTAGATTCTGAACTGGTTGGATTCATCAGGCCAATGCCTTACTAGTGAAGTGGCAATAAATTTGCTGAGAAACACTGATATTTTTGAACGCAAAGAGCATTTTAATGACATTGTTGAATGATTGTTAAATCGGTGACTGTGAAAAACCCCTAAAATTTGATAATATTTTCCTCTCCCTAGGTGCACAATGATGATTTGATGCAGGGACTACTTGTATATCATCTCTAAACATTTACCTAAAGATTTATTTTTAATTGCAATAAAGAGAATTTCTTTTTTTTTTTTTGTAAATAGAGTAAATTGGAAGCACGGAACTTTTTGAATCGGGGAAGGTTTATTTGAAGCATTCATGGTTTAATTCTTAGTTTTATTAAACTATTTGCATATTTATAGTTAAAAGAAAGCAAACCTTGAGTCTTGTCTTCAATATAGTAACCTTTTGTGAGGTTTTAGAAACTTTTGTAAATAAAGCAATTTCCTTTAAATTTCAATGTATACTGCATTACTTTTTAATACTTCAGAAAAGTGCCCACCTCACAATATTATGCTTAAATCACTTGCTGTTAGGTAAATAAGTGTTATGCTTGCAGTGATTCAGTGTTATCTTGTAAATTAGTTGGGGTGGTTTGTGCATGTTTTTCCATAGGAAATAATGGAAGTAAGTGTCATTGATATTTGAATGTTATTATTTGAGGAGCAAATTACATTTGCATATTGGAGGATGACTATGTTACTTTCATAATTCCAACGCGTTGTGTTTTCTAGAATAAATAAAATTCAGAGAGTGGAGAATGAGACAGCATAATGAATATTTTAGTCCCCTTTCAACCAAATTTCACTACTCTATTTCATCACTTGTAACATGCACATAAGGTGCTTAAAGAAAGTATAGACACACTTCCCAAAATGTTGGTTTATTTAAATAGCACAGTTTAAACAAAAAAATCAATAATGACATATAATAATCAACCTAAAGAAACACCAATCATGCAAAAGAATTAAAATTATCTGATAGTTATTAAGAAATACGCAAAAAAACTCTAGTTTGATAATTTACAAGTGTAAAACATTTATAGATACACCTTCAAAAACAAGTAATAATCGAATGGGACACACCATAGATTATTCCATTCAATTATTTGAGGACAAGAAAGCATTCAAATAAACCATAAAAACTTACTAGCTGAACAGAAAGCTAAACAAACGAAAATGCCACGAGGAAGTCAGTTAAAAGAATGCGAGATTCGAAAAGTGTACTTATACCATGATCAGGGAAAATCCTACAGAGAAATTGCTGCAGCACTCAACCAATCCAAGAGTGCAGTTCGTAATGTGTTGATAAAAGGAGACCAGTATGCACAAAAAAAACAAAAAAAAAAACGCACTGGACGAAAACCTGTGTTATCCACAAGAGCAAAGCGTTGCATTTTCCATCTTGCCACCAAAAAACAGATGTCAACCCGAAGCATTACCCAAGAGTTAAGCACCCCATATCACACACAACAGTGGCAAAGTACTTACGCACCAATGATAACGCTGGATATGTAAAACTGAAGTCAAAACCAAAATTAACTCCAGCACACAAATCGAAGAGGATGGAATGGGCAAAAGGAGTAATGACATGGAAAGATCAATGGAAAGAAATTGTTTTTTTGGATGAAAAAAGGTTTAATTTGGATGGCCCCGATGGAAACGGGCATTTCTGGCACGATTTGAGAACGGAGAAACCTGAATTTTTCAGCAGGCAAGCAAGAGATGGTGGAGTCATGGTGTGGGCGGCATTTGCTTTAGAAGGAAAGACTGACATTGTGATGATAAACCAACGAATGGACTCAAAGCTATATCATCCCATCTGGCCCACTCATTAGAGGAGGTGAATGGCGTTATCAGCAAGACTCCATGCCATGTATCAAAAGCAACAAAACAATAGTTTAATAGTGAAAAAAATCAGGGTTTTGGATTGGCCTTCTAGAAGTCCTGATATGAATCTTATGGAGAACGTCTGGGCTGCATTACCCAAACTTGTATATGCTAATAATAAGCAATATTATTCATGTAATGTGTTGAAATTAGCTATTTACGATTGTTGGGAGAAAATAAAGTTGGAATATTTATAGAAGTTAACAGAAACTATGGCCAATCGCATATTTAACCTTATTTAAACTAATGGAGGCTTTGTTGGTTAATAAACAATGTAAAAACAACATCCATTGTAACAATAATGTCCTGTGTCTATAAATGTTTTACACTTGCAAATTATCAAACTGAGTTTTTTGCATATTTCTTAATAACTATCAGATAATTTTAATTATTTTGCATGATTGGTGTTTCTTTTGGTCGATAATTATTGTCACTATTAATTTTTTTGTTTAAACTGTGCTATTTAAATAAACCAGTATTTTGGGAAGTGTCTCTTTACTTTCTTTATTTTTATTATTATTATTATTTTTATTTTATTTTATTTATTGTAACCCAATACGTCCATCCAGAGTCTGTATGGCCTGAGGCCGACGAGTTGGTCGCTGGAGGGACCTGGATTAACTGCTGTATGATGGTCACAGCAGGCGGGGGAGTTAAGATCGTGAGTCACTGATGAGTCACCCATCCAGTGACTAGCCATGCCTGATGTTGCTTAACTTCAGAGAAGTTGTCTTTCAGTGAAAGCCCACCAGGCCACGGCCTCCCTTATTCTTCTTCTGAGTCAAGTTCTATAGTGAATGTCCTTTGTAGCCAGTTTTCTAACATTCCACAGTTTTCCTTCATAGCAATAGTACTGTTAATGGTGTTCCTTATAATCAATGAAATTGACAAAACATAAGGTTTAAAAAAAAAAAAAAAGGTAAATTTAAGAAATAGATAATTTTTAGGTAATAAATTTTCTTTTATTGTATGCTTGTAAACAGTATTCATAATGGCACTGCTTCCCAAGGTTTTCTTTGATATGAGTTGGGAAATTTAATGCATACTTTAATAAAAGGACATATTATATGGTAATATGGTATTAGAGAAAAATTACTTATAATTGATGCAAATAATTTTATTTTGTTTACCTATTTTATAGATCACATATTTGAGAAGGGTTTCATTGTTGAATGATATAGAGTAACACAACAGATCTTACAGTAAATATGTATTTATATTAGTTTACTTTTTTTTTTTAATCCATACAGGATAAATTACATTCCATGAAGCTTATTAATCAAAATGAAATTTTACAAGCCACCCAATCTAATCGCACTGAGTATGCTAGAAAAACAAAAGAAGGCACTACATCAACTCTCAAGCAATATACCACCAGCAGATTTGGTGAATTCCAGCTACAAGCACAAACTAGAAGGAAAGTATCAAATTTTCCACAGTGGTCAAAAAACATCACTGTTTCTAGTACCCAAACTAATCCAAATATCAGAAAAGCACAGGCACAAGATGAAACAGAAAAAATAATCCCCAATCTCAATTCAGAAAATATGTTATGCCTTTTTAACAGTACAAACAAGGCAAGTTCTTCAGCGACAAATCTCCTTGCACCTAGTGGAACAAAAAGCTCCGAGTCAAGTCCGTCAGTATCAATAAGCAAAATGGACTTGACTCGGTTGAACAAATCTTCTTCAGAAGGAATTGAAAGATTTGAAGGATTTGAACAAGTTTTTATGCATTTCATGAAAACAGGTATTTTAAAAGCAAAATAAGGAGGGAAGACTGTGAAATTGAATGAACTATAAAGAAAATGAAAACCTCTAATCCACAAAAACTACACTCTGTTCAGTGAAAGTGTACTGCCAATCAGTGTCAAGAGTTTATTTGTTGGAATGTCCTGGTAGTGAGAAGAGTGAGGAGAGCAAGAATTTGTATTGTCTTTTGTGTCTTTATAAGCTCTTGTCATTATTGGCACTGGTGTTTTATATAAATAATTAATAGCCATATATTACTATAAAAACAAACATTATTATAAGCTACTTACGAGAGAGAGATACACAAACGCTTTCCACATTTGATCTTTTATTGATCATAGATGCGCATTTCGATCGCCATGCGATCTTCTTCAGCATGCATGTATACAAATGTAACGAGCTGAATATTGTTATACACGCATGCTGAAGAAGATCGCATTGCGATCGAAATGCGCATCCATGATCAATAAAAGATCAAATGTGGAAAGTGTTTGTGTATCTCTCGCTCGTAAGTACCTTAAGTAATTATCCACAGAAAATAAGGTGTTTACTTTCTCCTCTAAACATTATTATGTTTATTAAAACTTCTGTACTTTTATTAAATGTTAAATGTGAAGGTACAGCGTGAAGCAAAACAAGAAACCCATTGTGTAGACAGAGGTTGGCAATCAGCAACAAGTTTGTTCTGATTGGGCAACGTGGACACACTCAGAACTCTTTTGCTGAACAGAGTGTAACGAGAAAAGAAATAATGGATACATACACACATAGGGCAATGAATTAGGAACATATGTAAATTTGTTTTAATTTGTTTATATGCAAAATAGTTTGAGGTTGGATGAGTCTAGTCATAAATTTGATCAGCATGAGGAAAAAGAAGAACCTAACTGACTTTGGCTCATTATTGGTGCTTGTCTAGCCAGAGCCACAAATCAGCTGACTGGATTCTAGAAAAGGTGTGATATCCAGTGTATTCAGCCATTGAACAAAATGATCCAGTCTTTTTCTAAAAGAGGTAACTGTGGCTCAAAGACATTCAATCATGACTGAGAGCATTGAACGGAAAAATGACTTGAATGGAAAAACGGGACATTCACTGTGCAACAATTGACAAATGATTTTAACCAAGGCTGTTGCCAACCCATATCTGGCAGAATCATGCATCAGGAATTCAAGCAGATCCAAATCGGCAAGCACATCGGTCTACATCTCTATATGAAAACCCTTGATTTCTGCAAAGAACAGGAAAGTTCATCTATAGTTGTGTGTGGAATGTCATGCCTGAACACGTAAAGACTGAAAGAAGATTTCATGGCCTGACGATCCACGATACATGTTGTTTGTACCAACAGTAGGCAGATGGTTTGACAGGAGCGTCATGAAGCAATGAATCCAATATGCCTTATCAAAACAATTCAAGGTTCTGGAGGTGGTGTCACGCTATAGAGTTTCTGCTGGTATGGAAGTGGTCTCCTGATATTTATGATGGTCAGGTATGTTCCACAGACTACTTAAATATTGCTGCTGACAAAGTCCATCCTGCAATGTCGCATTTTTATCCTGCATATGACAGCTCCTTCATAGATGATAATGCTACTGTTCATTGCACATGGTTGGCTCAGCAGTAATTCCGTCATTTACCTTGGACCCCAGATCCCAGAGAATGTTTGGTAATATTTGAACAACAATCCGATAGATCTCACTAAAATTTTTTCTTCTTTTTTGTTGTTCAGTTCTAATATTTTATAGTACAGGTGATCGTTATTATTTTCTTTTATTATTTTTATCACTTTTTTTCTTATCTAGTTTTATTGGTTTCTCTTGTAATTTATTATGTCATCATTGATGTCTTTTTACATTGATCCTCTTTCAACAAATCTGTAAGAACTGAGGAAATGTCTTTTGAATACCTTCAACATTTTATTGACTCTATGTCAACCCAGTATTCATGCTGTATTTCAGATCAAAGGGGGTCCAATAAAATATTAATCAGATGTTTTCAATTCATTAGCCTGTGTGTGTGTGTATTTTGAAGGCTGTGCCTCTAACATGGCAAGTATTGTTCCCTATAGCTTAGTCAATGAGAATTATTCTACATGTTGGTTACATACAACTGTTAATTCCCGTTTTTTAATTTCTTTGTTCGTAAAGAGAAAATTTAATTTTTATATCTAGTCTCAAAAAAAAAAAAAAAAAAGAGACTAAAGTGGATAATAAAGGAAGAATATTCCACTTTTTATATCGAAAAATGAAATTATGCAGAGATAAAAAAAATTCACAGAACCTCACTTAACCAGTGTCTTAACGAAAAAAAAAATAGAGTCAGCTTCAGTAACTATGCTTTTACCATAATGCTTCATTATAAGGGCTATGAAAAAAATAAATTGCATTAAGGCTTTCAAGGTCATCATTTATTACATTTCTTATCCTTTCAAATGTTTGTGGTTTCAGCTGAAATTACAGTGGAGTGACGAAAAGCGTTGTGCATAATTGCAGAAATGTTTTTTAAGACAGTAATTTGTTTGCAGTTGTTGATATCTCTCTGCACTCAATCATAATCATCCACTCTCACAAACGTAACATTTTGGCTAATCAAACCATGACATTACAAACTCCTCCATGCATACAAATCTCCATTGAGATGCAGGAAAAAATGATTTTTTTATGGTGAAAAAAGCTTGAAATTGGAATCAGCCAGGAAAAAAGTGCCCCTTACCTGGCCAGAAGAATCCACAAAAAGGTTGTATCAGGGTACCTCTTACGGTGGCCAACTCTATACAGGAACACACAAACGGAACTTGAATTTTAGTTGAGGATGAAGGATGGATAATTTTAATTTTGAGGTTTTTTCCTTGCATTCAACCATTGAGAATGGAAGCACAGGCTTTTTTATATACCTGGCATTTCTTTTCTCTTCAGTTTTTGTGGACTGGAAGTTTTAACTTTGTTTATAGGTATTTTATAATGTATAAAAAAAAAAAAAAACTTTTCAATGCTACTGCAAAATGTTAGTCCTTCATACATATTTAATAATTATCTGTATAATTTTTACCAAACTAACAGATAATTTATTGGCTTGCAAACAATCTGCTAGATTTCCTTCCTCGGGTCAGTTAGAAAATTTACCTCCTCCAACACGTTACCTTACTCGTAATCAAGTCAAGGTTCATTTTTTTTTACATTGTCTGTAAAAGTAAGCATTATTTTGACAGTCTTTTTACTTAACATGTATTATTTTCAATCTGTTTTAGTGTGCAAGAAGAAAAGTTTCTGCTAATGTCCACGACATTCCAACTGTTTCCAAATGTCCACGTTTACAAAACGATAAGAAACTGGGTTCATGAAAATGCACAATATTTCTTTTGCATTTGTATTCTGAAGGGATAAAAATAATTATAATCAACTTAATTTGTTATTCAACTTATCTATTGTAAGAATCAGTTATCATCCAATATTTTAAATTTGGAACTGCTTCTTTATCACGATCATAGGCACAGATCATATTAAAGTGGAATTTCATATCTACATATTTAAAATTTCATACAACATTATTTTGGAATCTATATAATACATTAAGAACCAACAACTTACTTATCAATATAGAAAAAGTATTACCAATGTTTAAAATTCCTTATGTTCTTCCTGCTTCTAAAGATTGCATACTTTTTATTATATTTTGTTGTAATTTATACTTAATGCTAAATAAAGTATTGACTTACTCAACTCTTTTTATATATTCTTGTTAGGGTATATAACATTTTATAGGATTTTATTAAACATCTAATAATTGTCCAGAAAAACATCCAATGTCATAGAAAAATAAATAAATAAAAACATAGCTTAGTACTTCAGAGTTTTAATGCAGAAGAAATCTTTTACAGTGCCATGGATAGGTCTACGATTTCTCTTCCGTGTTACAGTAAATCGGCGTTGTGTTCTCTATCCAAGTCCTACAGGGTGATCCAAACTATCCCTATTCAAAGCCCTGTAGTGGGGTGACTGGTAGGCCTATGGGCTCAAAGTTGGAGGGTAGGCTATTCAGGATATGGGGAAGAGACATTAATAATAATAACATGTTTGTTTCCCAACCAACCACCAGAGCAAAATAGGGCACTGCCAACAACAACAGTTTAGCACCAGTAACAATTTTTCCATTAAAGGAGGTTCATTACACCTACCAGTTATCGGTGAAGGAGGATGCGGACCATACATGATGCTGCGAGGACACTTGAGGTGTTCAATGTGGCCACTGTCTTCCAGGACCAATACCTTAGAAGTGGGCAAGTTAAAAATAAAAACACTAGACTTTTATGAAATAAGCTTAAAATGGAAAACTGAGTTCGTCCCAACTCTGGAAACACTGCAATCGATCAAATTTGTATCTTTGGGGGTCTCCTTAACAAAAGTACATCTTTTCTCCTCTCCTTCATTTCCTTTGTATTATTTTTGTTTTCTCTCAAGACGTGGTATTCTTTTTTCATGGTAAGAAACTCTTATTCACTGTAGAAATTGAACATATTGTTAGCTAACCAAGACATCATTCATTAAGATGAAATTTTCTTTAAGTCAAACTTGTAACAATAGATGAAAATACACTCATGCTCACAAAATAAGGATATTGTACAGGGTGATTATAAAGGATTCATCGGGTTTTGAAATCTTATAGCTTCAAAGCTATTGATAGCACTCGTTCGTAACGATCACCAAACGAAAGATAATATATACGAATTTAAATTTAAATATGCCAGCAACATTGGATGAATTACAAGATCGCATTACCGTAGCTCTGATGAACGTCAATGGGGAAATGCTGGGGAAATGATGGACTACCGCATTGACGTGTGTTGTGTGACAAAGGAGGCACACATTGAACATTTGTTATGACTAAAACGTGGACAGTTTCTGGTTCTTTTCATGTAACACTCATTATTTTGTGTGTATTACTTTGTGAAATACAGTCTTTTAAAACCCGATGAATCATTTATAATCATCCGTTATATGGTGTGCCCAAATGAAAAGGAGACTTTCACTGTAGCACCGTTCTATCTAATCAAAATTGGTAAATATGGTTGTTGATAGATGTAGCGTCATCCCAGCTCCCCACATCCCAAAACAGCTCACTCTGCCATGAAGGCCGGAAAAGTGACGCTCAGTTTCTTTTTCAACGAAAAAGGACCCATACTCCTCAACTGGCTAGAATGGGGTGAAACAGTTAACACTGAACGGTACTGCAACACATTGCTGAAGCCGAAACAGGCCATCGAAAACAAGCACAGAAAGAAGCTCTCGAAATGGATAGTACTGCTGCAGGACAACGCTAAGCCACTTGTGGCCGAGAATACCCTCTACCTGCTGGAAATATTTTGATGGGAAGTCCTCAAACATCCTCCGTACAACCCCAACATCTCCCTATGCGACTCCTATATTTTCAGCCCCTTAAAAGAATCATTAACAGGCCATCGGTTCATCTGCAACAAGAAAGTGCAGAACACCGTGGAAAAAGGATACGTATGCAACCCAGGAGTTTCAACACTGAAGCCATCATTTGCTTCTTACGCTCAGTGCATCATTATCAAAGGCAATTATGTGTAGGTGTCATGTTACGTATTAACTGTACGTCAATATTCTGTACTTAAAATATTCTGTAATTAAAATATTCATTAGATATAACCATAGTCTCCTTTTCATTTGGGTATGCCTTATAGTTTACAACATTTCTAAAAATCCATTTACAACCAAACTTGATTGAACAAATTTAATCATATAATAAACTATGCCATTATGCTAAAACAAGAAAAACAAAACAAAAAAAAAAAAAACAAGTGCATCCCATCCATTGTCAGCATAAAGAAAATTAAAATAACTGAGAAAAAGCATAACAAACCTGTGCCAAACCACCCATTTTTCATGGTGTATATTGTCTACTTACCTATTTCAATATCCTGTTTGATGACCCTAGGAAAGGTGATACTACTGCTGTAGAGCAGTGATGGGCCATTCTCAAATCAAAACACAAAACTGTTTCACATATCTCTGAAGTGAAGCTAGGGAATGTCAGGCCTACACATGCTTTGCCTAACAGCAACTTAAACTTGTCAGGCCTCACAACAATCAGGATTTATGGAATCACCCTCTTCCTCGAGTGTAATTGTATTAGGCTCTTCAGTAGCTTCAAGTTTAGTAGTCCCATGCCATCACAAGTGGTGTTAGTATTGGCGGGTGCAAACTACAAATTCCAGCCTGTTCGCAGAATCGTTCCTTTCATTTTTTTCATTAATATTTTTGTCTTATGCTTGGAGCATTAATTCCAGTTTTTTTCATTTATTAATTTCTTATGAGTGTTCGTCAGCTTTCTGTGAATATGATCAATTTGAATTCTGGAGTGGTCTGTTGGGGATTTAAGTAAGTTTTTATTGAAACACGGTTTATGGTTCTGTGTGCTTCTTTCTGGAGAATAAAGTAATAATGACCAGGGATTGTTTAAAAAATATTTTTTTTTCTTCTTGTCTTTCTATCTTTGTCTTTGTTAACCTCTTTTCCTTTTTTTTTTTGTGTTTGTTTCGTCTCCTATTGTTTTTCTCCTCTTTTGTTGATGGAGGGGGCTACCAACCTTTGCCTTTATACCCCCTCCACCTTTTCATTATTTATAGGTATGTTATTGGTTTATTTTGATGATTAATTACAATGATTCTCTTCTCCAGGCCTTTTATTTTTTACCTGGGTGATGTAGAATCTGACTTAAATATAAAAAAAAATAATAATAAATAAATAAATAAATAAATAAATAAATAAATAAATAAATAAATAGTGTTAGTTTATATGCAAAAAAAAATCCGCTAGACTTTCTCATATTCAAATGGTGCATGGTGGAGAAAAAACTGTTGAAATAAGGTTCCTCTGAAATTGCTAGAATTGCGAAACTAATATGGTTTGGTTCAAATTGAGCCACAGGTTGCCGAGATATAGCCTCTTTTCATGTATTTTAATTATTGATGAGGTAATAATTTATAATACACTTTTGAGGTATGGCATATAATAAATCCTCATTGAACATTCTTGAGTTATATTTTACCGGTAATTATCCAATAATTAAAATTAACAGTATCTTAAATGTTAAAAGGAGTGGAAAAATTTAATTGTTTACTTTTGTTGCTTCACTTCAAGCAAAATACATACACTATCTGGCCATTCGTCACCCACCGGCCATCTCTCCAAAAGCACATGGGATCATCTGTACACGTCATACAATCTATAAAAGACATTGATGGGTTAAAATACACTCAGCTTCTACTGCAGCCAATATGAACAGGCAACGCGAACTTAGTGCGGAAGAAAGAAGGATGATCATTGGAGCCCATAGGTTTGGGCATTCGATCCGTGAGATTTCAGATACCCCGCTCGACAGTGAGTGATATTATTTTGAAGTGGAAGCGAGAAGGAGTTATAATGTGCCAACCCAGACACAGTAAATCAACAAAATTGACAGATCGCGATCATCGATGCTTGAAACATTTGGTGATGTCAAACCAGAAGGCTTTGTTAAAAACATTGGCACAGGATTTTTGATCGGCGTTTTCTAGTGATGCAAGTGACTGTACAGTCTGCAGGGAGATCGTCGCACTTGGTTTTCATGGATGAGCAGAAGTTCACAAGCCAAATATCACAGACCTCAATGCAAGCCATCGGTGCAAGGAACACCACCACTGGACTCCAGAACAATGGAAAAAACCATCCTATAGAGTGATGGATGCTACAGTTGTGGCAGTCCGATGGATGTGTGTGGGTTTGGCGAATGCCCGGCAACGATATTTACAGGGCCTACAGTAAAATTTGGAGGTGGCGGCATCATGCTCTGGTCCTGCTTTTTGTTGTATGGTCTTGATCCTCTTGTTTTAGTTCATGGAATGCCGAAGCGTACCAACAGTTCTATACAATTCTGTGCTACTGACATTGTGGGAACACTTTGGTAATGGCCAATACATATTTCAAGATGACAATGCTCCCTGTCATACAGTAGGCATTACTATAGCCTGGTTCACATAACCACTGTTGTGCGTTGTGTCAGTGTTGTCCATTCTGTCAATGTTGTGAGTGTTGTGAGCGTCAAGTGCTGACAAAGCTGGTGCAAATTGGTGCTGCCAGTTCACATAACTTTCGCTCTGTATGTTTTCACTCTGTGCAAAACGAGCAAGAAAGGTTTTATACTTGAAATTAAGTTTTACATTTTAGACATGTTGATTGAGGGAAAGAGCAATATTGAAGTCGGCCGAATATTTGGAGTAAACAAATCTACAGTTTGCACGATAAAGAAAAATTGTAATCATTATCCAATTTAATTGTTGTTATTTGTTTAATAGCTTTATTTTGTAAAAGTTAACTACTCTTATATATTCATTTATGATATTTCGTTACAAGTTTTTGGATATATTACCATGCTGTATCTTAGCATTGAATATTTCCAACGGTACCATCATGATATCATTAGCATAGGTACCACTGAATCAAATTCGACCATCATCAAACTTTATTTATCGATTGTCAAAAACTTACTTAATAACTTCATATTTGATCCTAGCTTGTTGTTACGAGTTGTTTGATATATTACTTACTATATCGTCACCTTGAAAACTTTAGGGGATGTCATAATGGTTCCATTAGAGCACGTGACATTGTATTGGTTTCGACCATCTTCGAACTGGTTCATGCACATTTATCGATTGGTAAAAGCATCACTTAATAACATTATTTTCGCTTATAGCTCTTCATTAAGAGTTGATGAATTACTTACACTATCTTAGCATTGAAATTCTATAGGGGGTACCAGAATGATACCACTAGAGCATGTGCTAATGTACTAATTTCGACCATCTTCGAAACGGTTTGTGCAATGAACCATATTTATTGATTGGCGAAAAAAGATTTTAAAAATCTTTCATATGCTTCGAAAGATAGAGTTACAGACGGATAGACAGACATGTCCCCCCCCCCCCACTAATAGCATATAGCACCTTTTGGTACTTAATAATGAAGAGTATACAACGTATTCCATTCACTCTCAGCCCCAGAGTTTAGTTATAAGAAACAAAATTGATATTGATAAAGCAACGCAAAATCATATTTTTTATGACAGATACGTCTTAACAGTTTCATCAACTACAGGGTCAAATTACAAATGCTTACATTACATTAGTTACTTAACAATGCCACTCATTAAGGTATGTCCCAAAAATATAGAGTCAGTAACTGATGTGTGACTTATCAAAGATATATCAACTTTATTTTAATGCATTTTTGAAATATGAATTTAGACATCTTTCTGATGTTTTCCACAACGTCATTCAAATATTTTGATAACCCTCTTCAACATGATAACCCTCGCCCTCACCAGTTTGAGGATGCCAGAACACATTACGAAACAGGGTTGGACAGTGTTACCCCATCAGCCTACAGCCCTGACTTTGCGCCCTCAGACTTTCACTTGTTTGGGCCATTGAAGAATGCCATTCGTGGAAGACATTTTGAGGATGACGAAGAGGTGATTCGCACAGTGAAGACATGGCTGTGTGAACAGAACAAGGACTGGGACCGACAGGGCATACATACCCTTGTGTCTCGCTGGAGGAAGATCATAGAACGGGACGGAGATTATGTGGTAAAATAGGGAGTGTAGAAGAAACATCATTCTTTCGTGTGTATAAGTTTCATCGTGAAGAAAAAAATTGTGGTGCATTACTTTCTGGGCTGCCCTTGTATATTATTTTACATTTATTTTATGCCATAAGAGAACTATAGTGCAGAGATGTAACTTAAAGTTAAACCACTAGACTTAAAGAAATTATTAAAATTAATTAATTAAATGTTTAATTAAAATCTTTCATCAGATAAAATGGGAGCATACGTTAGTTACTGCAGCACTTACAGTAACAATATTTTCTATATGCGCCAGCATTTATGATTTTACACCCTGTCTCGCTATGGTGGTAGAGAAACTCATGCGACTAAAGTGGCTTTTTTGCAAACGCAAGTGAATATGCCTATAAAAAAAAAAAAAAAAGTGCTCGCACCTGCGAAACCATCTTTGTGATGTTATGAGTTTGACCATTCCTTGAAGCTGTAGATCAAGTTTTGCTTTTGGTGGGATAAAAATGGTTGAAGCTTCTCAAACTCCATTTCAGAAATTAAAAATAGCAATCACTTTTTTGACGTTTTGGAGGGAGAAAAAAGGATGAAGGCAAAAAAAGCCTGAGTCATGTGACATAGGAGGAGTAAAAGAACTACTTTCTAAAGAGGTCATTTTAGTCACGTGAATTTCTGTACCGACTTAGCAAAACAAACACGGTAAACATTTTAAATCTCTTAATTACTCATTCAAAATAAACTGGAGTTTTAGCAATGTTGCATGTTGCAAAAGCTTCCTCATTTTGGAAAGTAATGAAAGCTTACACCTTCACTTGTCTTAAGAGTTACATTATGGGATAACAAAATATTCTTGATTTGGTCATTTTAAATTATTTTGTACAAAATACATATGAGAGAAATATTGGTCATATGAATTTTTATTTGTGTCCAGATAGCTGATGCCCTCTCCCACCCAAAATATGATTGAAACTAGCCTAAAAATAGCCCAATATCAAAATCTACTTTGTGATTTTGCCAATATTTTTTTTCTAAATTTCTATCACAGCTGGTAACTTGAGGACATATTTATTGTAAATTGAAAGCAGCATAAATGTTGTGAAACCTTTTTTGGCTTATTACAAACATTTTATTAAAAGGAAAGGGTTGAAATAAAATTCTTATGGTTTGTGAATGACAAAAAAACCACTGAAACTATCAATCAGAATATATTTTTAAAAGGTAATAAATACTTATACTGTAAAATATAAACAGCCATCCGCCAAAAATAGTGTATCCCAATAACACAATCTGCTCACACTCTGTGAGAATGAAATTCAGTACCCAGTTTGAGTAGTTCTCACTCGTGTCATGTAGTGGCGTGGCAATAGTTGCATCTAGCGAATAGATTCCTGATTTTTCCTAGAATTTTCTTTCTTGTTCTTAGTATATCATCTCTCATTGGCTCCTAGAAATGATGTAGATAATTGGCTCCTACATTTCTAGCCATTTACCCCAATCCTCCCTTTTAATACATGTAGCATAATGTAAACTTGTCATGTAGTACAAGATAAATCTTTTGGTTTGTCTGTTGCTGTTGAGAATAAATGCACAGCCTTCAAAATACCTATCTGCACTCCATATATCAGGAATTTCTTTTGTGATAAGAGGTTTTTCCTTCATATACAGTCCATGGTAGAGTTCCTTCTTATTTTTTCACGACATTTGTTATACACTTGTCCCTCTGCAAGTCAGCAATTTTTTCCTGAAATGGTGGATACTAACTTCCAGTGGGGGATTTTTGCCAACAAACACAATATCGATAACGATTATGACGATTAAAATATTCAAAATTAACCAATTTTATTATGTAAGAGTAGGAGTTGTAATAATACATAATTAATTAAAAAAATAGGAACTCCATTTTAATTAAAAGAAATAGAAATAAAAATAAATAATAAAAATAACTGATAAATGAAAGTCACCCGATATGGAGAAATACAAATTAGGAAGTGGACGGAACACAGATGAAACCAAGGTCTTGTGGAGCTTATAATGTAGCTGCTCTTCTCCTGTTACTGTGTTTCTTCCTGGGTTTTTTTGTAACAATTCTCCACAAGACCTTCTTTTCACCTGTGTTTCATCTGTTTCAACCAGATCTACATTATTAGAAAATTCCCAACGGTGTGCTTCACTGCAATTCAAATGTGTTAGAAACCTCAGCCAACCTGACCTTGAGTGACTCTTTCTCGCCCATTTTCTCAAAATCTTTCAAGGGGAAGGGTGTGATTAAAAATTGTTATTAGACTAATGTGGTGTTGCTCTACAGGGTAGCAATTGGAAATTTTTCTCTATCTTTAATAGTTTTAGAGTTAGCAAATTGATGACCTTAAATTTGGAGTCAAAGTCAAATTTGAGTGCGGCAATGAATTCCCCACCCCCGTATTACCTGTAAACCACACTCATCAAATCTCACCTAGCTGACAGCTTTGAGATATCTGCCATGTTACCAGACTTTTTGGACACCCTGTATAAGCTGGCTTTCTTTGAACTGGTTATTTTCCATGAAATTCGAAATGGCAACCGATTATAGAGGCACCCCTCTCCCCCTCCTCTCTGCATAAGTGGCTATATTTTCCCCTTAAAAAAATTAAAATGGCAACTTGTGATTAAGGTTGCCTTAAATTGAAAAAACTATCACCAAGAACAGATGAAGGGTGGGTAATTTAATGAAGAATCCCCCTCCCCTTCGTCCATCCCTGCTATCACTTTATTCAATCCTGTTTAATTTTTCCTTGCAATTTTCTTCTTCGCAAGCTGGTAATTTACTGAAGAATACACGCGAATGGAACTCTGAAATGAAGTAGGCGTAAATAACTATCTTTAATTGAAGAGTGGTCAAGTGTTTTATCATTGGAAATGTTTGGCATGTAGCAGTTTTAAAAGATTTATTTTCCATTGCACTTTATTCGATTCATTATTTTATGTTATTCAAATGTTGTTTATCATTAAAATCAATCAAAAAGTTAGTAGATCAAATTCAAAATACCATTGTCACTTGTGCTCTTCGTTAATATTTTAAAGTGGGGGGGGGGGATCAAACTAACAAGGGAATCCCACAAAGATTTCGAAGATACTGTTTTTTGCACGCAGACACACTGTGGAAATGATAGCGTTGCACGGCGGCGGAGCACTCCGGAAGTGCAAAGTTCAACAAATATGATGGTAAGAGGGGAAGCAAAATCATTAGCAGTGGTCGCCAAAGAATTGCAGTTAGAGCACTGTTATTAAGCATAAAACCTTAATTTTGCTGTACAGTTATTCGTCTCGAAATAATTTATAAGATGAGGTAAGCATCCCTAAATACTACTTTTATTTAAATTATAAAGCACCACGATACATACCCCCTCACCAATGCAAAGTATTTACTTGATGTTGCACATGAAGCCAGCCTCGTGAAGGAAAATTTACGAAGATTACCGAATTACTTAATAAAATGAAATAATAAATCAAGGAAATGATTATTAATTACTCTAAACATTTTTTACTGGAAAGCAATTAGCTAATTGTAATAATCTATTTTTAAAAACTAAGTTTGTTTAGAAACTTGAGAATCCATTCAATTGTCGTCTGCTGTCTAAATCCACTGATTTCATGTGAAGTGGATTCATGCTGAGTAGTGGAAGAAAGAAGTTCCGTTAAGTGCATTAATTCACACAAACCGCTTTAACAATGGAGTCCTAGTAGTGCTATGTGTGCTCAAATATTTTCGTTTTCATGGTTTATTTTGATAAGAAACAAAATTTCACACTTTATTTTGCAAGCATCTATAGTAGCTTCAGATGGTGGTAATCTGTGACATACATGTTCGAGGGATTCCCTTGTAAGTCCATAACCTTGGAATTCCCCAAGTCGGGAATATCCACAAGACAGCAAGGCCCTGGAACTGAGATTGGAGACTTGTATAACTTTTAAAAATTTATAAAAGGACATTACATATAAATAAATAAAAAATTGTAGCCATGTTTAATATAAATAATTACATAATGAAAAATTGACATTAATATGCTAATTTCAGACTTACTTGAGATCTTTAATTAGATTGGATATTTTTCAAAATTAACAGTATTTGTTTATTTATGTTTAGTTTAAATATACAGATAAAATTTCTAATCGGGACCTGTATGGCCACCAGACCGACACGTTAGGTCACTGGCAAGAAAACCAAAGAAACACATAACAAATTAGTAATAATAGAGTTAATAATTCTGGTTAAATGTTTACAATAAAATAATTAGTTGATAAGGTTAGAAAATTGGTTACTAACAAAATCTTTATTAAAAGAAAAAAAAAGGGCAGGGGTCGGTGAAGAGCAAACTGTTTCTGGTAGAAGAGACCACCATCCGAGTCCAACATATGAAATACAACAATGCTGAACGAGTAGAATATTGATGTATTTCGTTTTGATACTGGTAAGAAAGAGTAGTCATAAGGACTAAGTGACCATTAAACACTTTATAAATAAACATTACTTGCTGAAGAACATAGACTTGAAATACAGTAGCAATACTAAAGGAAGTAAAATATTGAGAAATGGAAGCAGGCTCACGAAGTTTTAGCATAATTCTCAAAAACCATTTCTGAATTCTAAAAAGACAAATCAAATTAAGATTGGAAGTTGAACCTGAAACTGAATTCCATAGCAAAACAATGAATGAATCAGCAAAAAAATATAATAAAAGAAGAGTATAAGGAGGGAGATAGTGGAGACGGGAAATCAAGCCCATTCTTTTACACAGTGCTTTCGATAGTTCATTAACAAGAGTAATCCAAGATAGATCAGGATATAAATGAAGACCTAAGTGAAAGTATTCGTAGATAAAAGTTGATGAGAATTGTAACATAAAAGTAACTTAGAAGAAACAGAACGCTTATTACGTTAGTGGAAAAATCATGTATTTAGTTTTAAGATTTAAGGATAAATGATTTACTAAATTCCATTTACTAAGAATAGATAAAGATCGTTTAATAGAAGTTTGTAAATTAGAAATGGAAATATAGGCGTATGAAAGTGTAACATCATCTGCATATAAACTAATTAAAAAAAAAAAAAGGAGAAATTGCAAGAGAAAGATCATTTATGAAAACATTAAAAAGTAAAAGAGATAAAATGGACCCATGGGAACCCCAAGATTATGAATTAAAATAGATGAAGATTTATTTCCCAATAATAATGAACGGATATATGTGACAGAAGGACGAGGCACAAAAACCCAGGAATACAATAAATACTAGTTATAGGTTAAAAAATAAATAAATAATAAATAAAATCAAAATAAAAAGCTGACGTTTCGGAGAGAGACTATTCTTTATCAAAGCAAAAAGTATAATTCTCTAAAACCAAAGAGAATATTATAGAATTATTCTGAAGTTATGAAAGGAGTACTTAAGGATGACTTTATACAGGGTGTCCAAAAAATCTGGTAACATGGCAGTTATCTCAAAGCTGCCAGATAGGCAAGATCTGCGAGTGTGGTTTATAGGTAAGGGGGGGGGGGGGAATTCATTGCCACACTCAATTTTGACTTTGACCCCCAAATTTAAGGTCACCCATTTGCTAACTCAAAAACTATTAAAGATAGAGAAAAATTTCCGATTGCTACCCTGTAGAGTAACACCACATTAGTCTAAAAACAATTTTTAATCACACCCTTCCCCTTGAAAGATTTTGAGAAAATGGGCGATTTTTAAGAAAAGACTCGAATTGCTTTCTTTCTTTTTTGTTAAGGAAGTTATTGCGAAGAATATAAAGGCTGATGTCCTGTAAAGAGTGGCCAGGGGAATTAAAGTGTTTACCGACAGGGGTACCAGCATTGCTAAGGATGTCGAACTTGTGTCTGGTGAATCTCATACGTATTACCAGTTTCTCCGACATACTGCATCTGGCATACTTTGCAATGTAACACATATATTAGGTTGTGAGAAGTGCAGGTCAGGTTCTGGTTAATTTTGAGATTAAAGGAAAAAGCACTGCTGGAAATGGAGGTGGCAGAGTTAAGAAAATGGCAAATGCTAAAACGTTTTTCATTGTAAGGAGAACAGGCAATAGTAGAAGCGCATGGTTTAGTGATAGCAGCATGGACCAGAATATCTTTAAAATTAGATGTCCGTTTAAAAGAAACTTTTGGTGGTTCTGGTAGAATGGAATGGAGAAGAGAGAGTTGTCAATAATATGTTGATGTTTCCTTAGGACATTTTAATACTACTGACGTAGCTGTTGCCATGGCTGGAGAAGGTTTAGGATTGTTGTTTAGAAAGGGAATTACGATGTTTATAGATAGAAGCACGTATGTCCTAGGGGCTGTTCTCCTTGCAGTGAAAAACATTGTGGCATTTGCCATTTTCTTAACCCTGCCACCTCCATTTCTAGCAGCGCTTCCTCCTTTAATCTCAAGATTAACCAGAACCTGACCTGCATTTCTCACAACCTAATATACAGGGAGATTCAAATCGTGTGTAAAACAATTTAAGGGGGTATTATAGAGGTCAAGGTAAACACAAAATGTCCTATGAACATGGGTCCGAATTTGAACGCTAACCGAGATATGAACAGAAATAAAAATGCCGCCACCAAGATCAACAAGTTAATAACTCAGGTTCTGTAAAGACTAGATTAATGAAATTTGGAGGAATAACAGGGTACATAAGACTATGTATACCATTAAAATTTAAGCGAATTCCAAGGAGAAATTTCTGAGTTACGCAGTCAAAATTGCAACAAGTGCTGGTTAGTACTCACAAGTGAACACGTGTTATGACGTTGAATGAGTAACTCGGAAACTTCTTGTTGGAATTTGATCAAATTTTAACGGTATACACTCTGTGGGCAATGATACAGACAGTGATATATCTAGGTACAGAATCAATGAACGTGCGAATTGTGTTCTGAGGGAAGGATGTCCATTCCCTGTCAACCATTTGTCCAAGTTCGTCTTCTGAAATTGTTGGTCTGCGGGAACTGCGTTGGTGGACGACGTCCTGGCATTCTCTGCAACTAAACGTTTTCTCAGCAACCAGAAAAAAAAATTGGAAGACGATTTCTGTACAAGACAGAATAGAAGTAGTATTGGCAATTATGCAAATTCCTTCCTTTATATCGCATTCAAAATGTGCGGGAAAGCTGCGCAATTCGCATGATTTACATATCTCTGTGAGCTGGGTCAACCCTCCAATTTGCATGTTTCTCCGCCCATTCGTTCATAGTGTTGCATTTTTAATGTCACATACTGTATTTGTTTTGAACATACTGTGGTGAACCTTACTTAGCAAATTAATTAATTAAACAAAAATTTGTAAAATTACTTTGAAAATATTTTATTGGTAACGTGTTGTGTTTGCTTTGCATAACCCATTTTTTATATAGTTGATTTTCCATTAAATAAATTACAGAAGAAACCCTTCTATGGAAATTACAAACAAATAGGCATTATCCTGAGAAATAAAAAGTGACATTTTACATGTAATTAGATTTTGTTTTTCTGAATCTTCTTCACCTAACTCTCTTATCTGTTAAATGGGATATTCCAAAACATCAATCAGCACATTTCTTTATTCATTGTAAAACTGACATTTGTGTGATTAATGCTGGCTCCTTTTAATAAAAAAAAAAAAAAAAAAAAAAAAAGAAAGAAAGAAGAAGAAGAGTTGTCTGAAGACATGAATAATTGACCAATTGCATTGCAACATGGAATCAAGCAAAAAGATGCAGCAGAGTGCTTTGAATGTACACAAGGCAGAGTTTTCAACCTATGGAAAAATTTCAAGTCCACAAGATCACTTAAGAGGCAAAAAGGAAGTGGAAGACCAAAGACAACAGCTCCCATACAAGAACGACAATTGAGGAAGCTGTGCAAAAAATGAGAAAACAGACCTCCAAAAAAATGCACATTGAATGGGCTAAGTCGGGTGTTAACCTGTGTGACAACATACTAACGGCTGTATTTACCACCAAGGATTAGCACTCAAATCTTGATAGTTTTCGTATTCACCATGACAAAATTCTCAGATTAAGTATCACATTTCAGTCACCGTATGATTCAAGGTTGTCGAAGGATTACCTATCGAATCAAGAATTTAACGCATGTGCAGATGGTTGAAATTAGTTAAAACAAGATGGATGACTTTACCGACACTTAAGACGATTTAGTATTTCTTCAAGAAACTAATTTGTTTAAGAAGAGTCGACCTCAGAAAATATTTTCAGTTAGAAAGAATGACATACAGTAACTTGTTTAAACTTTTTTTGTCACTACAAACTGCATAAAAATGTATTTTATCACTTGATGGGCAATTCATAGGCCTACAATAATCAGGAGTAAATGACGATGTGCTCTTGCAATAATGGGATGCTTCTTCCATTGTTGTAAGGCTATCGCAGTTACATAGTTAGGGATTTAAAATTCGAAAGAGAAAAGAATATCTGTCTTTCATCTTGTGCATACCTTCCTCGTATCATAATCAATCAGATTGGGTCTTACAAAAAATTGTGAATTAATCCGAGAATCATTCAATCCGTGGTTGGTGAATGCAAAATATAATTATGAACGAAATAATCCTGAAT
This sequence comes from Rhysida immarginata, assembly GCA_023313115.1. Classification (NCBI taxonomy): domain Eukaryota; kingdom Metazoa; phylum Arthropoda; class Chilopoda; order Scolopendromorpha; family Scolopendridae; genus Rhysida; species Rhysida immarginata. The sequence goes on along the minus strand of JAHWFO010038700.1, from coordinate 434,205 downwards.
CGTGGATTATGTGATCCTAGTTTTCATCCTTGATTGGTGAATATGGCTGTAGGAAACTGATTACAAGACATAGGTTATCATTATCAAACGATGAAAACGAAACCAGCTCTCACAGCCAAAGAGATCAAAAGTGTGTCATGTGGGCAAAAGAATATACAAGTTGGACCATTACAGACTGGCAACAGATCATGTTTAACCTGATGAAAGCCAAATATCCATTGGTGACGGAGACTACGATGAACACACTATATGCAGAACAGCTGCTGAGAAGTTCCAAAAAGATTGCATGAAATCAAAATCCAAATTTCCCCATTATGTAATCATCTGCAGAAGTACATGTATATCATATTACGGTGTAGGAAAATTGTGCATTCTGAAAATAACAGTGAATTCGGATGTAATGGAACCTCACATTGACATTCTTGAAAATTTCCTCATTCCATCCACTGAAGAGCAATTTGGAGATAATCACTTTATCTCCCAAGATGATAATATATCATCACACCATTCAAAAAGAGTCTCACAATTTTTGGAAGATTGTGGAATTCAGAGTCTGAACTGGCCAGAAAACAGTTCAGTTCTGAACCGCATTGATGGTATTCTTTAAAAAAAAACGTCAATAAATGAAAACCAACATCCATAGATGTAATGAAAAATGCCATCAAGGTGAGCTGGACTTAACTGCATGAAGAATTGTGCCAAAATCTTGTCATATCCATGCCAAAGCACATTCCTACATTAATAAAGGTAAAAGAAAGCCCAACCCAGTATTAATTTTAAGTTCAGAACTTATATTAGTTTTTTATTTCTCAAGATCATGTGTATTAGTTTTATTTTCTACAGAAGGGTATCTTCTGGAATTTTTAATGGAAAATCAACCATTGCAAGTCTATATTAAAAATGGGTTATGAAAAGCAAACACAGTGCTTTAACAATAAAATATCTTCAAAATAATTTTAAGTTGATTTTTGTTTAATTAATTAATTTGCTAAATTCACCACAGTACGTTAAAAACAAATATTAGTTTTTATTTCCAGCGGTTGTATTAAATGAAAAAGCATCCCAGACAACCCAGCTGAAGAATGATCTTGATTCCTTGTGGATATCGTGCCACAAGTAACGATTCCCATCTGGTCTATCAGGTTCCATTTCATTTCATTGTTGAATATAGTGGACATCCATTCATCATCCCAAGACATGTGACACTTAGCCCATTCCAATCTTGATGATGTGCAGAGCAGATGGTTTTTTTTTTGCCATTCTTGCATAACTGATTGTTGGAATGCTTTGGAGGTGACTGTATAGCGATAACTTTGATAGCTGATTATCCATTTTATCTCCTCAAACTTGTGAACGCTGATACTAAGTCAGGTGGGCTGCACTTGCAAAATATCAAAAAGTTTTTAATTAAGATAGAGACACTAGAATTGTGCCTGTTAGTTGAAATCTGAATTTCGGCTTATTGAAGTTCAAAAATTACACATGCAGCCCACGGGCTATGGTTTGCCCACCCTGGAATTAGACGATTAATGACTTGAAAATGAACACTATAATAACCAGGTAAACAATTGTAAAAAATATGAAAAAGCATTTCATTTTCAAGTCACTTTTTGAAGATAACATCACTCAGGTGAGCTCTGTTGGAGGTAAAGCACACCTCTGCAAGTTGTCTGATGTTTTTCATGACTGTTTGACGACAATCAGGAGGCATTTTGCTGACAACGGATCCACTAGACCTGAATTCAATATTGCTTGGATTTCCATTTGTCTGAGCATTTCCATTCCTTCCAATGTCAAAATGTCATCAAAAAATGCGCTGTTACAGTAACTGAATCATTGCTTTTGAAGAATGCTTCCACAGCAAAAGCTCAATGCTCTTCCGACCAACACTGCACGAGGACTGAAGACTTTAAACTGCTTTACTCGGCAATGTGAATTCCACCGCACCACTACAAAGATGTCGGCTTGGCATCAAATTTAAATAGTCTTATTATTTCTGCCAAACTCCGTATTTGACTCTGGCAAGTTGAATGATCTTGAGACCTATGGATGTCCCTGGACACTTCTTGGGTCTCCTAGTTTGAGCCTTTGGCAATTATTTTATTAATGGTAGCTTTATAACCTCCCATTTGTTCACAATTTCTATTATGCTTATGTCTTAAGATTTTAAATGCCATATTTCACATATTTTTGGCTTATTTCTTTTCCTTGTGGCATGTTTACAATGATGACTACAAGCAAACTAATTTGTTTTCTAAAAATTTTTAACATTTAAACTGTGTTTTGCTTGAACTTTCTTATGCAAATTATTAAGAGATGCCCATTATAAACTTTTGTTTTATGGCCGTCAGCTCTATATTTTTGGGACAGCAAATTATCTTATATTCTGACAAAAATAATTATAATGCAATTCAATAATACTTTTTGATTGTTTAAGTCTCTGTACAAGATCAGAAAAGCATCCACATACAGGGTGAAAATTAATTCCACTGCCAAACTTGGAGAGGCACATGTAGTAGGAATAGTCGAAACAAACAACTTTGCTTTATACTAGTTTTGCGAGAAAAATTTATTTACCAACACAGAACAGTTACAGCAAACTCCAAGACATCTGAGAACGGTACGTGTGGAAGAGGAGATACTGCAACGGTTTGCAGAGGATCCCTCAACAAGCACCCGTGCAGTTGCACGTGCTGTGAGGACCAGTCAAACAATTGTCTGGAACGTCATGCATGACAATGGGCAACATCCATACCACGAACGACTCTGCAGGCTTTGCGACACAACGACTACCAACTCTGTGTGAACTTTTCCCGACTGGTATCTTCGGAATGTTGCCGTCAATCCTACGTTTGGTGAACTTGTTTTGTTTTCTGATGAAGCACAGTTCACCAAGGATGGTCTCTTCATTTGCCACAACCGCCATTTGTGGAACGACACAAACACTTTGAACAACTGCTGTAAGTGCTCTGTGTTAGTAAATAAATTTTTCTTGTAAAACTAGTATAAAGAACAGTTGTTTGTTTCGACTATCTCTACTACCTCTCCAAGTTTGGCAGTGGAATTAATTTTCACCCTGTATATAATTTAAAAATTCATCTTTGTTATTTACACAATCATTTCCCGACTCTATACACTTGGGGCAAACCTATTATTATATTTTAATGAATGTTGTAATTTTTATTACTGATGGCAGAATTATTTTATTATCCAAGCTCAATTTTTAAACTCCTCATTTGTAATTTTACCTTGTAGATGACGAAACTCTCAAAATTGGAATGCTAAATAAAATTCTGCATTGCTTTATCAAGCCCCCTTCATTCCAATTTTGTTATTAGCAATATTTGATCATGTCCCTAATACTTATAAAATTCAAACTCTGGTGGTCATAATTTAATAAAAACTGCTATAGACATAACTTGGATTTTGAGAAGCGTAGTGACCTCACAGCAAATGTTGAAAGTGGTCGACACTAGCATCAAGATATATCTGCAGATGCTTCTCCATGTTACAGAAGGTACCCAGTGAGCACACGGGCATTGTATATTTATTGGCTTTTTTGTTGGGGAATGTTGGCCGTTAGTGCGCTAGTGGTGGCCCTATTTTGGGCCAACATGTCTCTCGCAACCAGTACCGACAACTCAAAAAAATTTTTCCTGCTAAAACAGGTAAAAACCGTAAAAACCAATTGAATTCAATTGTAATAATGAAACGAAATCTGCTAAATTCAGCGGATATTTGCATAATTTTTGTATAATATCCACTAAGTTGGCAAAACTTCTCGCAACATCATACAAAGCGGTTGCATATATCAGAAAAGATTATCAACTGTTATTACTTTTTGGAATAGGTTTATTATTTAAAATATATTCCATTAAAAATTTAGAGAACAAGTGTTAGATTCTTTCTAACGTTTCAATTATATGAAAAAGTTCTTCAGGCACGCGAATGTGTGCCTGTGATGCACAAGAGGGACGAAGGTGACTTCTTAGTTAGGGCATCAGCTGTATTAGTTGAAGCTTCCTGGTTTGAGTCCAGCTTGTGGAATTTTCTTTCCTATTTCCATGAATAATTTAAACAACAGATATGTGGCATAGGATAAACATTCATAGACCATTCTTGAGTTATTCTTTTCTGAATATTATAAAATCATGAAAAATAGTTCCAATCTGTGAAGTAGGTAACTGCTCTAACCAGCCTAAAGGACATGTAGGCAAAGTTGAGTCTTAATACTTCCATGTTTACAGTGGCTAAGTTGGTTAGGAAGTCAGCCAACTGTTAAATTTCTTAAATGTTATCAATTTTTTTTTAAATGTTGGCATAATATTGGCAAGCATGATGAAAAAATGTTGGTAAAGTGTTGGGTAACTGATGACAGATGATGACAAAATATGGCCCAATGGTTGCAGCCAATGTTTGCTTGGGCAGATACTGCCAATGTCGGATCCAATTGTAGGCCCAATATCATGCCCAACTCTTGCCCAACCATTGGGTCAAGCAAGCATCTGTATGATCACAATTACATGGCAGACTCGCACAAATTTTATTAAATTATGACTATTAGTACAATGAAAGAGTGTGATCGCGGGTACAAGCGGCCGAAATGAGATTTCTGAGAGGTGTGGCAGGTGTTACCCTACTAGATAGTGTACAGCAGCACAATAAGGGAATCTTTAGGTGTTGAGCCACTACTTCTCCGCATTGAGAGATCTCAGTTGCGCTGGTATGGCCACGTGATACGGATGCCGCAAACTAGACTTCCTAGGCAATTGTTATTTTCCAAGCCGGTGGGTAAGAGACCAAGGGGTCGGCCTAGAACCAGGCTAGACTACATGGAGAATCTGGGTTCAAGTCGCTTGGATATTACCAGGGAGGACATGCGCCTGATGGCGGAAGATCGCGATCGCTGGAGATCCTCCCTAGGGCTGCTGCCCCCGCGACCCTAACGGATAAGCGGGTTTGAAAAGTAAGCAAGTATGACTATTAGTTTGATTTTTAAAAGCAAAAATCAGGATGAGAGCGAGTGGGCCACCCTGTATAGACTACAAATTTATATCAACAAACAAGAAGTTTTACTGCCACAAATTCAGTCATCTAAAGAAGAAGCAGGAGTCAAATAATCTGCAGAACATCACTGTTTGAAGAATTTTATCAAAGGGAATGATTTTAATATTTTTGCTTTGTAAGAAATATATGAAACCCAAAAAGTGAAGACCTCTTCACACTTATGAATCTCTCGCATGAACAACTATAAAATACACGGTCTGACAATTAAAAGAATGTTTAAACAAGTCATAAAATCGGCAGTTATTAGGATTATGTTGAACAACTCAGTACTTATTTTATAATGGATACTTCACATATACCAAATAACTTTAATTTCTTTTATTAATGTAAGTAATATTTGACATACCAAAGTGATTTATTATAGTCCTTCCATCTTCAAGTGCTATTATCAATGCAGTCCTATGATTAATAACAATGATGATGTCAACAGCAATAAGATGTTGTGATTGGCTGAAAGCTTAAAATGTGTTGCCACTAGGTAACACAGATGATAACTTGAATCCATTACCATCAATTTGTTTTGCCTCATTAATAGTTTGTTTTTTTCTCTCTCTCTTCTTATGAAGGTCGTCACCATCACAATTTTTATGAAGAGAATATCGTTCTGTGGGTTTGTTCTCTTACCTATGTACAGTTCTTAGGCTGGTGGTCACAAATTCAAGAACAGAATTGTATTTGCATCCAAGGAGAGATAAAATATCACCCACCTATTTGTGGCTGCAACATTAAATTTACAGAATCCCATAATTTGTGACAGTTTTTTTTATTTATCATTTTATTATTATTTCTTTTCTTCTTTTTTTGTTTTTTCTTTTGCACAATATAGATCTTAAGAGTGACTGCATAAATTACGAAACAATATTTTTTCCATTTAGTGCTTTAATTCTATATTACTTCTATTTTGATGAACTGAAAACAATTTTTATAAAAATAAATAAACATACAAATATAGTGTCCATTAAAAAGGTGGATTTCATTTAAATTCTTATCTTCATTTGGGATAAATATGACATTTATTTATTATTCACTACAAAAGACAAAATTTTTAGCAGTGAACTTTTAACATGAATCTATTATTCCGATCTTGGAAGAATACGCTTAAAAACATAAAACCCTAAATGAAGCTGTGCCACTGGATGCAATAATAACATTCATGATCATCAAAACATTAAAAAAAAAAAAAAAAGTATCTAAAGTATTCATCTGTTATTTCTTTTTATCGCCTAATCCAAATATTGTCAAAGTCTCAGACAATCTACACAGAGAAAACAGATGAACTGCTGACGAGCTTTGCACTGGGAACCACTTAACTTCACATTAGAAAAAGAAAAACCACAATGAAACCATGTTCCTTTCGTGGAAACAACCTTGCTCAAATAACTTCCATCTTTCATCCTTCAAATCTCTGTAAACAGAGCAACAATGAGCAGTAGCAAATTAATCACTCTGCAATAACCTCCTGAGAAATAATTTCTTATGAAATGCAAATGTCAAAACAAAACCTAATAACGACCCAATCAGTTACGGCTACTTAATAACTTGAGGTAAAGGTTTTGAAGCTGTGTGCTGTTCATCAACTTTCTTCTCCTGGGATGCTGCCATTTTTGTTTTCTTCATGAAGTTTTGATAAAAGATATCATATTTTGCCTTCCATGCCAAGTACTCTCGCTTATAGTCCAGAAGTGGAATCACAAAAACACTGATGTCGTCAATGGTAGCTGCAGTCTTCTCAGCTGTTCTCCAGTTCTTATCACACAATTTCCCACGTGAATTCATTACTAAGTCTTGGGCAGCTGAAGTGTATCTATGAAAAAAACAAATCGATGATTAATTAATCTCTCTTTTATCATGGGTTAGAAATCTGATAAAGTTACAATTGGTCCCTTAGTTTTTTACTATGCCTTTGATTAAAAACTACAAATAGGGCCCAGCCAAATGTGTCCAATGTTCCAAGACCCTTCATGTAAACAAAAATTTGTTCAAAATAACCAAATGCCTAAAGGAAGAAAATACGAAACACTAATCCACAAAAACATTTTTATTGACTCAGACGTACACTTCGGGGCTATGCTCCCTTCATCAGTGAGTGATTAACGAGAGAACACCATCCCTATTTTCAGCAATTGATTAGTTGCTTTATTTTTTACAATTTCAATCAACTTCGATAAATTCAACAATTTTAAGTTTTTACAACTGTGAACCATTTCTAATGAATCTGGTAGAATAAGCATGTTTTTCTTTCATAATATAATCAGCAAAGGACGAAATACCCGATTTTGCATTCTTCACACAAACAATATACTCACTCATATGCTTATTAACTCCCCCTTTGCAAGTTCCCCACATAAAAACAATCACAAGTAGCACCTTTCAGCTTGTAAACGCTCGAGCATTCAATTCACTATGGAATCTTGTCTTTAATTTTGCTTACCGGTAATTTTTTCTTTATGGTATTACGGTATAACTTTTAAAGACTAGTTTAAAATCAAACTTAAAGGGCATGACTAACAATCTCCACTTCCTTTTTTCAATATGGTAACCGCTTCAATACTAAGATGCATTTTAATTTTTTGTACTATTCTATCTACCATACCATTTTTTCTTTATATCCATTAAAATTTGTGAAAGATCTAATTAGGTCTAGTTCCTTGCTTTTTGTGTCCTCTTCCAGCGGCAACAATAACGCTCTTCCTATCTAGTGGTGGAAAGACACTAACTTGTGCGAAAGACAATGGTTGAAGTCTTTGTTAGTATATGCAGGGGTGAAATTGCTTTTCCAGTGTATCTGAAACATCAAGCAGCTGTCCTCACGAATGATCAGCAAATCCAGGAACACCAACTTACTGTCCACCTTCATCTCCATAGTGAATTTTATGTGAGGACAAAGATTGTTGAGCGAAGCTAAGAACTAACTTATGTGTTGAAGATGCAAAAGTATCATCCACATATATAAATCATGTGACTGGAAAATGGTTGAACGTGTGCAACACTACGTTTTCCAATTTATTTATACAGAGGATTGCCAAGAATGGGCTGATACTGCTGCCCATTGACGTGCCATTAACCATTCTGTAAAATTATCCATTAAACACAATAAGTCTTTGTGTGTTTAATTAAATTGTATTTAATGGTTAACGGCATGCCAATGGGCAGCAGTATCAGCCCATTCTTGGCAGACATCTATATAAGTAAATTGGAAAACAGTGTTCCACATGTTCAACTATTTTTCTGATGAACGGATCATAGCCCCTGAAATGTACATCTGAGTCAATAAAAATGTTTTTGTGGATTAGTGTTTTCATATTTTCGTCCTTTAGACTTGTGTTCACAGCCTTTGGCTTGCATAACTTGTTTTGAAAAGTTTTGCGATAATTTCAATAATATGCATGATGAATGCATGTACTTAGATGAACTGTCTGCTGAAGGATTGAGCATCCTTTACCAGGGGTGAAAATGCAGTCAGGTGATTATAGGATTACACATGTCCACTCCCACCTACTAAAGGTCAAGCCTAAGTCATGTGTACAACCCAGTCAATAATTTTTAACGACAGCCTCCCTTCCTCAACCTTAAAAGTAAATCTAAAATAAAACTGAAAAATAAAAATAACAAAATTTATTTAAAAAAAAAAAAATTAATTGGATATCAATGGATATTCAATAGATATCAATGTTTAAAAAAATATTTTTTTTGAGAGATTTTCCAATATGATGAAGGTTGGCCTTGGAATGAGGCTAATGCTGAACTGCTCAGTATCCATAGCAATAGAAGTGATTGGCACGAGCCTTCCTATAATTGCTGTAGAATATTTTTCCATATAAGCAATATTGGGCAAATTGTTGTATCCTGTTGGCAAAGAAATCGGGCATTTCTCACATCACAGGAGTAACAATATCCCTTCAAGTGTTCTTCCAGTTTCAAAAAAGAATGGGGCTCTATAACAGGAGCCATACAATGTGAAATTTTAGATCCTTCACTGTCATCATGAAGAATCAAGTCTTCGGCAGGATGAACCTGCAGCAATCATGCACAATCTCTGTAAGTTCCACATACATGGGGTGGGACAAAATATTATGAACATCTTTCATTTTAGACATTTTGTCGAATATCTAAAAAAATATTTGACCTCAGTACACTTTGGTCTTACAGTGTCCTCCCTGATCCTGCCGAATGATGAAAGCTTTGCTTTCGAAATGTGCATCCAGGCTGTATTTTTCTATTATTCTTGTTGTGGTTAAAGAGTTCTTTTTTCTTAGTTATTAGCATAAGGAGAAGTTGATTTTTCGTTGCCGACGGTGTCGTCTTGAATTTCTTGGGTCGTGGTGAGTCGGTGTGTCACCACTCCATGCTCGCACACTTGCTTTCAAGACTATGGTGATGAACCCATGTCTCACCAGTGGTCACAACATGCCTTAGGGAGCTATAACCTTCCCTGTCATATCGCTGCACCAGCATGGAATAGATTTCCACCCGGGTGGTTTTGTGATCCTTGGAGAGTTGCTTAGGAACCCATATGGCACAGATTTTGTTGAATTTCAGCTTATCATGGATGATGGTCTCCATACTGCCAGTGCTGATGTTCAGTATTGAAGCCAATTCTCGAACATGAATCCGCCTGTTGTCCCTTATCGGCTCATTTGTTCATGTGATTATGCCATCATTGACAGCAGTTTCTGGCCTTGCCTTATTCATGATTTTTCTGAAACAGAAACTGGAATAACTGCGCAGAAGCAGGGCCCCTTAAAAGCTTCCGTTTTCAACCGGATGTGTAGTAGTGTTTGCACATTTCAAGGCACGGAAACGGAAGCTTTTTGGGGCCCTGCTTCTGCGCAGTTACTCCAGTTTTGGTTTCAGAAAAATTGTGAATAAGGTTCATTGCCAGTGGATTCTCCCCCTCCTTCAAACTTTTGGCACCAAGCAAAGACGGATGATCGAGACAAACATTACTCGGTGAACCGTCTTTGAAGTCTCTAATCAATTTTAGATGCTTTCATACCTTCATTGTGGAAAGCCTTGATGATTATTCGTTGTTCCACTTTGGTCAATACATTGCTGTCCGCCATTTTGTTTAAACAAACAATCGGTGGTCATGGCAACCGGATGAGTGGTGCTGAATTTGTATGACAGGCGGTAGTTGCCATCCCAACAATGAAAGTTTAGATTTTTACATCAATGAAATTTACAAAAAATAAAGTCCAGGTCAAATTTGAACACCCCTCGTACTAAGATAATCATCTTCACTCACATTTTGAACATCAGGCAAAAAGAAAATGAAACTGATGGGAAAGACGAAAATGGTTGTTTAGAACCGGAAGTAACGCCCAACAACTTGTGTAGCAATGCAGTCTATTAACACTTTAAGAAAATATTTTGCACAGCATGCTGGTGTACCAGATTCATTTAACTTTAATCTTGTCTGTGATAGAGGATATTTTGGAAAAGCAAGTTTTGGAGAAAAAAAAAAAAAAAAAAAAAAACAAACAAACCTAACTGCAATTACAGATTTGTGATTAAATTAAAATACACATTATACATTTGCTACACAATATATGAATATTCTAATGTTTTTGTGTTATCGAAATGTTTTTTCTATATATCGTACATAAGCAGTAGTGTGCTGTATTAAGTAGCCGGCATGGGCTCCCTCATCCCAGTTTCAGATTAACGTTCACTTCAAATTAACAGGAAAATTCCAGTTCTTTTGGAATGCATTAAAACGAGATTTTACTGTAGTAGGCAATTTCAAAGACTACACAAAGATATGTTTTTAACAAATTTAAAAACTTCATTATTTTATCCTAAATTTCTGTTTGTCCGCATTTTTTACAAGATGTGGGACTGATATATGAAATGAATGCATCTTTCATCACTGATTATGGATATTGCATCCAAATTTCTGTGACATCAGCCAAAAACCGAAATTCTGAAATATACTACACTGTGATTATAATACCATTTAACTTTCCCTATTTTTTGGGCACCACTCTGTATATTGTTAAATATTTTGCATTGCAGTATATGGAGTATATTCTTCTTATGTAATTCATGATATGTAAAGAAAATAATTTATTATTCCCTATCAAGTATGGGATTTTATTTTCTAACCTCTTTAATCAATTCCAATATTTTGACTGTGAACATTTATAGAAAAACTCCAGAGGATATGTAAATTTAGAATTAACTACCAATCTGGTTTAACTGAATCCCATTTATTTTAAATAAGTATAAGTGTTTTTCGGTCACCCGAATTCACTCTCTTAATTTTTTAACAAAGATAAGAAATGCTTTGATGGCACTTCATATACAAAACAAAATAATTTCATTCCTTAATTAATGTAAGTCTTATATTTGTATTAAATTTCAAAAAGAATTAAAAAGTTTATTTAAAACTAAAGTATGAGAGAACAGGAGTGTAAGAGCAATGATCTGACGAACCAGAACCAGCTAAATTAACGAAATGAGTGTGACGAGCTGAATGTGTCGACTCAACATTGACAAAATCTTGGGACTAAGTGAATGTGACCAAAAGTGACTGTAACGAAATTCAGTCTGACAACTAGGAACACTCTTTAATTCTTGAAAAATGAAGGGGGATGAGCCAATGACCATGTGGTTTAGAGGGGTGGGGGATAAAGATTTTCCACGCTGTAGCCACAGAGGAGAGCGGAGGGGTGGTAAAAAAAAAAACAACAAAAAGCTATAGTTTGGCCACATGGTTTATGGATTCTCCCTTAGAATCATACAAGATCACCAGGTGCCATTATCAATCAATGTGTTGCTAGCCTCACGGACCAGTAGTAGTGTAGTCACTGAAGAGTCAACATGAGCTTGAACATGAAGAACAGGGCATTATTGGTGAAGCTCTTATCAAAATAATAGCAATGCTGCAACTGCGCTTCAAGAATATCGCCGGATGAAAGGACTACATTCACAAAATTCAGGCATACTGTATATCGCAATGCATTAAAAGTGTTTCAATGGAAATGCATATTCATGGTTTCTCTTCCCCATGTTTTTGGCAATATTCGCCTTACGGTTCCTGTTCGTGCGATCGCTCGTTTTTCACACACAGAAATTAAGGGTTAAGATTAATTATAACCAATCTGTAGCATGTTTCAGAAATTCGATTTCTGGTTGATATCTCTAAAATAATTGGTCACTCAGAAGTTCGGACATGATATCCGTAATCAGTGAATAAAAAGACACTAATTTCATATATGTCCTGTATCTTCAAAAAGTGTGGACAGACAAAAAAAAGTGTGGCTACAAATTCAATATCTAGGGATGAACTGGTGCCCTTGGTTGAATTTGGCAGGTTGGCAACACTTAACCAGTATCTCTATCTCTTGGTCCACAGACGACCACCATACATAAGGATGGGGAAGCTGTTTTATTTTTTTACACTGCCCATATGTGCAATATGTAACTGGTTGAGTACACACTCTGATATGGAGTTTTGGCAGAGTGGTCAATCTGCAGTCCCTGAACAGACAATTCTTATGTACCAAAAATCCAGAGAGTGGGATGTATAATACATATTGGAACATAATTCAGGTTAAGTGAGATTTCCATTTTTTGCTCCAAAGAATAATGTTGGTAAATTATATTCAACTATCACAATTTAAAAAATGGAGAAACTGGGAATTGCCTTCCCATATTTTGTCTGCCATCCAAGTTCCTTCTACATGTGGTAAACTGTTCGTGCACTTAAGCCTCAAAATTTCCGATTTGGATATGGACAACTGTATCAACCTACAGTTTGTTCTCGGAAATTGATCGCAAAATTTTGTACCCAATTTTGACAAAAAAAAAAAAATTGGGTGCGACCTTTACGCGAGCCCAGCTAATGTTGATAGTTACCGGCTTTTTCCATGTTTGATTGAATAACAAACAAGAAGTTGTTATATTCCACTTAAATTTTATTAAATTAATATCTATTTATCATTGTTAACAGTAATCATCTTTAAAACCACTTTGGTGCACGTTTTACCCCTCCCTCCTCCCGATAAAGAAGTTATAGGAATAATTAAGACATTTTTGGGGGCATTACTTCTTGATAATAGCGATAAAAATCTCTGCTCAATTCATGCAATAATTTAGGGTTTTAAATGGAATGGAGAGACAAAACTATTAAATCTGAATTTTTAATATGGAAAATATGAATTTGGCTTCTGTTTAAGTTGTGATGAAGCAACACAAGAAGAGGTTTCTTTTCTTTGTTAAATTTCTTTCAGTGAGACTATCACTCGGTGTTGTAATCGGAGCAGGAAGACGGTGGTACTTCAGGTTGGGACAATGATGAGGCAGTTTCAGAGGAGCGATGGAATGAACTTTTTGTTAACCGTGAGGTCTCATCCTCTCTCATGATGTAAAGGGTTTTGATAGATTTGCTTCTGTTTTATATGTAAATAAGCTTGTTTCAAGATGGCATTTACTTCATCCTTCTCCTTCAGCCCAACAACATATGATTGCAATCATTAGATTACAAGGTGATATCCATGGACTTCAATGCAATTTTCACATAATTCCAAGTCCTTACTGATGCTTGTAAGAGTTATCGTATTTATTCATGTATAATGCAACTACTGTATAATATGACCCCCACTTTCAGAGCCAAGAAAACAGTAAAAATTATATATTCACGTATAATGTGACTCCCTGTTTTCGACTCATTCCTGACTTATTAGAAATAAAATATGCATGAGTATACAGAAAACCTTCATTTATGACGATTTTCAAAATACATAACCTGGATGCTTTACAATTAAAACCTTTGAAATCCGATTCGGTCTTAATTATTTAAGTCTTTATTTAAAAAAAAAAATATTTAAGTTTTATAAGCAGACTACACAAACTCTGACTCACCGATTTCGATAAAAAATATTCTACGAGTAGCTTTCACTAAATTAAAGACCCATGCAAAACCATTCGACGCACTTCTCAAAATTTTCTGAGAAAAAAAAATCATAAATTTTGTTATAATTGCCTACACTTCATAAATGCTCGAATTGTATCATAGATTTTTATCGCATTCAGATGGTCTAGTGGTAAAATGCTAGATTCCTATTTTGCAGGTACGGGTTCAAATGCCATCTTCGATAATTTTTTTTTTTTTCACTCTTCGTAAATTTTTTTTAACTTGTATGGGAATGTGTAATTCATTTACTAAATATACTTCTAATTTACCAATTTGCTATCATTTTTTTTATAAAATGCATATACAATTTATTATAATTAATGATCCGCAGTGATAAATGAGCATTTAAAAGAAAAAGTTTATTTATCCAAATTTAATTATTTTTATAAATTTTGCAACTTTTGAGATGACATTAACTCACACTAAGATTAAATAATTATTGCACCATGTATTTACTAAATATAAATGTAATTACGGTATTTCAAATTACAGAAGGCCTACCTTACAATGTCATATCAATTTGGAATACTTTTCTCTATGAAGTTAGAAAAAAAATTATCAAATGTAATTTGTCAATATGTACAAAGCACATTTACCATGGTGCTCAAGTATTGGACACCTTTTTAACGGACCTACAGAAAAGTTTTTAATTTTGTATTCTACTTCGGGTGTTTTTACTCACCTTTTATTACTTTGGGATACTTAATAATAATAATAATAATAAGGCATCATATTGGTATCTATAGTTTATCAATCGCCCTTCATTAACGTTTTTACTAGTACATTAGCTACCAAATTAAAATTTCTTATTTCTAGGAGCAGAAGTTAACTATTACCTGTCTTTACCTACACGTCAATTATAACTACCTTTTAATGTATGTAAAAATAACCTTAGCAAATCGGAAATATTAGATTGTGTTTAATTATAATAATTCTTATATGCATTTTATAAAAAAAATAAAAAAAATAAAAAAAAAAAATGGTAGCAAATTGGAAAGTCTGAGATATATTTAGTAAATGAATTACACATTCCCACATGTTAAAAAAAATTTACGAAGAGGGAAAAAAAAAAATTAATGTTGAAAAAAAAAAAATTATGTTGAAAAAAAACACTGACGAGGGGGGTTTGGCTGTTGAAATCCGCATTCGTGCTAATAAATTCTTTTTATGGAATCGTGGTTTCTCCATTTTCTTCTGGCAGTTATTGGTTCACAGTTTCTGGCAAATCTCTCATTTGGTTAGGAATCTAGTGTTTTACCCCTAGACCACCTAAACATAAAAATCTACGCTGAAATTCGAATATTTATAAAGTGTAGGCAATGACACCATAATCCACTTATTACGAACTCTCTTAATACGAAATCACGTTTAATATGAAATTATTCTCTGGCCCAACCCCATCAATGTTAATTACATCTAAAATTGCCCCAATAATACGAACATTTTTTATGAATATACTGTTAATACAATAAATGGTTGGCAATATTTTTTGTTTAAAACAAGTTTTTTTTAAAATATGAGATTTTTTCGCGAAAATAAGGTGTCAAAAAACAGGGGGTCGTCTTATAACTGTAATCTCAGATTTGGAAAAAAAAAATTGGTCTCCCTCCTCTCGATAGAAGAGGGGCCGTTAAAAACCTGTCCATTTTAAGCCTAAGTACAAGATCAGCAATTTTCCATAATAAACAAGTAAAAATGACCACATCCTTTATTTTTAAACAAATATTTTGAATATTACAGTTCAAGACTGTTTATTAACGCAAGAAATTACGCAGAAATTAACTTTAAGAACTTCCACTGCCATTACTATTCCAGAAGCCATTGCCAACTATGGCGTCGGGCTCTGAATAACAATGAGATCGGACGAAAACGTGAAGAGATTGTTTGAATTTCACACTGTGAAACTCTTTAGGTTTGGTTTGTTTGTTAATTAACGTCCTTTTCAACAGCTATGGTCATTTCAAGACGGCGTTATAGGGGCCGCAAATTTTGCCTCGCAAGAGTTCTTTAACGTGCAGTCGGCAAACGATTATACAGGACCAACGGCTTTACTTCCCTTCCGAAGGAAGTGCGTAATCTCAGGATTTTCCCCCTGAAAAAATCCTCCGCGTCCTCAGGTATCAGAGGCGATCACGCAACCCCTGAGCCACCGAGGCCAATATGAAACTTTTTACAAAAGCCAGAGATACGGATAATTTGCTTTTATAAGTCAAGCAATTTACAGTGATAATTTTTTGACTTAATAAATGTTAGAAATTTTGATAAGCGATGTCAGAAAAAATAACATCGACGTTTAATCAGCAACCAAATGTCATAATTGTTAAACCGTAAAACATCAACTTTTTATAATAAATGTCCCAGTATATTTACGTGTTCCTTAATTACAATACATTAACATAAACAGTTATTCAATATCAATACATATTTCAAAAGGATTTAAGAAAATCAAATTAAACATCGATGGTGCAAACGCATCGAAAATTCGATGGCCGAAACTTTTTCAGCCATGCATTAATAAATCTAATCGAGGCACGCAAATAAAAAATTTCCCTAAGAAATTGAGCATGCAAACGTGCAACTTTTTTTTAGTGTATTTTCTTAAAGGATGCGTGTGCATACCGCATTGAATGAATTAAGATAGTTTTTCATATCCCAAGATGATGCTCTGGATGAATTGCTAAATTACTTTTATAAATGGAAAAATTATGCTAGCAAAAAATTAATTGTTAAGAGTAAACAAACCATGATAACGGATTATTTTGTCCAGAACACACAAAAACAATAAAAGATAAACTGTCTTTCTTAAATTGTCTTTCTCTGATATTACAAAACTCAGCTATTACGAAGAGATTTTTTGTTCCTTAGAATTTCGTATTAAATGGGCTATGGTGTATGACAAACTTTATGATTTTTTTTCTGGGAAAATTTTGAGAAGTGCGTTGAAAGGCTTCGCATGGGTCTTTAATTTGGTGAAAGCTACTCATAGAATATCTTTTATCAAAATCGGTGAGTCAGAGTACGTGGAGTCTCCTTGTTCATTTGTATAGTTGGTGGTTTAATTAAAAAAAACAATAAAAGATTATTTAATTTTGAATAAAGACTAAAACAATTTTGATAAACTGCGTGTTGTTAAAATGAACACTGATTAAATCAGAAACATCAGACTGCATTGAAACTGTTGTTAAATTCTATGATGAGCTATGTTGAGTCTCATCGGAACTAAGGGTTGGAGGGTATGAGTTGCGACAGCCCGAAGCAATGATTTCTTCGTTGAATCAAATCATGTGATCCGTTTGCAAACAAAAAATTGTAGCGACATATGATGCAACAGATAGTCACTGCTACAGTTAAAGTAGCTTCATCATTACTTCCTTTACCATTTAAAAGTCTTCTCATAAAAATTCTGAGGGAAGGGGCCTACCCGAGGCTTAGCTCAGAGCCCTTGTATAAGGGGAGGCACCGGAGATGTACCGAATACAGTAAGGGAGTGCAATTTGCCCGGGGCCCAATTTACTAACCTATGGCAGTGAAATAAGTCGTTGAATTGACATAATTCAACTGCAGTGTCAGCCATATTTGTTTTGTTGACGACTGTTTAGGCATCAGTCGTGTTGTTAAATACGATGAGTGTCTGGAAAAGTAAGTACCGTTTTGGAAAAAACACAACTTTTTTTTCAAAACAAAATTTATTTTTACATGAAAGAGCGTTTCTAAAACTCTTTTTCTACATAGTTGCGACCGCTGTTCAGACATTTGTCGTAGCGGGAAACCAATTTTTCTATGCCCTCTTCATAGAAAGATGCTGCCAGTGACAATCTCATGCAAAACAGTTTTTGAAATTTGTGGAAACTCATTAGAAAGCATTCTTATTGTGAACAGTCTGTTTTCACAAATTTTCTCTTTCAGTTTTTCAACCAAATCATCATTGACAACAGAAGGCCGCCTAATCCGTGGTTCGTCCATCATTGAACTGCCTAAGCCACTTTCTCATCATTCCATCAGTCATTACATTTTATCCATAAATCTCTACAAGTTTATTTTATTTTATTTTATTAATAGATACATTACATTGTGGTGCCCAGTGAGCCCCGTATGGTTAAAAAACCGACGAGTTAGGCCTCAAGGGCACCCTGAATATTACCGAATTGAAACGAGACAATGGGTTAGTGCAAAGCAAATCAACTTTAATAAGGTTAGAAGTAACAATGGGATGACGGTAATCAAACTAAATAAACCAGAATTGGATTAATTTACCAAAAATAAATAATGCAAAAAATTACATAAGTGATTTACTACCGACAAAATAAAATACAATGATGTGACTAACAAAATGACAGTTACATATTATAGCAATTACTAATCAAATCAGATCAGCTCTATTAGGAGAGATGTGGGTTAAACAGTAATTCCGCAAATATTTACAGAATACTGAATAGGAACTTAACGAATGTATTTGAGGAGGGAGACTGGCCCAACATTTAATACCGATCAATGAGACACAGCGGTTTCTATAATTAAAAGCGGAAAATGGTAAACGTATCTCGTTGGCAAGCCGTGTAGGGAAATTATGGCTTTCTCGATTACAACAAATTGATATAGGGGTAGTTAAAATTAAGAGTGCGTTAGACGATGAATTTCAGCTGGCTCAACATTCTTTGCATTCAAAAACCGTATTACAGAACACACTTTACAGTCCATGGACTCAGAATTGCCTTAAATATTTTCAACAACCACTAACAAATGTAAACAACACAATCTGGCTGTAATGGTATCAGTACAAAGATAATGAACCAGAGAGACGAGTGTGCATGCTCGGAACTGCAACACTAGCGCTGCAGTGGCAGTAGAACGAAATGATACTTACTTTACGGACAAGCCTCGTAGTACTACTGATTACACGTTGCATCAGTCAACGAAAGTGATGATTTTAACAACACGCCAAAAGTTACAGTATATAGCATGTACATTTTTTTTTTGAAATTATTACATATTATGCTGCTCAACACTGATTTTATTGCCAAAGATATTCCAGTGATTTTAGGCTAATTTTGTGCTACTGGTTGTTTTTGTAAGATTGGCTATAGTTTTCGAGATAAAGTGAAAATTAAATTTCAATAGCAGTATGTACACACACTCAAATGGCATTGAAGCTGGCTAAAATGTAAATCATATATATAAAATCAGCGACGGTGGACTTTGTCACAAAAGTATGGAGAGCGATGTGTATCAAAAATATAACAATGGACTATTTCCCAATTATATAATCGGGTGGGTTCGCTTCTAGTCAATAATAAAATTAAATCAATGCAATAAATCAATTTATTCCCAAAGAGTAATCAACATATAAATCAGAAGATAAATCAAAACAGAAATCACATGAAGAAAATGTAAGTTAAGAATAAAATTTAAAACAATATTTTCGTGAATATATCTCGCACCCCTAGATACCCTGCAAAATTCCAATTTTATGTAAAAAATATTTTGGAAACCCCGCACCTCTGTATCCAATATGCAGGGCTCAAAAAACTTCGAGTTAATATTACATAAAGCAGAAAAGTAATAAGTATAATTAATTATTTCAAACACGAAACTCAATTAAAATTCATAAATGTTGTATTGGCAGTATAAAAAAGTTCCAAGACATAAAAATGAGAAATGGAAGAAGAGTTTATTTTGCAGGAAAAGAAAAATCGAGCAGGAATTTCAACACAAAAGTTAGCAGATGAATCCAGGAGATTGAAATAAGCAACTGATAAATGAAAGCAAACTAGCATCTCTTTATGTATGTAAACTATGAGCCCCAGAAGGGCTGTGATTGGTTGTTGTTAGAAGCAGGAAACATGAGCCAATAGAAACGCAGTCACGATAGTAAAGATATCTTCATGATTTATGATTTTTATAGTAACTGGATGTTTTAATTACAAAAAAAATGTAAAGATACAACTTCATAAAGTAAAAATAAATTAAAGTTATTTAGGAATCAAAGATATTTTAATATTTATTTTAAATAAACAACACATTGTATACTGCATTCAGAAATAAAATTAGAGATTATAGAAATCTTGACAATCAATAAATTTTATTTTGAAAATTTCGAACACCGAACCCTGGACAGGTAGCAACACTGAACAAATCTTATGACGACTGATGTATGAGATGAATATACGTTGTAAGTGTATCAAAATAAGACCCACTTTGGTGTAAAATGTTTTAAAATAACAAGAAAACTTATTTCTTGAGTCCGAAATCAACAAATCTTCTATGACAGATTTATTAAGATAATGTACGCCATTCCATAATCAGTAGATTGGTCACCAGATGGCGCCATGTGTGGCGAGAGATTCTGGGGACCCGAGATTCCTTTTCTTTATGTGTGTGGTCGATAAACCAACAGATATATTTTTAAGTCCTTAGCATAGGGATTCGGTCTGGCGTGAGCTTCAAGTTTGTAAGTATTAAGCAATGACTGTATCAAAAAACTAGAGCCAATCAAACAAAAACAATGTCATTTTTGGTTTCTGCACACAAAAATTACTCTGAAATTGTTAAAATACCCTTGACAATCAAAAAAAAAAAAATTTTTCTGTTGACCAGTGTTATGTATTCGTGCATTAAGATACTCTAATAAATATTCATTTGAACTGACTTTCTTCATAAATCATTCTTAGATGATTTTATGAGATGAATGCAGTAGGTGTTGAAAAGTTTTTCTGTTCCAATACATCATTCGAAATCATCAGAAAAACATTAAAAAAGTCACTTTGATATATAAATGCATAACTGAGAAGCAAACAGGAAATGACAAGCACAGTAACGATAATGAATTATGGACAGAATTACTTTGCTATAGTAAAGTTTTCAATGCATGATTGTTGGCAAAGAGGCATGATTGCTCGGTGCTAGTGTCAGTTCTTCTCCACACATGCACCTCCCAGGGCCACATACTTTTCCCAACGATGGACGACTTGCTGGATGCCACTTTTATAGAAGTCCTCCTTTTGGCTCTTGAGGAACTGCTCCACCTCGAAAATGACCTTGTCTTCGTTTTGTAAATCCGTCCACAAAGTGGGTTTTTCAGGTGAAGGAAGAGAAAGAAGTCATTTGGTGCCAGGTCGGATGAATATGGCGGATGGGTCAGTATTTCGAACCCAAGCTCCCCCACAATGCACATGGTCTCAAGTGCAGAATGTGCTGGTGCGTTGTGAAAAAATCTGATCCCTTTGGACATCTTGCAATTGCCGCTTTGACCTGATGGCCTCCAGAAACTTCTGCAGAAAGTCCCGGTAGTACGATCCCTGTGATGGTCTCACTTTTCCGTGCATAGTCCATCAAACCAACCCCCCACGAGTCCCAAAAAATGCTCAACATGACCTTTCCCGACAATGACTGTGACTTCTTCTTCGGTGGTGAGAAAGAGGTGTGTTTCCACTATTTGCTCTGGTTTTTCATTTCAGGGTCCTAATGATAGACCCAGATTTGTCCATAGTGACAAGCCACTCGAAAAAATTGTCTGGGTCAGCCTGACACAGGTTCCAAAGCTTGGAAGCTGCATCCCTGCACCATTCTTTTTGCAGAGGCGTGAACATACATAGCACCCATCTGGCAGCGACCTCTGTCATGTGGAGTTCTGCGTGTAGGATGCTGCAAACAGCGTCATGGCTAATGTTGACCCTTCCCATGATCTGTTCCACGGTGATACGGGGTCAGAGAGGACTATCGTCTCCACTTGCTTTGCAGTTTGTGGCTCGTCACAGATGGAGGGGCATCTTCTCCAAGGTTTGCCTTCCACACTTGTGTAGCCACATTGGAAACATCAATGCCACATGGTGACTGTCTCATACATTAGGGCATTGTCACCATAAACAGCTGCCAACTCCTCATGGATTTGTCATTGGTCTCCTTCAAATGCAAGAACCTAATCACAGCTTGCACCTCCAATTTTCTGACAGGCTATGCCATTTTGCTTTCAACAGTCTGGAGGCATTTAGTGGTACTGCACCAAACGCCATTTTGTATCCTCCAGTACTAGAGGGATGTCGCTTCCCAGTGACACCACACATTTTTAAAAGCAATCTTTCTTTCATGTTGATTGTAATGACTTTATGACCACTCCTCGTACTATGTGGTATAATTTTAAATAAATAAATTTCCCCTCATTAATCGACAAGGGTGGCATTAAGGGAAGTGTCAAAAGGTATCAAAAAGAATGTTTGCAGAAAGGATCCGTTGTTTGAAAAAAGAAATAAAAAAGGAAGGAAAAAAAGGAAAGGTAAACAGATTTTTTTTGGGTGTGAAGCTAAAGGACGTTGGTCAAAAACATGTCTATTGTCTTCAGACAATATCAATGAACTATAAACTGTATAAAATAAATAAAGAAACCCTATTTCCACAACATTATTTAATGTCCGTAAGCGCATTTCGATGACAACATTGTCTTCTTCAGCAAAAAACTAGATAAAGAATGACAATACCAGTAGTGAAATATAGAAAGAACAATCGGATTAAAATGATAGCCAATCACAAAGCTGGATTCTCAGAGGTCGCCATGGTTGAGTGACTTTAAAAGCTTCACAACTTTCGACCAATCAGCGATGTTCATAGGACCATTATCACTATTTAGCCGCTGATAGGACCCTTCGGCGAACTCCGTCGATTCCAAAAAAATTAATAATAATGGATTTTGCGTAGTATGTAAAACTTTTACAGCCGATTTATCATAATTATGCCTACACTCTAAAATATGTTTAGCAAAAGACGAGGTATCCACGTTTCCTCTTCTGATGCAAGCCAAATGTTCGTCAATTCTAGTGCAAATTCTTCTCCGCGTTTTCCACAAGTAGCACAGGTTATTCTGTAAACCCCAAACTTTTGTAAATCTGGAATCTTGTCTTTAGTGGATCCTAAAAATCTTCATAATGTATTCCTAAAAATATTCATAATGTAGATAAGGTCATCACTTTTTAAGATTTCATTTCTTGGAGATTCTCTTTCGCAGTTTATCTATTACAGGGTGACATTAAATTATGGCAACAGAAATGGATGTGTCCAGGCACGAATATATTAAAGCACCACCAAATAATTTTTAATTCATTGCAATCACTGCATGTCCGTGATTCAACTTATGAGTTAATTGATGTGTGTTTTGAAATGTCAAGCAAACGCAGTGCAATTTTGGAGCTGTTTATCAAGGAAAGCGTCGATGTGAAATTGTTCATTTGCTCAATGTTGGCAGAGACGTCGTCTCCAAAGCAGTCAAACGGTTCAAAGAGCTTGGCCATGAAAGAGGAAGAAAGCATACCGCCAACATGTCCAGAAACCGCACAATCATCAAAAAGCGAGTCCAGCAAAATACGAGGGTCTCAATGAGACAAATTGCTCGTGAGACCGGAATCAACCACGAATCGGTGTGGAAAATGGCAACAGAGGAACTCAAACTCAAGCCCTACAAGTTCCAAAAATTCCAGCTCCTCACAGATGAAAACAAGCAAGTATGGCTCCTGGAAGCCAAAAGTTCAACTACAAGGTTCCAATCCTTATATTCTACTTTAAGGTACAAATGATATCACATCAGAGTATTTAGTAATTAAGGGGTCTACTAACTCAACGGTACTGATTTTATTTATCTCCCAATGTAACAATAGCTTTAGGGCATTACAACACACACACACACACACGCACGCACGCTCATATGACAAAAAGTACGTATGGTAAATGTAATCATTAAACAATATATTATCGTTGCTTTACCTATAACGATATCGGCCAATGTCATTCACCGGATAATTTTCCAAGGACTTTTCAACAATCTCAGCAGCTTTCTCATTAGTTGTTATATCCCACAATCCATCTGTTCCCATGATAAGAACATCATTTTCAGTGATCTCTGTGTTGCAAAGGTCATACACCCTCACCTATATTAATAAATAAACATAAATAACATTATTGCAGCAACAAACAAAGTGTACATGTGTTTGCATAAAAGTCAAAAAGAAAGCAGGTCAATAACTTTAAGTTCAAAATAAATATGGGATCTTTACAAAAGAACGATGAGGTTTTGTAAGCAAATAAAGTAGCAATTTCTCACCATGTCCAAAGCAACATGCGCCGTTACGAAAAGTTTGAGATGGTCACATGGAACACAAAACGATCAAATTCCTCCCATACACGACAAAGCATATCCAGCGCTACAGCTTGTAGTGTACGTTTTATCTGATCATGAAGATTCTGGAGGGACTTTGGTAAGAGTGCTAGGTAAATATAGTCTTTAACAAATCCCTAAAGGAAATAATTGCGTGGCATGAGATCAGGTGAATGGAGTTGAGCAGGGAGCAGGGTCATCCTCATTTATAGAACAGCCAATCCGGCAATGTGGAAGTAAAGGATTGAGGAGTAATTGAATATTCCTTACATTCTCCAAACGGACCTAGCTGCTCCCCATTTTCAATTTTCTTCTTCCACAATGCTAGATTGGCCATGCTACATATAATGAAGAAATTTTCTCCATTGGCAACTTTGTTCACCAAATTTCACGCAATGAAAATAATTATTTCCTCTGGGGGTTTGTTAAGACAACATTTACATAAAAGGGGAAATCAAAAAGTAATGGAGTAAATTTTTCACAGCAAAACCATGTATTTGAAAAAAATCCTTATACACTGAACGACCAATTTATTAGAGACACCCCGCTAGTAGCGTGTTGCGCCTCCTTCAGCGGTGAGAACTGCCTGAATACGTGCTGGCATGGATTCAACAAGGTGTTGAAACCGTTGCGGAGGAATAGCAGCCCAGGCTGACATCACAGCATTCCGTAATTGATGCAGGTTGGACAATAGTGTGGGAAGGCGTCAGATGGTTCTCTCCTATTCATCCCATAAATGCTCGATTGGGTTGAGATCGGGCGACCGAGCTGGCCACTGAAGCAGGTGGCAGTCCACGTCATGTTCCTCGAACCAGTCCAAGACCATTCGAGCAGGATGACAGGGAGCATTGTCCTGCTGAAACTGTCCATCACCACCAGGGAACACAGTCATCATGAACGGGTGCACCTGATCGGCAACAATGTTCAGGTAGTGTGTCGCATTCAGGGATGTGTCTACGGTTATCAGAGGACCCAGTGTGTCCCAAGAGAAGACACCCCAGACCAGCACTCCTCCTCCACCTGCCTGTACAGTTGTCTGCTGACAGTATGGGCCCATGGCCTCGTGCTGTCTGCACCAGATGCGCAGTCTGCCGTCCGCATGATGACGGAACCGCGATTCGTCGGACCAGGCGACCTTCCAGTCATCCTGTGTCCAGTGGCGATGCCTGTGTGCCCATAGCAGGTGCGCTTTCCTACTTTGTCGTGACAGCGACGGTACCCGTACTGGCCGCCTGTTGTTAAACCCAGCTCTGTGCAAGGTGCACCGCACCATGTGCTCCGAAATGGGTTGGGATGCTCCCTCATTGAACTGCACTGCAATTTGTTGGGCTGTTCCCGTCCTGTTGCTGTGGATGATTCGTGCCAGTCACTGTTGGTCTCGTTCATCCATGGCCCCGTTTCGTCCGGAGTTGTGTTTGTTGGAGATTGTTTTTTGGCATAACTGCCATTCACGGAATACCCTTGACACTATTGCAAGGGAAAACCCGAGGAGGTTCAACTGTGCCCGTCAAGCTCCTACAATCATGCCTCGTTCGAAGTCGGTGAAATCCTTGGATTTACTCATATTCAGTCTACTTCTGCTGCTGACTGCAACTTGTGATCCAATGCATCCCTTTTATACACCGCTTCGGCCTGTTCCACTGTTTGGGTGTCACTGGTAGGCCGATCCATTTTCTGTAAGAGGTGTCTCTAATAAATTGGACGATTGGACGTTCAGTGTATACATTTTGAATCAGAACATTGATTTACTTCTCATCATAACACCTATTCACATTTAAGCATTTGTCCCAACGTAAGATCAAGTTTTTGATACCCATAGCATAGAATTCGTTCAGCTGGGAGCGAAGCCATGACACTTTCGTGCCCCGCTGTGAACTTGGCACACAAGTCATACACATTTAGCAATGTCATGCACGTGTCACCATACGTTGCACACAACTCGCAATGAATTTCAGAAGGCTTTTGTCTTTTTGACCACAGAAACCCGACCACACTCCGGATTTCCACAGTCTTGAACATCTCCAGCTTACCAGCCATTTTGGAACAGCTGTAGTTCTGTATGCAGAAAGCGTACACGCCTACCATCTCCCGGGGTGGTGGAGAATTACGTGCTCTTCAAAATGTATATAACAGTTTTTGCAAATTCATGATGGTTTTGCTGTGAAAAATTTACTCAATTACTTTTTCATTTCCCCTCGTACTATAATGGTCGAAAATCAAAAAAATCCAAATATAATTGAAAATTTTTAATAATGTCTAAGGATAGCCAAGAAATCTGAACCTTTTATGTTAAGAAAATGCGCTTCTACAAGTGATTTAGAAATAATTTTGTGTTAGCTATAACATGATCATGGAGATTTGTTTGCACGGACGAGGTACAGTAATTGCAACCCTTCGAAGAAACTGGAAAAATGTCAAGATGCATATTCTTATAATTAATGAGAAATTTATCATGATCCATAAAAAATAAATTTCTTACTAGATCGTTTTTATTGTGTTTGGAACAATGAAATGAATGCTTCTGCCATTTGTTCATTTTTTAGAAAAAAAATTAATTTCTGTTATGAAAAAAATGCATAGTTTGAGGATCCCTCTAAGT
>JAHWFO010038700.1:384953-396119 GCA_023313115.1 Rhysida immarginata | reverse complement strand
TATAAAGTTTCATTGTCTCAATTGTTTAACATTATAAGGATATAATCTGATGATATACAAAGCTTACTCTTTTGGTTTCATTTATTATTTTAGTGATTTGCATAATGGCCTAAAGTTTTATTAATGAATTTGAATGAAATTTTCATAACTTTATGCAGTAATGTGGCTATTCAAAATAAACAATACGTGAAAACAAAATATTAATACCTATTACATGTATAATTACATAGCAATAAAAGTGATCCCAATTATTGGATCAAAAATTCCCCCCTATTCTTTGTTGAAAAACTGCAACATTGAAGTTTATTTTTTTCTGCTCAACATTTTACGTACTGTAACTTGTTGATATTCTTTTTTCACCTCTTCAAACAAATGCAGCAAGTTTTGACTTGGTCTTGTAGCGATAAAAAACAAAGTTTTCTTTATGATATGGTGACAATAGCAGGCAAGAAAGTGATGTAAACTGAGACCAACACGTGCATTCTCAACTGCAATCACATGTTGAGCTCTTCCTAAATGTAAGATAAAGCAGCGGTGTGAGTGAATGCCACTGATACACAAAGCAAAGAAACAGATTGAACAATGCTCAGTTTCCTACTCCTCCTTCAAAAAATGAGCATACTCTTTAAATTAGAGGAAGTGGCATTATTAATGCTTCAATCCCAAGACCAACGACCACCCTTTTCAGGCACCAATCACTTGATGTTCCCTCTTTAAACCGACCAGTAAACATGGCAAAATCAAGTCATGGCAATCTTGACTCGATTTTGCCATGTCTACTGGTCTTTTTAAAGAGGATATATTGATGGTTGGTGCCTGAAATGGGTGGTCGTTGGTCGAGTAAAGAGGTGGTCGGCTTAAAGAGGGAAAAAATGCATTATACCTATGAGACATTAATTCCGTGCCAAGGAAAAGTGGTCGAGTTAAGAGGGGGTCGTGTTAAAGAGGTGGTCGAGAATAGAGGTTTCACTGTATATCATATGTTTTGATGAAATTAATATAAAATCTGGTCTTCATTATAATGAAAAAGATGATATCATAATGAGCTATGAAGACTTTGGAAGCATTGACAATAATAAAACAGCACTTGCTACTCATGGTTTGGTCTTCATGGTTCGAGGCTTATATAAAGTATGATTTGAACAAACATGTACAGTGCATTACTGAAACCAGTAAATACAAAAATTTGACTTCTCAAATGTACTTATTTTTTTAAGCATGGCAAATAGAAATATTGAACGAAATGCTTGAATAGTGTTTTCAATGTTGAAAATGCAACTCAGACACAATAGGCGTGTTCATGTCAATCAAGTAACATTTTAGACAAGCACGTTAAGCGCATCATCACTGGTCAAAGGGTTAAATATAAATGCAATAGAAATTAACCATGTAATTTCATTTCTTTAAATTATTTAAATGGTCTAAAATACAATTACCAGTAAACGAATTCGCTGCTTTTCTGTTTCAGGTGTAAAATCATTTGACATCGGAACAACTTGATGATTCTTCACTAGAATTGCTCTAGAGGGGAGAGGAATAAACAAAAATCTATTAACATTTTTATACATTAAAAAATTCATCTAATCCTAATGAATTTATTCTCATCACTTTCAAATATCAAAAATCGGGATTGCAAATGAAATGGCCAATTAAAAGTTTGAGTTATTAAACTAGCTAGGGGAGAGCACAAGCTGTGGATTAAACAAATTTTTGGTGTCATTCATTAAGGCGTCATAGGGGCTTTGCAATGATAGTAATTGTTGTCAGTACATTAAACAGAGAACGCTGTAGATGCAAGGTTTAGCATGGGTCCCACAAGCGTAAAAACAACAGCAGAAACCACAAAGCAGAAAAATCTTAGAGTCACTTCCTGCTTTCGTTTCTTCTGCCCGACTGAAACTTTCTGTTTTTTGGAGTTGAGATGAATTCAACTTTTGTGGCAGAAAGCAGGGCAGAAATTGGTTGCTCAGCCAATATAAAACAATCTCTGCATTGACGTCCTCTCTCTCCCACACAAAATAAAGATGTCAGATGCTCAGCTCATGAAGGTAAAGAGACCGAAGAAGAAAACTGACATGGAAGTGCTAATAGAAGATGTTTTCACAAGGTTTGAAGATAACAACTATCAAATTGAACAAACAACATTTGAATACAAAAATTCGATACGATCCAGGCTTGTATTAGGTGCCACCCTACTCTATTCTAAATAAAGAATAAATCCAAGTCACGTATTGAGCTAATATTGAAGAACTGACCTTATTATTATTATAATCAAGTAGTAAATTAATTTTTGCAAATTACTGTAAGAAATGTGCCTCCAAAGTAATGTTTTAAGAATCGGTTTTAATGAAGTTTTTCAAGCACAAATTTAATCTTATTAACAATCTTTCAATTTCCATTTCACGTAATTAATTTTTAATTTTCCTTCTTGGTGGTTTAAAAGATGGTTATGTTAATCTTTATTCCCTTGATCTCACAGATTTGGTCTTTTCAGTAAGCAGGAAATCAAGTTTTCCTCGATCATTATGGCTGGCACCGCTTTCTTCATGTGAAAAAAACAAGCCGGTTTATTCTTTTTGCACCCACCTCTTTGCCACCTCAACCTCTTGCCGCTAGAATTTGTTCACGTAAGACACTCTCACAGAAATAATGCCCTAGATATTTTCGCTGCGATCTGCTTCGCTCCAAGTTTGCTCATGTAAGACACAGCATTACAGTGCTTTCAAAGTACGAGGTATGTTCAGAAAGTAAGTTCCCTTTGGTAAGACAAAAAAAAAAAAAAAAAAGTACACACTTGGATAAAATTAAATTGATTACTAAAAACCTTTTTCAGGCCCTTAATCAATTATGGATCATAACCAATACTAATAAATTTAGGGATTGTGGTCTCTGGAGTTAATTTTGTGGAATCTTTTCTACTTAAAAGCTTATGCCTACAGAGTAAGTTGTTGACAATGATATCTGAAAAGCCATTCCACCTTGCTATAGATTTAAAAGTGCTCAATTCAATTTGGTACCTTTGAACAGATAAAGGAACATCAAAAAGTGCAGTGGATCATAGTGTGGAAAGCAGAATGTTTATGGTTGAAGACATTATATGCTGGTTTTGTTTGAAGTTCATTTGAAGTGCGGGGCCCCCCCCACCATAGTATTTGCAGTAACATGGAAATTTGCTACACTCTTTCAAATATATCTGGTGTCTGCTCTACAAAGAGACAGGCAACTTGGAACCTGGCAAGCAGTCTCGCACCAGATTCAACTGCAATTTCTTACAGCAACAACTAGGTATGCCACTATAGGAAAAATCCAGGTGAGTGAGATCTGATGACTGTACTGGCCATGGAACAGGACCTCCACTTCCAATCCAATGGATTAGGGAATCTGTTAACCAGGTGCTCGGGGACATCAACATTGAAATGAGAAGTCACACTGTCATGCATCACTCTTGAGGACAACAAGATCTGAAACATGTATTTTCAACCATTGGTTTCCTATCTCAAAATACATGGTCCTCTACCATCCGTAGAATTTTGACCCTCAAGTTTGAGAAACTCAGTATTCATTACAGTATCAAGAACTTAATTTTTCAATTTAATTGGTTGATAAAACTACTAAACTGATTTCTTTACAACAAAAAAGATTCACCATACCTGCTGTCACCTGCATTAGCAACATAAAGCTTTCCCAAGATAAACAGAGCCACCAATGCTGTACAACCTCCAGTAACCAAGTAGTTGAGGCGGTCCTGCCCTATCATATGATCCTAATGAAAATAAGTATTGGTAATTAGCAAAAGCCATACATCATAAACATTAAAATTAATTACAAATAATTTAGAGATCACCAAGTATTTACTGCATTTATTCATGTATAATGCAGCCCCCCAATTATAGAGCCCAGAAAACATTTACTAATCAAATATTCGTGTATAATGCAGTGTTGCATCTAGGCTTGAAAAGAAGGGCAAGGCACCCTGCCCTTTTTCGTTGGATTTATTTAAACTAACCATTATAATGTGCGCTTATGTCTCCAACTTGCCGTACTTTCTGACCAAATGTGCCCTAATTATTATTCACTTCCCTGCCCTGCCATTTTGCTAGATACGACCCTGTAATGCGACCCTCAATTTTGATTCATTGCAGACTTACTAGAAATAAAATATGCTTGGATATAGAGGAAACTTCTTTATTCTTTAAATTTTTAAAAATACATAACCTGGTTTGTTACTACAAAGTCGCCGCTTAATGTAGCCATCTTTACCATAGCCACCCGCTTTTTATGGCCACTCCAGCTCGGTCCAGAATTTTCTAACTCCTTCCTATGTAACAAATTTTCGCTTTAACTGGCTACAATCCTCCTACATGTTGGCTACCTATGGCCAACTTTTTTCAGAGGTAGTTCACAAATTCTACTTTATCTCATCTCACTCCAGATAAATGAACACTCCACTTATAATATCCATTTTCATTTCCTTGGAAATTGTTTCCATTAGAGCGTTTATTAAGCGAAATTGTTTTCCTGAAAGTTTTAGTTTACAACACTGGTTGGCACATAGCTAAAATGGCTCAGAAGAGAAAAAGATGTGATTTAACAGCAATTGAAAAAGTTGACCTTTTGGACCGGTTTCATTCTAGTGTGTTGTCCAAAAAGATGTTACCATTTACAAGGGATTGACTTTTAATTGTGACTGGTGTCAGTGTGTGTTTTGAGTTTGTTTTGTATTTCGTTTTCGTTTTATAGTTGGTTGGTGTCGTTTATGCAAATTTCTGTGTTTTAAGTGTATTTGTTTGAATAAATGAGTGTTGTAGCGATCGTTTTGTGGTAGTTGGATGAGTGTTTTGTGATGTGTTTGGGTACGAATATGAATCGAGTGTGCGGAATTTTTTTTTTTGCTAAATAAAAACAAGTCAGTTTGCTGTATTGGAAATTACTTTTTTTTTAGTACATACGTTATATTTTTTCGATTGTTCGGAGTAGCATTTTTTTTTTTAAGTTATCTGAGGGAAGCTACCGCAATTGTTTGTGTAATCTTAGACAAACATTGTTGGGGCAGCTTTTCTCAGTATCTGAGCCTCAACAAATCCGGAGAGAATGAGGGATTGTTGAGAGAAAGAGAGAGCGATGGTTGTTGATGCTTTGCAGGCAAGCGTCGCTGAGGAAAAAAAAAAAAATCGTTCTATCCCCCACCCCCACCCGTGTTAGCAGCGATGTTGGAGACGGAGTTTTCCGCCCATGTTGGTAGTAAAGTTATAATATTGAACAGGAATAACAGGTTTTCACGATATTTATAAATCGAAAGCAAGGGGACTTGTCCTGAAATCCCGGAGGTGTCTGCAAAATATGATGAGCGGCAGTCATCAGTATTGCGAAATGGAACGTCGCATGTTTAGAGAGGTCCGAAGCGATAATTATCGACCAAGATAAGAATATTGCTACTTGGAAGTTGGTGAGATTGTTCCAATTTTCTTTTATATTATTCCCCGATAGATGACAGATTGTTTTAAATAGCAACTATTAACTTTTGAGACGAAACGCGTTGGATTAAAGTAGAGCCCATAAAGTTCAATTGTGGCCTTTGTGGCATCCCTCTATGATGCAATGAGCAATGCAGTTGTTAGTTTTGTGTGATATGGACACAAAGTTAAACTAGCGTTAGTCGGCAAATATCAACTTAAGTTTTAGTGCCTTCAATGCTTTTATGCTTAAGAACTGCTTAATAATCAATGTTCAAGTCCATTCTTATGGTTATTAGGTTATTAATTATTTAATTATCAATGTTAGTTAACTTTTATTAAACATTTCAGTGCGATTTACATACTGTTTTTGCATACGTTGTAAAGCAAAGCTTGACACATGTGGTTGGCCGAAAACTACTAGAGAAGAGCATACTAAATCATACTATTTCATGCTGAATAGTAGCATATGGTTAAAAGGAGGGTATCGTTGCACATCAAGCTAATATTTGGGAGTGAATAGAGGGGAAATCGTAGCGGCTTTCTCAGTTAGTGTGGTTTGAGCGTCGGTAATTAGGGGGTTACTGCTCTCCCCCCCTTGCGGTCCAATCGCGTTGGTGTATAAAAAATACGGGATTGACGACATATCAAAGAAGAGTGCGACACGTTCCTTGGTGAGCCCCTATGTCTATTCATTTCTCGTTTAAAAGCTTGCAACTTGCTGTGGTAAGGCCCAATTGTAGGAGGCATACCTCTGATGGTACGTAGTATGATCGTTTGAAGGCAGCCCATGTGCTAGTGCGTGCTTATAGTTAAGCAGAAGTGGAAACAATTTACCTTGATTTATTTAGAGTTCTTTTTGATGTTGAGAATCATTAATATTTACCTTGTATGAATTTATGTCATATTTTGATGTGGGGCCCCAATTTTAACATTAATGATAAGTATATGTAATTGGTATCTTTAATTAATTAAAATGTTTGTTGTATCGTTTATCAGCCTCTACTCCTTGCAAATATAACAGTCACCCTGCGCAAGTCCAAAAACCCGCTCCTGCTGTGCTTGGGAGTGAATTTATGTTAGGGGCTCCTTACAGCATCCCCCCCCCCCCACGCACAATTGGGCACATAATAACACACACTATGTACATTGAGGGTGACCCAGACACTTCTATCCAAGCTGCTACCTTCCTTCTCTCGTCCAAAGTAAGTCGGGTGGCCATATTTAGTTTGCAACAATAGAAAATTAAAAATGATGTAGTACTATATGAGTGGTAACATGTTTTTGGACAACCCTGTATGGCTTGTAGTCAACGTGAAGCTGATGAAAGTTTATAAATTTCACGAGCAATGCTATGAAAAATGGTAAAAGAAGAAGAAAAATTGAGAGAAAGCTGCAAGTGAAAGGTCAAGCAGGAAGCATAAGCAAAATGGAAAAGATGCCGAAGTTGAAGAAGGTCTTTTAAGTTGGTTTCAACATGTAAGAAACAGAAATGCTTCAGTGAATGGTCCTGTGAAGTTTTTTAAGACAAACTTGTCAAACAGACATTAGACAACATTTTAAATAAATTTTGACAAGATACTGTACTGTACGCGTATAAATGATATAAAGAAACTTGCCTAAATGCTAATTACAAACACATGCTCGACTTGTTGGATAAAAACATAAGTACTTTTGGTAAGCTCGCTTAAAACAGCCACTGGTTAATGCAGCCACTTATTATGCATGGTCCCAGGGCAGCTATATTAAGTGGCAACCACTGTATTAAAAATGTTTAAAATCCGATTCAGACTCTAAAAAAAAATAAGTCTTATATAGTACAGTCAGTGGTTTATTAAAAAAACAATAAAAGGTTATTTAATTTAGACCAAAGACTAGAACAATTTTGATACAGTTACAGTATATTGCATGTTTTTAATTTTATTTTTTGAAATTATTACAGTACATGTTATGTATTCATGCATTAAGGTACAATAATAAATATTTATTTGAACTGGCTTTCTTAATAAAAAATTCTTGGATGATTTCCGGAAATGAATGCAGTGACTGTTGAAAAACTTTACTGCTCCGAAAAAACACTCGAAATCATCACACATGCATTTAAAAAGTCAATTTTATAAATTCACTTGACTGGCCAGATTATTATGACCACCTGACATAAGTAGGCAAATTAGCTATGATTTCAGGCTTAAGGTGCTAGAGGGCCAGACCATTATAAATAGGGAAGCAGGTTGTTTACCACAACAGAAGTGATTTGTTTGTGAAGATATGGGTAAACGACACGATTTAACAGCCCTTTAATAAAACGAGATGATTGTTGGCGCTCAGAGACATGGAGCGAGTATCAGCAAGACAGCTGCATTCGTTAAATGTTCAAGAGGAGCTGCTGTTAAAGTGTTTAAAGACTGGACTATTAGCCAGAAAACAAGATCTGAACGTGTGAGTTGTGGCCATCAGCGACTAG
This sequence comes from Rhysida immarginata, assembly GCA_023313115.1. NCBI lineage: Eukaryota > Metazoa > Arthropoda > Chilopoda > Scolopendromorpha > Scolopendridae > Rhysida > Rhysida immarginata. The sequence goes on along the minus strand of JAHWFO010038700.1, from coordinate 388,202 downwards.
TCAATGTCTGGGCAGAACGGAGAGTGGCAAGACCGGTACAAGACAACAGAAGGGCAATAGTGCTTCAAATTACTGCAAATCTTAATCAGGGATCCTTTCAAATGATCTCTGAATGCACTGTTCGCCATACTCTGGATCGTATGAAATATGGGAGCCGAAAGCCTGTTCGAGTACCTTTGCTGTCTGCAGTTAACAAGATAAAATGTCTCCAATTCGTACCGGAACACAAGGATTGGACAGTCGACCATTGGAAAAAAATCTTGTGAAGTCTACCGAGCTTCCTATTTTATTATTACAAATTCCTTAAGTTTTAATAACGATAATTTTTGCATTTTCCTTTTTTAATAACTTAGATATACATTAGAATATGTCTCTGTTGTTTGGCCTCCGTATCATGTTAAAATGCAATGGTGTTTAGAAAAAGTACAGTCAGATTTCTTATGTACACTTTTTCATCCTACTTTTTGTAATAATAACAGATACGTGTCTAATACTTATCTGCAAAATGTTTTTAAATGTGATAAGTTAATAAATAGACAAATTATACTTTATCTCTGTTACCTTTATATTATACCGTAATATAACTTATTCTTCAAAATTTCTAAATTCTGTTAATCTACAATAGTTTCAAACAATAAAAATTGGGTATAAAAATTAATAAACCATTAAGGAATGACATAACTAAGTACCGAAAGGTTAAACTAAACAATTCACGGAACCTTATTTTAAACTGCACTATGTTAATATTGTAATTTCTAATGGACCATAATGATCCATTAAACCATGTACCTTTGAACCAATTTGGATTATCATTAATTTTGCATTATATTCATTCATGACACATCATTCCAAGTCGTTTTATATATTACATGCCATATTTTAGCATTAAAAGTTCCAATGAACCATGAAGGTTTCACTAAACCAGGTTCTTTGAAACCAATTTCGACTATCATTAATTTTACTTTATATTCATTCATGACACATCATTCCAAGTCGTTTGATATATTACATGCCATGTTTTAGCATTGAAAGTTCCTATGAACCATAAAGGTTCCACTAATCCAGGTTCCTTGAAACCAATTTCGACTATCATTAATTTTACTTTATATCCATTCATGACACATCATTCCAAGTCGTTTGATATATTACATGCCATATTTTAACATTGAAAGTTCCAATGAACCATAATGGTTCCACTAAACCAGGTTCCTTGAAACCAATTTCGACTATCATTAATTTTACGTTATATTCATTCATGACACATCATCCCAATTTGTTTGATATATTATATGCCATATCTTATCATTGAAAACATTTGATGGTGTGATAAGGGTACCATTAGAACACGTGCCATTGTTTCGATTTCAACCATTTTCTAGAGGTACCATCGTCTTCCCATTGAAAATTGCTTGACGGGAAAATGGAGGTACCATTTGTGAAGGTGCCAATGAACCAATTTAGATAATATCTGTAACTTGTTCGTGCCATGAACCATATTCAATAACTGACGAAAACGGATTTTTAAAATCTTTCATAGCCTCAGAGGAGTTTGAGTTACAGATGGACAGACAGACACGTTTCCCCACATTGATAGCATAAAGCACCTTTCGATACTTAATAATGTCTTAATTCTTCTCTTATTCCAAAAAACTAACACGGAAGGAAATCCCAATAATAAAAATATAACATAAAATTATAAAATAACTTATTTTAAAAAATTCTAGAAAAACATCTCCCTTCATAAAAAATGTAAACATTCTATAGTGCGTTTCATTGCAACTTGAATGTGTTAGAACAGTTACGGGACCGAATAACATGTAGTTGATCCAATATCAATGCCTCGACGATGCCGCTTAATTAACAAGCTGGTGAAGATGAGGTGACTAACGTTGGAAACAAAGACGAAGCAGCTTCAGCCACTTTGGATGTTGCTATTTCTCACCAATCACAACAACTTATGCCGACCGACTTTTCTATGCGACGTCACATCAGGGTGTGAAAAGGTTGCATAACTGTTCCAATAAATCAAGTTGCTCTGAAACGCACTATAGTTACATTTATAAAAACTCCAATAAAAGTAATAGTTTTCTTGTATTTAAAAATAATTCATTTACAATGAGATAAAAACTCAATTTTAAAAGAATAGGGTATTCTTATATTCACCAAAAAGTCCAAACAATAAGACACTGTAGAAACACAATCTTGGAGCAAATGGATGAAGAATCTTGTAACTAAGGTGTACAAGTGCTCTGTAGAAGTTTTTACAATGAAAATAACATTCGATGGAATGATGCATGAAAAGTTTTATGAAGATGGAACTGAAGATTAACTTTGAAGCACAAATTTTAGGAAGTATAAATTTTGAAACGCAAATTTAGATGACATGGAACAGAAGTCCAAAAATAGCCCAAATTGAGATGATGCCAATAATATTCTAATAATGAAGGAAAAGATGTGATTGTCCATGGTTTAAAAATTATTTAATGCTTGAACGTTTTCGAACGTACCAGCCGTTCATCTTCAGAAGCACATACAGTAGAGAAGTGATACATACAATATGAAATCAAAAAGTAAAAACTTAAAGGAAGTCACATAACAAACAACAGTCACATGACATCCCAATCCCTATGTGAGTACTGTCTGCTTTATTTATGAAAAAGGCCTCTTTAATTATCTGCTTTGTCCAATTTTCTTCCCTCCCTACAATTTTAACTTCCTTCCAGTCTATTTGGTGGCCTGTGCAGTGACAATGTCTGGCCAAAGTGTTTTCACAATAATTAAGTCTGATCGCTCTATCATGTTCTTCCAAGTGAGAGTAGAGAGAGCGACCAGATTGGCCAATGTAGTTTACATCACAGTTCAAACAGGGGATTTCGTAAATGACATTATACTTTGAGACTAAATTACGAAACACCTTATCAAGTTCATATAATTCTTTCAAATTGTGAGGATCTAAATTACTATTAATAATATTTTCAGAATTCTTTTTAATATGGATATTAACTAATTGCTTTTTAACACTATTGTTGATTTTCGGAACAATTTGAATGTTTACATCTTTGAAACATTTTTTAATTGCGTCAAATTTAAAATCATAGTTAATAGAAATTCTTTTTCTTTGATTGATATATTTCAAGAAATTCCTTTTCCCATTTTGAAAACCTCCAATTTTCATCCAATTGATGATATAGATTGGATATTTATTCAACAACATTTTTATCAATTAATTTTTGTATTGTGACAAGTAAC
>JAHWFO010038700.1:333025-350242 GCA_023313115.1 Rhysida immarginata | reverse complement strand
TTTTAAAAAAGCATTCGATATGGTTCCCCATGCTTTATTAATAAATAAATTAAATTCATTATATGGCATTAGAGGGCTACCATTGAATTGGATAGTTTCCTTTCTTTTAGATAGAAAATATTCACTTAATATTAATTCAAAATTTTCTCCAAATTTAATCAGTAATCAGGGTGTACCCCAAGGTTCCATTCTGTCACCACTACTGTTCTCTCTCTTTATAAACGACCTCTCTTATATTACTGACAATGCACAATGCGTATTATTTGCTGATGACACAACATTTATAGCCTCAGCCGATTCCGAAGTACAAGTTGAAAATATAATGAACTCTTTGCTAATGAAAATCTATAATTGGTCATTATTAAATCATCTTCCATTAAACCTAAACAAATCATACTACATGATCTTTCATCAGCGTAATAAACTAATTGACTACAAGAAAATTAAACTTTGCGTTAATAATATAATTTTATCTAGAGTCTCTTCTTATAAATATTTAGGAATTTATTTTACCCCCGATTTGTCATGGAGCCTTCATATAAAACATTTAGCTACTAAACTATCCCGTTCTTTAGGTATTATTTATAGAGTCAATCATCTTCCACGTAATATCTTACTAAATTTATATTTTACCCTAATTCATACAAATTTATGCTTTGGAATATGTTTATGGGGATCGACCACACAGAAAAATAAAAATCTTATAATTAAACTTCAAAAACGTTTTTTACGAATATTGTTAAATAGGCCCGCTTTCTCTTCCGTTAGTTCAGAATTTAAAAACTTCAACTTATTAAAATTTGATGATCTTTATTTTATTCAATTAGCTCAATTTATGTATAAAATCACACATAACATATATAATATTAGAAACCCCCCTATGTTAATCAGTCCATATCATCACTATCTCACAAGAGAAAAAAAAATAGTAATCCCATTTTATAGAGTAAATTACTTAAGAAGATCTATTTCGATTTCCGGCGCTATCTGTTGGTCAAAATTAACTGTGGAACTTCGGGAGGCACCTTCTCTTCAATTTTTTAAACGTCGTCTCCTTAAAAACATTCGTTCAGGCTTAATTACTTCTGATTTAATGTCTATTTACTCTTAATTAAAACCGATTTCACAGGCCTCTGTTTATTTTACTGTTTTTATTATTATTATCATAATTCCTACTATTATTATTATTGGTTATATTGTAATGTTTTAAGTTATAACAAATTATCATTACTATTATTATTGTTGGTAATATTGTCGTTGCCGTTTAACGCAATACAAACTTTTACAAATTTATAGAATTTTAAATTATTTTATAATTTTTTTTTTATGGATGCCCCTAGACAGGCCCACTGGCCTTTTGGGCGCCTTTTTATTCTTGGATACAATATATTACTTGGAAGTAAATGAATTTATAAGTAAAATAAATTTCATTGTTTACATCAGGGAAGTTGTGCAACCCGAGGTCATCCCCTTCCTGCAGAACCTGCCAGGCGCTGTATTCCAACAGGACAATGCCCGACCGCATTGGCCAGAAATGTCCTCGCCTTTTTCCAAGCACATCAGATGCCCTTGTTCCCCTGGCCTGCTCGTTCACCAGACATGTCCCCAATCGAACATGTGTGGGACAGGGTTGCTCATCGATTGGCTCGTCAGACTCCTGCAGCAGCAACTGTGGATGAACTGTATACCCGTGTAGACAGAGCATGGCAGGACATTCCCCAGGCCCTTATTCAGAGGTGGTTTGACTCAATGCCACGATGTTTAGAGGCTGTAATTGCATCCCACGGTGGTTTCACCCGATACTAATGTGACAATAAAACGCATTGTATTGAGCTGAAAATCTAATGGTTTCTTTTCTGACCCATGACATGCAAATGCTCCAAATTTAATGCAGATTGGGCTATTCCATCAGGGTGTTGCGATTTTTATAAACAGTAGTGTACATGTATTCATTTTTAAATGGGTTCGATAAAGGGACGGTGAAAGAAAACCACTATAACAAAATACAGGCATAGACAGAGTTCCATTTTTTGCACCCAAGGGCCTGATGAATCTCGCCCATCGGCTCAACATTTGCTAGCCCAGGCCCCTTTGGCCTTGGACAAATCTGGCCCCAAATATAGGCCACACACAACGTTTTATTATCTTAAAAACATGCATATACACTGAACGACCAATTTATTAGAGACACACCACTAATGGAGTGTTGCGCCACCTTTAGTGGTGAGAACTGCCTGAATACATGCTGGCATGGATTCGACAAGATGTTGAAACCGTTGCAGAGGAATAGCAGCCCAGACTGACATGACAGCGCCTCGTAATTGGTGCAGGTTGAACAGTAGTGTGGGAAGGCGTCGGACGGTTCTGTCCACTTCATCCCATAAATGCTCGATCGGGTTGAGATCGGGTGACCAAGCTGGCCACTGAAGCAGGTGGAAGTCCGCGTCATGTTCCTCGAACCAGTCCAAGACCACTCGAGCATGGCGACAGGAAGCGTTGTCCTGCTGAAACTGTCCGTCACCACGAGGGAACACAGTCATCAAAAACGGGTGTACCTGATCGGCAACAATGTCCAGGTAGTGTGTCGCATTCAGGGATGTGTCTACGGATACCAGAGGAGACACCCCAGACCAGCACTCCTTCACCTACCTGTACGGTTGTCTGCTGGCAGGATGGATCCATGGCCTCGTGCTGTCTGCGCCAGATGCGCAGTCTCCCGTCCGCATGATGAAGTAGGAACAGTGATTCGTCGGACCAGGTGATCTTCTTCCACTCATCCAGTATCCAGTGGTGATGCCTGTGTGCCCATAGCAGGCACACTTTCCTATTCTGCAGTGATAGCGACGGTACCCATACTAGGTGCCTGTTGTTAAACCCAGCTCGGTGCAAGGTGCACCGTACCTTGTGCTCCGAAATAGGTTGGGATGCTCCCTCATTGAAATGCGCTGCAATTTGTTGGGCTGTTCCCGTCCTGTTGCTATGGATGATTCGTGCCAGTCACCATTGGCCTCGTTCATCCATGGCCTTGTTTCGTCCGAAGTTGTGTTTGTTGGAGGTTGTTTTTTGGCATAAATGCCATTCACGGAATACCCTAGACACTGTTGCACGGGAAAACCCGAGGAGGTTCGCGTTTTGCGAAATGCTCAACTGCCCCCGTTGAGATCAAATGATCATGCCTTGTTTAAATCTGGTCAAATCCTTGGATTTACCCATACTCAGTCCACTTTTGCTGCTGACTGCAACTTGTGATCCAATGCATCCCTTTTATACACCACTTCGGCCTGTTCCATTGTTTGGGTGTCACTGGGAGGCCAATCCATTTTCCGTAAGAGGCGTCTCTTAATAAATTGGTCATTCAATGTATACTTTTAAATTACGTATGTACTTGAACATTCAAGTTATTATAAATTTTTACGATTTTACACAAAACAAAATGATTTGTATTGATATACAAGTACATTTAAATTTTTTGCGTTTTTTTTTTTAAATTACATTTATTAATTTAATTAGTGTGAAGTGGATATTTAGAAACCATAAAAATGACAACTGTTAGCTATATTTTATCCAAAATTTTCTTGTTAAAGATAACAAGAAGAAATGTAGGCCACCCAAAACAAAAGATATGCTCTGCTTCATTCTTAACAATTGTTTCATTCCTTCCTTGGGTGGCCTATGCCTTTCATTGCTGTTGCCTAGCAACATATTTTCTTGTGAAATTTTTGTTAAAAATACTCTCAAACACATGACGTAACACTGGCTAATCGTCTTGGCTATCTAACACAGAATAACTCATCATGGTTTTTCTTTTTCGATCATTTTATATCCTTAATTTTGGAAAATCCAAATAAAAAAAATGAGATCCACTTGCATTGAAATGTTCCTTGTTGCACTAGCGTTATTCGGGTTCAAATTTGCAACAAACTTGAATTTTATTTTATTTTTCATTATTTGATACATGTGTGTCGGTTTCAAATGTTTAAGTAAAAGATACAAGATTTAAAATGTGAGCAATTTATACATGAACTGTGCCCTTGGCCTCTCATCTTATACTTGTGTTTATATTTTATAGTTTAAATTTTTCCCAATGTATGACAGTTTGTTATATAAGAGGCACATATATATCGTTAAATCAATTCATATTTACATATTTAATCAATTGTCGATGGGTTTGTTAACAAGCCTTATTATTTATTGATTAACAATTAGACTCGTCAGTTTATATATTAATAATGTGTTTATAAAATTCTCTTATCTACAGTATGCAGCAAAATAAACATTACTGAAATTATGAAACGTGCATGCGCACTTCAGTACTGTTTATTTTGCCGCATACCGTATTTACTTGGTTGTAATGATTTCGCTCTCCACCCATGTCAATTTCTCATACTATCGGGTGCACATATGGGCACAATTTGCACCTCCACAAAACGGGAGATAACACCGAGGCTAAGCCGAAACTTCAAGTAAAAATTGCTCGTTTCTTGGATGTTTCAAATGAAGAAACGAATGTTAAAAATAAAACTCAAGTTTGTTTCAGATTTGAACCCGCATATCAGCATTCTTAAAAAATGGGATACTGTTGTGAATTCGGCTGTACAAGTTAATCTTCTAAGAGAGAGAAAATCAGTCTTTTCAGTTTTCCAAAAGATGAGCTATTGAAAAAACAATGGTTAAGAAACATAAATCGTGTTGGGTTTGTTTTTTAAAGTGTGTGTGTCAGAAGCATTTTATGAAGACTGTTTCTTAAAAGATTCCATCGTTTTGGAGTCACAACTGGTTTCTCTCCAAGTAAACAAAAACTGAAAACAGGTGCTGTTCCTATAATTTTTTCGCACAAAAGCGCTGGCACTAGGAGTGAACGATCATTATTAAGAAAACGACAGCATCAGGAAGTGATTTCTACTTTATTTTATAATTTGATTTTAGTTATTTTAAAATTATTGAGAATTTTTTTCAAACTTGTTATCGACTGCCAAAGGATCATAATCATAAGGCAGAAGATTGCAAGGCTGAAACATTTTTCTTGAGAACTTTTTTCCAGTTGATCTTGGATTGACCTCGGTTGAATGAATGAGACTTTAGCGGTAATGACTGCAGGACTAGAAACTCCTTTCGCTCATATGACGTCATCGATCCTTCCCCTATAGTTCACATGTCTCAAAGGATTTTTTTCGCGGTGTTCAGTATACAGGGTGTATCAGGTTCGATGGTCATAAAGTACCTAGAGTGATCCTTTGCATGATTACAAACTTAAAGTTCCTTATCGAAAATGTTGAAAACTCAAGATTTAAATTGGGTCGTTACGTCATTTATGAACTTCCCGCACCAGCAGTTCATTAAATTCAAAGGGGCGATTACAATTAAATCGGCGGCAATTGTTGAGATTAAATGGCGTTTTCGACAGGTTTTCTGCAAACTTCATGTGATGTTTAGACCCTTAACATTTGAGTTTTGAACATTTTGCATAAGGAACTTTAAGTTTGTAATCATGCAAAGGATCACGCTAGGTACTTTATGACCATCGAACCTGATACACCCTGTATAGCGAATAAATAAATAGAAGTTTTCGAAATTAAGTTATACATTATGCAATTATGCAGTTTTATTTACTTATTTACTTAATCTTATAGTATTGAAAATTTTGACGTCAGTTGCCCTTTAACTCTAGCACAGCACAAACCTACATTAAACAAGATGTGGCAATTAAATACCTAGTCTAATACAAATATTCACAAACGAGAAGTCCAAATGAAAATTCTGTTTAATATGATTCAAAGCAATATGCACCGGACAGAATACACTTTTGAGCACATTTGTACAAGTTTGTAAAACAGCTTTTAAAGTCCTTGGACAGAATCCTCTTGATTTTTAACGCCATTATTTTGTGAAGTCAGAAATCAGGAAAAACTCTGGATGCGCCAAATCCGGAGAATAGGGCAGATGGTTGAGCTCTGTGATGCTGTGTTTGTACAAAAAATTGTTTCACACTTATGACGGAATATGACCAGGCATTATAGTGAAAAAGAACCCAACTTTTTGTTTCATGAAACTCTGGGCTCTCGCTCCGAACTCTTTGCACTAGATGACCCAAAACAGCTTCATACAGTTCCTTATTCACGGTTTTGCCAAGGGGAACAAATTCATGATGAATGAGGCTTTTACTGTCCAAAAAAGCAATCAACATTATCTTCTCGGCGATACTTGTTCACGTGTCACTATAATGCGTGTCTGAACACGAAGCCTTTATGCTACTAAAAAAAAATATGTATATAGTCAGTCTATTATAAGAAGGCAGATGACCTTGTTTGAGTGATAAACGTCATACACGTAGTTCAAATTCAGCCAATCATGTTAACCACTAGCCTTCAACTGCCAGCACCTGTTTTTTACAAGTAGTGATTTCATTCAGAGTAATGTAGTAGTAGTAATTCACAGCACATTAAACAAGTCTTCAAACAAAACAGTATGAAATATAATTTCCAGATACAAAACTAAGCTGAATTCAAAGCAAGAGTCAAAGCCTGCATGGATTAAAGGGCGTTGATTGGTTACCATGAAACAGCGCCGTAACAAAGATTACCTCCTCGTAGCATTTCGATAGCACGATCGTTGTGATTCTCACTTTAGCTCACTAGGCACAGTTAACACGAGTTAACTCTCGCTAGGTCCGTGAGTCTATCGAAACACACCTATGAATAGAGGCTATAAGTTACCCATGGCAACATATTGGGTCAGCTGCCAAGATATAATAGATGTACTATATGGAGCGATAGTGCAATAGATGACACATACATACCACATCTTGACATGTTGAATTTTTGTTTACATTTTACGCAGAGACCTCTGTCCGGATATTAAATTGCTACACCTTGTATATGACAGCATTTTATCAGAGATTTAATCAAAAATAATGAAAAGTTCTTTCCTTCATAACATCTACCGTAATATAAACAAATGCACTGCTATTTCATTTTCACGTGCATTTTCCTTATTTTGGTATACACTGGCTGAATCTAAACAGCAACACTGTGGTAACAGCAAAATTAATTTTATCAGCTTAATTTAAAAGATCTAAATTAATTTAGATGATTCCCCTCCCCCACCCACCTCTAAATCTCCAAATTACAAATATCAACATTTACATACACAAAGAAAATGTTTACTTCCTGATCCAGATTTACATTTAAAATTTAAAAAAAAAAATGAAGAAAAAAAAAAGCAAAACAAAACACACTAAGCAAATATTGCAATTTACACAATATTGCACAATATATAGGATAAACAAGTACGCAAAAAGTCTTGTGTTAATGGTTTGCTTTTTAGCATTAGCGGGGTGCGATGCTGTATACCTCCATTCAGAATTTGATTGTGTACAGAACATGCACTCCGACAAGTACACCTCCACCCCTTTACTCTCCTCCGATTTAAGACAGCGTTACTTTCAAAACGCTTTCTGCAAAATTCTCAATTTCACGGATCTCTTAATTAAAATGAAAACATTCTCCAAATTCAAGTTCTCATCATTTCGTTATATCAAGTGTTCTTCTACAGCTGTTTCTATGGCTTACTCACTACGTTATGTAAACAACTTACTCAGCATATCCAGTCTTCCACGGGAGTCGACAGATATCTCTGGGCACAATAATGGGGCGAACCGCATGATCAGCGGATACAAGCATTTCATCTTCAGAGGCAAACTGGAGAAAAGGTGGCCGTCCATAGGGAAATTTTAAAGGTAATTTGTTGTCATTAGCCGACGCGAGATCGACATACGCGGAGCCTGAATTCGGTTCTAGATTGCCAACAACATTAAAAATGGCGCTTTTGAATTTAGTAAACATTTTGCTAGGTTTTCACGTTAAATTTAAACATTTCAGTTTTTAAATAATAACAGTAAGTTCACTAATCATGATCTTTCAGTACTTCAAACGAGAATGCCTCTCGCAAAGCGTCACCATTTTGTTTTTTAAGCATCATTATGAAAATCTCTTGAGCAGCGATAGGGCGAATTCTTTAGTTTCCAGACGTGGAAAGAGAAAGCTTCTAGGACAAAGCTGTTGTATAGCGGACAAACCGCTTTGTTCTAGGTTGTGATGTAATGAAAACGAACGCTACGTAACATTTCATTTTAGCCACTAATATTTTCAGTATTTTAGCCATTAATAATTTCAACCACGCAGAATAATTTTCACAAATCTTCCTCCACTATTTAACCAACAACATCGTTGATTTTAACGCTTTTAGAGAGCCTTACAGTGTTGGAAAAAAAAGTTTGAGACCACCTTGGTTCATAAAGGCTGTTTACGTTATGAAATATATTTGTATATCAAACAGAAAAATTTTGTGTGTACATTCAATTTTAACGTGACAAAATATTTTCAAACTGTAAAAAACAAAAAATAATAAACAAAAGCCACGTTCCCTGCCTGACTAGCATGTACAAGAAATAAGTTTGGGACCAGGGTCCATTTTCTCTAATCCAAATTAAATTTGTCAAACTAGAACCAAGAATAGATGAAATAGGTACTACCAAGGATGAATGATAGGTACTACCGTAGCCTACAAGGATTAAGAGATGTAGGCAGCGCTGGACTTATACATAAGCACATTAAGCACGTGCTTAGGTAGGGCCCCGTTAGACTACACATGTGAATAGGGGCCCCTGAATCCTCAGAAAAACAGGATTTATACTGAGGAAGGTGTGCAGTGCTTAGGGCCCCTAAAGGTATTAGCCCGGCCATGGTACCTTCATCCATCCCTGGTACTACTTCCACTTCATCCGTTCTTGCTATAGTATCTTGTTTGACTAGGCTAGCTCCGCCCGTCCCTATCCGGCTAGGTTTTTAAGCGAGCTTCTCAAAAATTGGCTTCTTTGGTCATTTTCAAGATGGCTGCGCCCACTGACGCAAACGTTTATAGAGATGACCCTTGTGGATGCAGAAATCCTGGATAGAGTTATGAACAACTTCACCATTCGGCTGCGAGCAGTTCAAAACGTTCTTGGTGGCCACATTGAGCATATCATCAAGACTTTTCCACGGGAATTAAAACTCCGAACTGCCTAAAATATCATACTGAAATGCTAAGTTTGTAAACATTAATGGGTCAATAAATCCTAGTACTGAAATGGTCAGAAATTGACTGAATCACCCTGTAAATGGCTAAAAACCATTTCAAATATTAGTGTGCTCTCTTGGATGCTGTTAACAGAACTACTTACATGGAATAAGGTCGAAGTAACGTGCCAGTGTTTAAAGGAAAGATGTGTTGAGGTGAATGATTCAATAGTATTTAATCAAATAAGCAACGTTAAAAAAATACATGGGAAATTTGCAGAATGGAAGGAATCGGGCATATTTTGTCAAAAAATGTTAAGTAATAAATAAGATTATATGAAAATGAAAATGAAACAATATTTATGACAGAAAATATTTGATCAGGGATGGATGAAGGTAGACATCCATCCCTGATTTGATGTATTTATACAATGGTAAACACATACATCTATCTGAGAAAAGAAAGTGATTCAGTACATGAAATTACCTTTTAATATACAACAATTCACATAATATCGAATGTACATTTCGGCAACAAAGATGCCATCTTCAGCGATGATTCACAAACGAATAAACTCTTGGGGAAAGGAGAGATGAGGAAATTTCAGACAGGAAAATGAAGATAAAAATTAAAGACCAATGAGCGTTCACATTGGATAAAGTCTTCTATTTTTATTGATTTTTGTTTTAGGTGGTTTAAGGTTGATTGATGTGAGCCATTTTATAAGGGGGCAGTCGTTGATAGGTCTGGCATCCTGGTTAAGCAAATTATCTGAAATTTCTTTTTGTATTTGGTAACTTTCAAATGGATCCAATAATCTATTGTTTTGAATGGAGTAAATCATCTTCAAATCTTCTTTAATAAATTCATGGCGGTATTCAATAGCGTGTTTGTGAATTAAGAGGTAATCTCATGTATTGAATCATTTTCTTTTGTCAGATAGATTTATGTGTTTACCATTGTATAAATACATCAAATATTTTCTGTCATAAGTATTGTTTCAATTTGTTTCATTTGCATTTATATACAGTCTTTATTTTAGTTTGTTCATTAATAAACATATACATGTACTGGAGATGAACCTGCAAACATCAGGTAATGTTTTTTTCAATGAAAAAATGAAAAGAAAAATTCTGCGACCTGGATGCAAATCAGGAACCTTGAGTATCATATGCCCGACGCCTCTACCAATTGGGCCATCGTAGAATTTTTCCTATCATTTTTTCATTGAAAAAATCATAAAAAATAGGTTGCTTTTTTCAGCAATGTCAATATGGTGAAGAGTACTCAGAACTTTTAAAAATATGCCAATACATGTATATCTTTTATATTCCCGCTCACAATGCAAACATGGAACGTATTTTTTCACTAATGAACATTTACTGGACTGATGAACGAAACTGGTTGGATGTTCTAATGGTAGAAGCTATCTTGCAAGTTCAAACAAACTATGATTTTACGTGTGCTGAATTTTATGAACATGTTCTGTCGAAAAAAACAATGGCTACAACAAGCAAAATCAACAAGAATTTTCAAGAAAATATTTAAGCAAAAGCGCGGTCCCTATCAGAAGGAAAATGAAAGAAGCACTCAGTTTGTTTCAATCCTTGTATGGTCCCTATTTTTGCTCTGTTAGAATGTGAAATTTCATTACTTATCTTTCAAAAGCACGATCTAATTTAGTTATATACTGTTAATATTAACAGTTAAATGTATTTATTTGTATGCTTGACTGTTATACTTTAACAACTTTATTCCGGTTGTAAAATACAACTTTTAGCGAATTCTTAAATGGATTCTTCAGATTTAAGAATGCTGTTTGCAAAATTTAAAATGCAGCTTGTGAAATAAAACATGTATTTTGCAAAGTACAAAATGTATTTTCAAACTAAAACAAGAAGATAATCCTCCCGAGGAAGGTATAGGAAAGTAGCGGAAGCCCTGAGATCATCTATTTTTACCCTTTAATCTCACTTTTTAACCACCCCCCCTCCCCAATTTTTTAAATCGAAAAATTGATTTTCTCGAACGTGGTATTTAGAAAGTGTAAAAGAGCTCTATTTTCTTTTGTTTCTCATCATTTCCGATCGAATGATATATGAATGCCATATGTTGCCATAATTCTAAAGACCAAGTAACTGCCATTCTCACAATTCCGATCCTATTGGAACAATTTGGCCCAAGCTTCATAGTAATATTGATCTTGCTTAGGGGAATCTGCATACCGAATTTCAATCCTTTCTATGCATAAATACGAGTAACCTTTTGGCCCCCTCTAATTTCCGCTCCCGAAACTCCGACCCCAGTGGGCCAATCAAAACCAAACTAAATACTGAAGGTGCACATGCCCATAGTAAGCTATATTCCGAATTTCAACCTTCTACCTCAAAACATGCGGAAATTATGAAGGGGACAGACGGACGGACATTGTGAAAACAATAAGTAGCTTCATTCTTCCGCCACTTAATAATGTAATTTGCAAAAAAATATTTGCGGAATTAAAAAACCAACAAAGTTTTCAAAATAAAAAAAAATGTATTTTGCGAAATTAAAAAAAGCTTCCGGTGGAATTTTCAAATTCAATAAAGCAAAAATGAGCTATAAAAGGGGAGTAAAAACTGGATAAACAGAATAAAAAGTTGGGAAGGATACTTCTTACTCATTTTTTAATCCCCACCTTTTGATGTTACTTATCCTCGACTTTTTAAGCTCCACTCAGCTTCTACTTTAGTCCCTTTTTTATCCCATTTTTAATTCCGCTTTAATAGGCCAATTTCCTTAAATGAAAAGAATATAAATTGGAAATAAAAAAATGGATTAGAAATGGAATGGACAGAGAAAAATGGAAAATAAAATGTGGGATTAATAGTGGGAGATAAAAATTATGATAAAAAGTGAAGTTAAATAGTAGAAGATGACAAATGGGTCCAAAAAGTGGGTATTTGTTTTGGGAATAAAAATGAGTTAAAATTGGGGCTAAATGTTAGGGATAAAATTGAGGGTAAACAACGGGATAAAAACTGGGATCATAAAATGGAAATTACCAAAATGGGGTAAGAAATATTCCTCCCAATTTCTTATTCTTTCTACAGGGTGAAAATTAATTCCACTGCCAAACTTGGAGAGGTAGTAGGGATAGTCGAAACAAACAACTTTTCCTTACACTAGTTTTGCGAGAAAAATTTATTTACCAACACAGAACAATTACAGCAGTTGTTCAAAGTGTTTGGGTTGTTCCACACATGGCGTTTGTGGCAATTGAAGAGACCATCCTTGGTGAACTGTGCTTCATCAGAAAGCAAAACAAGTTCACCAAACGCGGGATTGACGGCAACATTCCGAAGAGACCAGTCGGAAAAGTGCACACATAATTGGTAGTCGTTGGGTCGCAAAGCCTGCACAGTCTGTTCGTGGTGTGGATGTTGCCTTTTGTCATGCATGACGTTCCAGACAATTGTTTGACAGTTCCTCACAGCATGTGCGACTGCACGGGTGCTTGTTGAGGGATACTCTGCAAACCGTTGCAGTGTCTCCTCTTCCACACGTCCTCTTCTCACATGTCTTGTAGTTCTGCTGTAACTCTTCTCGCACCCGTTGGTAAATAAATTTTTCTCGCAAAACTGGAATAAAGAAAAGTTGTTTGCTTCGACTATCCCTACTACCTCTCCAAGTTTGGCAGTGGAATTAATTTTCACCCTGTATACACAATTTCCCCCTTCAATCTTAGGATTTGAAAATTCCACAAGCAGGTCTTTTTATTTTGCAAATAATGTTTTGTTTCAAAAGCTGCATTTTTAATTCTGCAAACTGCATTTTTTTTATTTTGGAAAATCCATTTAAGAATTCGTAAAAAGCTAATTCACAAGCTGAATTTTAATGTCAGAGCCTACATTTTTTATTTGGCAAAATTATTCTAAAAAAAATGCATTTTTTAATTCTGTAAAATGCATTTTTAATTTGCAAACAGCATTTTTAAATTTGAAGAATCCATTTAAGAATTCGCAAAAAATTGTATTTTACAACCGAAATTTTAATGTAGGAATATACATATTTTTATTTTTTTTGCAAATTACATTTTTTAATTCTGCAAAATGCTTTTTTAAATCGATAGAATGAATTTTATTTCTGCAAAATACATTTTTAATTCTGTAAGTTGCATTTTGAAAAATAAAAAATGCAGTGGCAAAAAGCTGCATAAAATGTAAAGTGTAGATGAAATAAATTTGTTAAATAAAATTCATATATCAATACACATTATCGCCTTATTTTATTTCGCACAGAATAATTTCGGAATTTATTTCTTGAAAAAATTGAATCGCTAAATCTAAAATATTTATATTGGCTTTGTGACAATTTCCTTGGTTAAATATTTTATAATAATTAGTAATAAAACTTTATTCACTCAACAAAAATTACCTGTAAAACACTGGCAGAAGAAACAAAAAATAAATAAATAAATAAAAAACAAAAAAAAAAAGGAACTTAAAAATTGGAAGGTATTTCAAAACTTCAATTTATGAAAACTAGAAATGAATATGTCCAATTCAGGAACTAATTTTTGTTGAGGTTAATAAAGTTTTATTACAAATTATTACTTTTACACGTTGTCCTTCCATAAATATTTTATAGTTTAAACACTGTAAAGTAGCAAAAATGAATAATTGCTGCAGGCATTTTTAGGTTTTAGATTAAATTTTTATTTTGACAATCTCTTTTGAATAGAAATGTGGTCCTGTAAAGGGCCTTTACTTAATAAAAAACGATGAAATCAGTTGGAAGATTCATGCGTTCGTTTCTTACGACGAACTGCTGTCTTCGTTTGCATATTCAACAATGCTATCAACGATGCAGACGTAATTATGACGTTTAATCGTTGCAACTTCACCAACACAGCCAGCGAGTATCGAAGACGAACGACAAAGTCTCTGACGTCAGATCGTTTCGTTTTAGGACAATGTCGAGGAACGCGCCCCAGGGCACTCAAAAGACGCTTGATCATCGGGGTCCGAGCAACGATCCATCCTTCATTGTTTTCAAGAAACGAAAAAATACTGATTGTTAAAATCTAACATGGAGACAATGAAGACTGTATTGTTGCTCGGACCCAGATGATCAGGTGACTTTTGAGTGCCCTGGCCTGTCTCTCGTTGCCCTCGGACCAAGTTAGGTGATGTAACAATATATGACGTTTCAGTGATGAGAGCTTCTCTCTCGGTGGTGTTGACACGAACCACGTTGATATGATCGAATTTGTATTGGCTATTACTTCAATGAAAGCGGTCAGCAACAGGCTGTTGGTATTCAGTATCTTACCCTTCCAGAAGGACAATGTTTTATGAAAACTTTGGAAGACTCCTAGCCCATAAAAGATGATCTATGTCGTATCATTAATGAAAGGACACTCAGTTTGTCCGGTTTTGTCCTCTATCTATCTGTTTTTTTCAATGGGTTCACCTGGCCACCCTACTTGTACCTGTTGTGATGAATAAAGGATGATTAACTGCAGTTCTACCAGAAGTTGGAAAGCAAGTGGAAAAGTTTTTAACCAACCACTCTTTCAAAATCTTCAGTTTGGGCATAAACTGCAAGAGCAATCCGAATTGAATTTCGTCCAATACCTTATGATGCAGCTTGTCCATCGACACAAGGGACGGTACAGAAAAGAATTTGCAAGTACATTATTATGAATGTATTAGAATCACACTCTTAATTAACAGTATGATTTAAGCAACATTGAAATGCAAGACATTCCATTACAGAAACTGTGGCTTGTACCATGCCTCATTGAAAAGCACAGCAGACCACAAAAAATTTAGCAAACGTATGTGTACCACAGATAAGAGACCGGTTAGAATTGCAGCACAAAGGTAAAGTGAGCTAATGACCATCTTTAACGATGAACTAAATCCAGAATATGTTGAATAGGTGGACAACTGTGAAGTTGATGTGAGTGTAATAACTGTTTCATGAAATTATAACATGCATTTATATGCCTTACTTTTAATACATTCAGTTTAATTTTCCGATGTACCATTTCCAGTGGAAAAAAAGTCATCGTATTTCTATTGTAAATAATACAGATGAATGGCTTGAACAGGAATGGAATGAAATGTAACTGTTTTCAGTTTTTTTTAATAATTTTTTTTTAATACACGTTTATTTTATTCTTTTCTTTTTTTAAGTGGGGACGACAGTTAACTTACAGATGATGATGTCATCATCAGTAGGGGAGGGGGTTGAAATGATGATAAATGATGACGTTAGGGGGGGGGGCAAAAAATGCTGAAATTTTGATGACGTAATACATGAACGAGCCGGTAACCGAACGAGCCCTTTGGAGTAGAACAGCACCAGAGCCCGCTCAAAAGACAAATAGCCGCCCATAGCCTAATGATAACAAGTCGAACAACTCTGCGCCCGTTCCTTTGATGTTGCTGTTGCCCGTAAACGTCATCAAACGTCATCAAGACAGTGGCGGACTCCTGCGGTCGTGTATCTAGAAGCCGCCTCCTGCGTATCTTTTAATATTGGAGGAAGGGAGTGCATCGAAACAAATTATTGCTAATAATTAACGTTTTAGAGGAATTCGGTTCATATTCATACGAATTAAATTCTCAAAAAGTATCTTCTTTTCATATTAAGTGTAAATGAGTTTAATAATTTTGAAAAAACTTTTGATAATCCCACAAATCTATGGGAAAACATCGTCTGCTAGCCTGATGGAGATACACGACCGCTAGGGGAAAGTTGGCAACACTCGAAGGCGAGAGTTGGTCGACTTGTTATCATTAGGCTATGTAGCCGCCCCTTAAATATATATATATCTTTAAAAAGTAAAGATTTGCCCTCCCTAAAAAATGCTAAAGTATCACACAATACAGGAATATTTGATTTGATAACACAAAACGTTGACAAAATTAAGAAATACATAAATTTACTTAAGTGGTACCATAGTCTTTCTATCCCCAAGAAATTAATCCTCCCGAGGAAGGTACAGGGAGTAGCTGAAGCCCTGAAATTTCCTCGGGGATAGAAAGACTATGGTGGTACTACTGAGACATAGAACCATCCTTCAATTAACAAACAGAAGACGTTAATTTTATTGGACATTTAAAACAAAAGTTATTTGAAATCACGCCACTTTTTTCGACGAGTAACCCCGTCTTAAAAAGACCACTTAATAAAATATATTATTTTGTCCTGTTCTATAAATTTCTATCGCTTAAAAAGTATAGAGAACTAGCAGACCCGGCAATGCTTCGCATGTATATGAGAGCCTTTTAAAAATCGCCATCTTTTGACTTTTCTACGAACAGTACTAAGCCTCCGCATATGTAAAATTTTACATATGCGGAGGCTACGACTGAGCATACTCCAAAAATTTAAATTAAGATATCTTTTTTCTTTCGTAAGCCTATATGTTGCCGCAAGCTACACTCAACTTACCTGTGAAAACCGCATGAAAATTCGTCGAGTAGATTTGGAGATTAGACTGGTTCAAACAGACAGACAAAGTTTTTAAAAATCTTCTTATTGCATTCTGTTACACACATCTCCAATTACCAGTCGTTTAGCTGAGTTAGTTTGACGCAGCGCCGGAGAAAAAAGGTGGAGAATAATGTTCACTTTTTCTGTATATTCACATACAGAAATTGCAAAATTTCAAAAAAAAAAAAAAATTCCGAGCAACACCAGGTATATCAGCTACTTCATAATACATCGAAAAATCGTCCTAGATACTTTAAATAAAATTTAAATCAAAGAACAAAATCCATATTTTATGACCAATGTAAAAACTAAACTTTCAACATGCGAGTTAGTATGTTAATTTATGAAGAAAAAAAAAAAAAAAAAAAAAAAAAAAAAAAAAAATCCGGAAAACACAAAATACCAGAAAATTGGATCCAGATTAAAAAATGAATCAAATAGACAGTTGGACTCGTTAATTGCCATCACCGTACCAAATTTCATTATTCTAGACCTATTTTTACTCGCGAAATACTGGAAAAACTGCGAGAAATTGCATATTTTTACGGAGGGCCATAGAGGGGCAAAGGGGTAAAATCTGAAAAAAAAAGAAAGCAGAAATTAGTTTTTTGCAAATTATGTGAACTATTCTTGGTTCAAATATCTAAGTCGTACGTGAATTTGCCACAGAGT
>JAHWFO010038700.1:267455-297685 GCA_023313115.1 Rhysida immarginata | reverse complement strand
CATTAGCTAAGCCCATTCAGTTACAAGGGTCATTCAAGGTTGACCTAGACTTTAGATCATATAAAGTTGAGAAATAACTCTAGCATATTACATTTTTCAGGGAATATTACATAATCCTTTTTTGAGTATCCCATGATCGGCATGACGTATTTAATGCTGCAGCAAACATAATAAGCAGTGTCTGTGTAGCTGTGGGACAGCAGTTCGTCTGTCTGGAACTTCAGATGTTTTTAAGCAGCCCAAATGAATGACAATCGCAATATGGGTTTAAAAAGGGGGGTTTTGTTTCTTAAGTTATAAGGTCCGGTTGGTTTAGGGGAAAATAAATGTTGGGGAAGTGGAATCTCAAGTTTATTATTTAGACCTTTGTAGATAAATATAGCTAAATAAAACTAATATAATTTAAAAATTGGGAGAATGCCTACTGTGGGAAAGAGGTCGGACACCGAGTCGGTTTTCCTTAGATTATAAAAAATTTGTATAAACCACTTCTGTATGCGATGGATACGTTTTAAATTTGTTAAGGTTGTGGAACCCCAAAATTGGAGCTCCTAAGTAAGGAAAGATTGGATTAATGTGAAGTATAAAAGAATAAGGATGTTTTTGGTTAAAAAATGGAGCCGGGAACAAAGGCCGAGCTTTTGATTTAAAGTAGTTGACAGAGCAGTAATCCCAGAAGAGATTAGTTATATACCGATTTTTTTGCAGCAACAATTGGTATATACCGATATCTCGCATTTTATACCCACCAAGTGAGCTCATGCCATGTGCCTGTTTTCGTTATTATTTATGCGCTGATTATTATTATTGGTTATCAAAGTATGAGTTGGTTATACAACTCCTGGACAAAAGTATTTAATAGAGACATGCTCGTCATACAAGACGTAAGACATATCAACATAAATCGTGAATAATCTAACACCAAATAAAATAAAACAGCATACACTATTAAATAAAACAAATATCTTCAAATTGAGACAAAAATTGTACATCAGTAACAAAAAATAGAGAACGTACAGAATTTCAAACTTAAGGCATACTGGACAGAAGTATTTAATACAGTTGTCACCTGGACAAAAATATTTAATAAACAGAAAAAAAAGTCAAATTTACCTACTAGGCTTATTAATAAATAATTTTTCAATACTTTGTAGTACCACCCTTTGCTTTCAAGACTGCAGCAATTTGGCGTGGCATTGATTCATACATTTTAGCACACTGAGTTGCGTCAAGTTCCTGCCAGCTATTTCGAATGACATAGTTGGAAGGTTTTCCGCAATTCGTCAAGGTTCGTAGGGTGTTTGGCATCAATTTATTTTTTCAGGGTGCATCAAATGTTTTCAATTGGACTCAAGTCTGGGCTGTTAGATGGCCAATCCATGATCTGAATGTTGTGTTCTTGTAAAAATTGTGACAGCACCTGCATGGTGAGATGAAGCATAATCATCTTGACGATACATCATCAGCGAATGATTGGTTGGTTTCAACGCGTCAACTACTAAGGTCATTTTGCGCGTTTTACACAAGTTATATCTGTACGCAGCCTGGGACAAACACAAACATCCATGCCCACAGCGGGATTCGAACCCACGACCAGGTGGACTCGAGAACTAGAAAGCCTACGCTCTAGCCCTCTCGGCCACCTGGCCGGCCATCAGCGAATGAATTGTCCATACTTGGAATTAGAAAATGGCCTAAGATGTCAATATAAACATCCTTTGTAACTGTTGTTTTCAGGATGCATAAACGACCTGGACCTTTGGCCATTTTGCAACCCCACACTATGATTCCTTGTGAGAATTTCAAAGTACCTCTGACACAATCTGCATGTAGCTGTTCTCCCGCACGTGGCCATATGTAAACTTTGCCTCCATCCCTAACTCCAAGGCACACATCGCTGAAAACAACTCACTTCCAGTCATCCTCTGATCAATGTTGCTTGTCTTTTGCAAATTTCCATTGATTCGCTTCTGGTGATTTGTCAAGAAAGGTTTCTTCTTGGCTTTTGCTCTTCTAAAACCTATTTCAGGTAGGCATCGTCTTAAGGTGCTAGCTTGAGCAATGGGATGATGTCTCTTTCGATGAAGCTCTGCGCATTTTTAGACAGATTTTTTTCCTATCTTGTCTAGTTGCGGTTTTCCTTGGATGACCACTACGTTTCTTGTTGGTCAACACTTGTTCATCTTGAAAGCATTTTATGATATTGGGAACTGTTCCTTGACTACAGCCAACAAGATTTGCCACCTCTGTTTGCATTTTCTTTTCCTTCCATAATTTTATAATCAATTTTTTTGCTTTCAATTGAAAGTTCACATTTCTTGCCCATGATTCTTGGTAAGAAATGTAAAATTTCACAGCAACATTTTTTCCGTATTAACATAGACTATTCCACTCGTTTGGAGGGGTAAATTGGATTGACAAATTTCGTAGAAAATTAAAAAATAGAAAATATTTAATACTTTTGTCCAGTTGATAAATGTATTAAATACATTTGTCCAATCTAGCCTATGTTTGAATATTCTGTAATATCACTATTTTTATACACTGAACATAATATAACATTGGCCTCATTTTGAAGATACTGATTTAATTTAATAAATGCATGCTGATTTATTTTATCTAGTGTTGGTTATTTGCGATTTATGTCGATCTAGCTTTCGTTTAGTATGAAAAGCCTGTCTCTATTAAATACTTTTGTCCAGGAGTTGTAATAATGTGGCTTGAATTTGTATAAACATATGAAGTGATCAACTCTTACTTCTCCATCAGAAGTAAAAATAATTAATAAAGAAAATGTATTGATTCATCTGTACATCAGCATTTTACTCACAAACTAGCTTCATCATCATCCAATGAATAAAAATTCCCAGAACTGTCTAATATCTTGAAAAATACACGTCTTGTCAAAAAAAGAAAATATACGCGTCAAATATTTTCTTGAATGCTATTTAACTTAGCCCCCTGCATCCCTCGTAGGGGGTGGGGTGGAGGCAACTTAGGAATTTCAAATGGGAACCCCCAATTTTTATTTTTGCAGATTCAGATTCTATGGAAAAAATTACTTCACTTTGTTTCAAGTCTATCGATTGTTCAGATGGTTTGCGTGTGCGCTGCAAATGATAGACTATTATTGAAAGGGATGATGGCTGCTGCTTGCCTAAACTAAAAGGATTCCTTTATTAAGAGGACCTAATCATTTAGCACGATAACTTGAAAAAAGATTAATTTTTCAAATTTGTTTTCACCAATCGATCAATTCTGTTTTCGCTATTCAAATCGAATAAATAAGAGACAGAGCATGGACAAGTCGAAGATGAGATAATAGCTAAAATCGGTGTAAAAGCATCTGTTCTAATGGTACCATGATGATACCCCCTTAGAAATTTTCAGTTCTAACAAGGGGAGGACCAGGTCTGTAAGCTTGGATTTAAATATGTTGTTACGTACCCCTCCCACTATTATATGGCATAGTAACTCATGCTAATGGGCATTAGTTTACGAGATGTACTTATTTAAAGTTAGTTATGTAAGCTGTTGATGTATATTTACAAATTCGAACAGTGTGAGATTTAGGTAGTCAACGTGGTCATGTGGTTAAATCGATAGATTACAGTGCTAAAGTCCCGGATTCATATCCCAATTTCATTTAATTTATTTTTTTAAACATGTTTTGAACAAATTATATATGTAACTAATATTAATTATTAAAAATATATTTTTATAATTTTTTGCATATTATATTTCATTTGAGGAAGGTAACAAATTATTTATTTTTAATAAGATAAATCGTAACAGATACACGAAACATTCCAATTGAAGACTTGTTAATTCCGAACAAAACAAAAAAAAAAAAAATTTCCAAAATCCGATGAACGGATAACCAACAATCACATGTTGAATTTATTAGTTACCTCCCTAAGCACTTCACAAACACATTTGAATGTTCAACATGCAAATCAAGAAATTACCAAAAATTACCATAATAACATTCACTTTCATGAGGAAAAGCAAATAAAAGGTAATTTACCAACAATGACAGAGCCGACGGTTAGACTTTCACTTTTGGTTTTGCTTTCTTAGACGTGTGATTATCAATCGAGCGACACTACTGCAATGTAAAGTTATAAGATAGAAAGTATAGTAGGTTCTAGTGAGGGAAAAAATATCAGTGCAGAAATTGTACGAGTTTACCCCGAGTAACGGAAATTTTGATAAAGAAATTTCTATATGTATATGAGAGAGAAAAATGTATATACATGCAATTAGTTTTTAATGTAATATGTTTATTAAATATAATATGCAAAAAAATCTAAAAATATGTTTTTAATAATTAATAGCAATTACCTGTTGATAACATTCAGCCTAATAACTATTTGCCTTTGACAGCAATTACATTTTGATAAAATTTGGCCTGACATCAGTTTGCTAGCATTAGGTGCCTATCAGCACTTGATATCATTAGCCCTATTGATTATTTGCTATTGATAGCAATCATAGATATCGCTGCCAAAGATGGGAATGGAAGTAGAGAGTGGCAATCAGATTCATACACAAGTTGATCGGCTAGGTTTATCTGGCTTCTGATGAATTCACTGGGTTTGTCTGCCAAATTGTTAACTGCTCTACATGTGGAATTGATAAGAGAATGATTCTAATTGGCTCCATCTTTCGATGTGTGATCTATAGCTGTTGATACATTAGACCTAACTGAAATTAGCTTTTGATAACATTGGGCTTAACATCAATTTGCCAGCAGGTCTTATTGTTTGGTAATATTTTACGTTTTCAACAATCCATCCTTTGACGACTAGCAAAATTTCAGTCATTCTTGACAAGGAGTTTACTAGTTATGCATTTATCTATAAAACTGCTTCTATATTGTTTGTTTTCTTAAAGAGTTTTTACTTAATGTGATTTCTTAATTTTTGGTTTTTTAAATTTTAGTGAAATTGATATCCGCCGGCATCTTTGTTGTGAAGTATGTGATAAAACTGTCACAGGTGGTTATGATTCAGAAATGAACCAGGTATTAAATCTAAAATTTCTGTATAATAATTAAATTATCCAGGAATACTGAATCATATATTAATTGTTTTTTAAGATTGTCATCTGTCAGAATCGTGCAGTAACCGAAGATGCAGTAAGAGGAGCCTTGGCCCACGAAATGATTCACATGTTTGATTTCTGTCGAGCAAATTTGGATTTTAAAAATCTTGAACATTTAGCATGTACTGAAGTAAGTGATCTCTTTCATTTTAAGTAAAAGTTACATCATCAGTATTTTATAGGAGAGTGTTTATTTATTTATTTCTATACAGATAAGAGCAGCTAATTTAATGCATTGTTCTTTTGCCTCAGCCGTGGCCTCTGGATATGCATCACCATTACGCATTGCTAAACAACATGCTGTAAGTGTGAAGATAAGAGATTAAGTGTTAACATTATCCTTTCTTTTTTCCTTTTGTTATTAAATAGGACCGATAAAATAGTTCATAAATGATTTCAGAAGATTCTTGAAAGAAAAAGACAAAAAGGTTTAAGGTGTATTTTTTAAATGACATACAGATAATAAAATTTGATAAAGTATCAAATACCTTCACAATGTGTGTGTGCAGAGCCGTGACCATGGAGAGTATCAAAGTGGAGAACAAGACGTGGTAATAGAGAGAGACCATGGTACATTGGTACTCTCTGTGGCCATCAAGGATGGATTGACAAATATTTTATTAATCAAAAGCAAGAAGCCATAAGGTATATGTAACCTGGATTGCAGAAGGTACTACCATTTCAACTATTCCATGATGAAGGTAGTATTTATAGTGAATCTCATTATGTACAAGGTATTTGGGATTTTTATGCAAATGCAGTTCTAATGTGTATTCAAAGTTTTATCTAAGCACTCAAACAGTTGAACTGTAAAAGATGATAATACTGTATCAGAAGGACTAAAATTTAATTTCATTGTTTAATATAGCAGTGATTTTGACAACCTTAATCTTCACACATACCGCGAGTTGTTAAATTCAACAGTTGCTCAGCGCTGCACGAAGTGCTGCAGCAATGGAGTGGTTAAAAGCATTGTTGAGCTCTGTTGAAGGATCAGACATGTGCAGCAGAGCACTGGTTTGAGATTACAATTTGCAGCAACCCTTTTTGTTGCTTGTTCTATACCATGAGCTTTCTTACAAATGGCGGCGTTCATGAGTGAAGACGATTTTGTGTAAGAAAATATACAATTTTCGTTACAATTAGATATTGACATGGCTAAGAAGGTTGTAAAAGGTATAGTAATGATTTTGAAAAGATTTCTTATCGAGATGTTTAATAATAGGCAAAGGTCTTGATTAAATAAAACCGGTGACTTGACGTAGGATCGTTTTCCTGTGCGAACAAGGTGATCATGGCAGACAGCTTGCACAGACGGCTTGTTTGCAGCAGAGAGCTAACAAAACCATGGTTTTAATACCGCACTGCTGCGTTCAACACAGTGCAACATGACATCAGTTTTGGTGCTGCAGCGCTGAAGAACTGTTGAATTTAACAACTTGTGGATAGAGAAGAGCAACAATAACAGATATACCGTGTGTTTTTAAAAGTTCCTGAACGCAGGAGATGATTTTCCGTGCATAACGTACTGTTGTTCAGGTATGCTGAAAGGCTAGTAGACAGAAGCCACTGTCTCTTAACCTCTTTTTTTCAATTAATGGATGCTCTCAGTCATTACGAATCCTGCTATTTATTTTACATAACCTCTTTTTTTTCAATTAATGGATGATCCCAGTCGTTATGAATCCCGCTATTTATTTTACATAAATCAAGTAGACGAATATGAGAGTGAAATAAATAAAAGGTTAAAGTAAAAACTAGAAGCTTTATTTATAAAACCTACGGTATACGGTATTAAGCTTATACCGGTACAGTAACTGTTTAAAAATCGTTTATTGCATGAAAACAAACGAATGAAATACAGTATGCAAGAACGAGCAGAGATGGTTCTCTTGCTGTCATAGGTTAGGCTTTCCCTACATACAGAAGGGGCAGTTCAGGAACTTTTGAAACACACGGTATTACAACACAGTCAAGGATCGTAATACACTCCTCCAAAAAAAATTAAGGGGTCACAAATGGAGATGTGAAAATAGCACAGCAGGAATGATTACATGTAAGGAAACTCGCAGAATGAAGAAAATGTAACTTAATTAGCATAAAAATTGAACAGTTGGTAGTCAGATAAACATTTTATTTGGTAACAACCATTGAGCTGAATATACAGGGTGTCCAAAAAAGTCTGGTAACATGGCAGATATCTCAAAGCCGCCAGGTAGGCAAGATCTGATTAGTGTGGTTTATAGGTAATGGGGGGGGGGGGGGAATTCATTGCCGCACTCAAATTTGACATTGATCCCCAAATTTAAGGTCATCCATTTGCTAACTCGATAACTATTAAAGACAGAGAAAAATTTCCGATTGCTACCCTGTAGAGCAACACCACATTAGTCTAAAAACAATTTTTAATCACACCCTTCCCCTTGAAAGATTTTGAGAAAATGGGCAAGAAAGAGGCACTCAAGATCAGGTTGGCTGAGGTTTCTTACACATTTGAATTGCAGTGAAGCATACTCAGCTATCCCTCCAGTCTTGCTAGGCAAAAATCATATTATACCGTCTGTGTCAAAGGTATGTATAATAAGGTTGTCATCTCTAGCCAATCATCCCATTCAAATTTGTAATACATTCCCAGGATGTCAGATGGTGTGCAAAACCAAGTTTCAGTAAAACTCTGGATTACTAAAGTTAGACAATTACCTTCCCCAATGCTAGCAGATAATACTGGTTGTTGATTAATTGGTTTGAGGTCATGTGAGTTTTCAGCCATATTTGGCCCAGATACAATGCTAGATAGCATTGAAATGCATGTGGAGGATGCAATATAGATTACTTTTTCATGTCATATTCGTTGATTGATCCAAAATTTTAAGTGAAATGTGGAAGTAGAAATATGGAAATGGATGTGGCATTAAACAAAGTTAATTAACCGACCATTAAGAAGATACTATAATTACTTGAATGTAACATAAGAGATTAATTAAACGAAAATTTGCATTATTTGTTGGAAAAAATACAGAAAATATTAACTATAAATCAAAAATCCTTGTGGATTAGAGGTTCCCCCTTTTTGGAATTTCTATCAAAATTTAATTAATAAATTGCAACGATGCCCGCCATCTCATCTGTAACACTATCGGTACGTGTAAATTTCTCATAAACTTTTTTCCTGTATTCGGGTGCAGACCATTCTTGAAATTAGATCTGCACTGAAAGATCCTTCTTGCGCTGTTGTACTCTACTAATAATTTATATGATGAATAAAATAGATAAAGTTGGATTCTTGCTAGACCTATTTTAATCAGTTGACACCTCGGTACCTGGGTCTATCTTTATCATCAGCTATGCAATTATCATCACTACTGTAATTACTTTTATCATCTCCGGCATTGCTTCTTCCTTTACTATTGTCATCTACAGCATCAGAACCATCATGCCCTTTATCACCATTGTTCCCAGTATTGTGTCAAGCATCACTTCCTCCTTTACTGTATCTATAGTTAATATTAAATTATCTCAAACCTTACCACTATTTATATACAAGGTGCATCTAAAATGTTCGGTGAAAGGAAGCATAAAACAAAACATGGAAATAAAATACCTTTATTCACCCTCAAAGTAACATCCATTGGACACAATACACTTTTGACATCATTGATAAAGCTGCTGGATTGATTCAGCGAAGGCCTCTTTTGGGATTGATCGAACCACAGATGTCACACGTCGTCGGATGTCTGGTAAGTCATAAAAATGTGCGTTCTTTAGGACCCCCTTGAGGTGAGGGAACAAAAATAAGTGCAGGTGCCAGATCAGGCGAGTACGATGGATGTGCGATAATAGTTACACGGCATTGGGCCAAGAAGTTGCATACACAGATCGCAGTATACAGACGTGCGTTGTCACGCAACAGACTCCACTTTCCATCCTGTGCATCTGTGGGCGAACACCTCAACCAACATTGCATCCGTTTCTGTGGCTGTTTTTCCCAATTTGTAACAAACTTCATGTTTATCCGTTGCTTCATTTTCATTTGACGTGAGTTTTCGCACACATGCCGTTCGACTGCCTGTAGCAGACTAACCTGCGTCGGTTTCTTGTGCTCCTTGCTACATGCCGTCTCTCCATTGGTCTCTCCCTGTACATGTGCGTGCCGCATTTTTATCTCGCATTGCTTTTGAGATATCCATCCATTCACCGGGCTTTTTAGATGTATAAAATTTTAATTGAAAACAAATTTTAAAGGAAAAATAATAGTTACAAAACTTATTGACTGTAAGTTAAATGTACAGTAGAGTCTGCTTATAAGAGTCACCTCGGGAACAGAGGAGATTGCTCTTATATCTGGACTGCTCTTACAACCGGACCATACATAAACAATAGAATAGACACTTGAATTTTTAAGATCGTTTATTAAGATATTTCATCTGACACTCTCGTATGGTTTAATAAAATACTGAAATCAAGAATTGAAGAAATCTGTTATTTTAGTCTGTGAAAAATTTAAATACAGAGTCGAGTCACATTATCATGACCGTCTGACTCCTACGATGTGGGAGTGAGTCAATAAGATTCTGGTAGGTTTCTACTGGTAGCTGTTGCTATGCAGACTGTAAAGCATCTGATAGCTGCTGAAGGCTACGCGTTGGTTGTTCCATAGCGTGCACATGACGATCGAGGTGATCCCAAAGGTTCTCGATTGTGTTAAGGTCTGGGGAATTAGGGGGCCAGGGCAGTACTTGGAACTCTTGGTCGTGTTCCTCAAACCACCCCCCGAACAATTGTAGCGGTATGACACTTCGCATTGTCTTGCTGGAACGTGCCATCCCCCTCTGGGAAGACAGTCGCCATGTATGGGTGTACTTGATCTGCAATTATGGATAAATAACCGAATCGGTTGAGAGTGCCTTCCACAGGTATCAGTGGGCCAAGACAATGCCATGAGAATACTCCCCACACCATGATGCTGCCGCCACCAGCCTGGATTCGTCCAACAATGGTTGCAGGATGCTTGTTCTCAGAGGTTTCTCGCCTCACCCGCCAACAGCTGTCACTTCTGTGGAGCAGAAATCATGACTCATCGGAGAAGGCAAGCTTTTTCCAGTCAGAAGTGGTCCAGTTTCTGTACGGTTGGGCAAATTGAAGTCGTTTTTGGCGATAAACCTTTGTCAGCATGGGTGCTTTGACCATCTGTCTGCTGTGGAGGCCCATGCGTAGCAGGGTCCTCTGTACTGTGGTATTAGAGACATGTCTAATAGCACCCTTGTTGGTTTGAGCGGTAAGTTGGTCCACTGTAGCTCTTTGGTTTGCCTTCATACACCTTCGCAGCCGACGTTCACCTCTGTCATCAACGACACGTGGTGCTCTACAGTTCCCATACCGTTTATTCTGAACGGTCCCATTTTCCCATTCATGGTACACTTAACTACAGCAGCACGAGAACAGTTCACAAACTGTGTGGTTTCTGAAATACTGCCACCCTTGGCCCGAAAGCTGATTATCATCCCCTTTTCCAGATCTGATAAATCACGTTTCTTGCAGCAATGAGTGATATGTTTTTAACATAGTGGAAACCTACCTTATATAGTCACCTGACCAATTCCCAACACATGACATACTTCCTCGGCTGGGCAACCCCAAAGACAAACATAAGGGGTGGTCATAATAATGTGACTCGATCCCGTATATGGGACGCTTTCAATAAATCAATCGATTTTGCAAAAGGGGCCGCTGCTGTGCCATCATTTAACGCGTGAAGCATTTTATGCATAATTTTAGTTCAAAAGTGCGCCTTTGTTGCTTAGATGATGCCTTGGTCTAATGGTTATAATGTGCTTTAAGACGCACTAACCAGCTGTGCGATGGCTCAAAATCATCACATCCCAGGGAATCTACATAAACAACCAAAAGTAACTAAACACCTCTTAATCAACAAAAGAATTGAAATAAACGACTTGTACTTCTTTCTTTGATTTTGTCTTCAGTGCCTCCAGGAATTCCAATTTTCACTCCGTCGATAAGGTGTTCTTTGTTTTAGATGCCATTCTCTACAATGCGACTTGAGAAACTTTAATCACCATCGACAATCGATTGCACTTTTATAGCTACAGTATATTCATTCTACGGATTGTAATGACCAATCGCAGAACGGATTGCAGCAACCAATCATGAAGCTGTTCATAATCAAAGCTCTTAAATGAGGACGAAAAGAAAAATTGGGTAAAAAATAACATTGGTAGAGACTTTACAACACAACGAAGGCAGAACAGAGTTTCCGACTAGTCTCGCCATTATTCCTCGAGGAATAATGGCGAGACTAGTCGGAAACTCTGTTCTGCCTTCGTTGTGTTGTAAAGTCTCTACCAATTTTATCGATAGAAACAGCACTATGGACCCCTTACTCAACGATTAAAAAATAACACTCTTATAGGTGGATTGCTCGTTTATCCATACTCTTTTATCCGGACTACCTTAGTATATAGAAAATAGAGGGGAAATATTCAGTAACATGAGAAATTGCTCTTAAATCCGGACTACTCTTTTATCCGGTTCTCTTATAAGTGGATTCTACTGTACGTGTCCAGAGGATAATAATGAGAAAATTTTGAAAAGAAAATTTATTTCAGCCAAATTTTAGAGCTAGCATAACTAAAATGATTGGGCCAACTGGACCAAAAATGGCGGATTCAGTAGCAGATGACAAAGTTTCCCGAACTTTTATAATCCAGAACTTTAGTAATGCATGTCTGTTCCAGTGCCTGTCTTCCAAAACCATCTTGTTAACATTGCTGCACATTGTCAGGTATTTTTTTGCTGTATGTGATTTGGTGTTATGAGGAGAACCCTGAATAATGTGCACCCCCTTTCAGCAAACAATCTGTTTACCCACCAACTAACAAGACTATTAGCAGCAGCATCTCCATAGGACTTTTTCCAATCTCTTGTGAATGTTTCTCACTGTCTGATTCTCCCAACAAGGAACTCTATAATAGCAAGTTGCTTTTGATGAACTTCAGTGCAGCAGTCATCTTTCATGGCATGAGTCGAGTTAAATTTTATTTATAGGCAAGAAGGATGCGTCTGTGCAATCTATAAATAACAAATGCTGTACATTGGGGAATAATCCTTGTATGTTGCATACAACCACTGGCAATAAGAATGGTGAATAAATGAGCTGATTATAAAAAAAAGGAAGAAATAAAGACATTTTTTATATTGTAATTTATTCCATTGCTTTTTGAAACATTGTTAAAAAAAAAAAGCAGCAGTCCATAATGTAAATATAAGATCTGAAGTATCAGTGTAGTTGTGAGAATCACTTAGCCCTTTTATTATATTGTTTAATGAAACCTAACCTAACCTAACCCAACCCAACCCAACCCAACCCAACCCACCCTACCCTACCATCCTACAACAATTCCAATGACCCCTTAATAATCAAAATTCTAGAAAATATTGAAATCTCCAAAGCCTTCTCTTCATACCAATTTATTACTAAACAGCCAGACAAACTTCGATATTTTCCAAATTTTATCATCCATTTCTGATCTTTTATACAGTCGAACCTCTATAAGTAGATAGCTTTGGGACCGGAAGAAAATAGCCACTTATCTGGAGTAGAATTTCAAAAAATAAGTAATATCTTTCAAACATTCCAAAAAGGAGCTTTAGCTGCGACAAAGCGGTGTCAACAATGCTTAAGATAAACAGAAAGTAACAGCGTATTCATTCATTCGCGTTTGTTGGTGTTTTTTGATGAAAAAAAAGCGAAGGATTTTCATTTTAAAAAAGTACACTACTCAACACTAATTGATTTAAACCTTGTCTAATGTTTAACATAACTGTAAAATTATCAGTTATTACAAAGCAAAAGAATATTCTGTTTCTGCATTCGCATTTGTTGATTGATTTTTTCAACCATTGATCCTATCATCCATGCTTTTTGATTTGTCTCAAAGTAAATTCAGCCAACTAAATGCTATTGTTAGAGAAAGTTAATGTGTTAATAAATTTAAAAAAAAATCAATAACAGAAAAAAATTTTTAGGCAGCATTGCCCATTGGATTAGAGGGAAGTGATAAGTGGCTATTATAAGTGAAGTATACATACACTGGCGGAAAAAAAAAATCCCAACACCACGAAGGACTTGTGCTAGATGAATGAAATTTGGACAGTATATTCAGCTATGGTATTTATTCAAGTTTCAAGGTTACAACTTATAGGGGGCGCCACCAGCGCCACCCTGTACATGGTGAAAAGCACGGACTTTAGTGCCTGCTGTAGTCGCCGCACTGGTCTATGCAGGCGGTCGTAGAGATGCCGAATGTCATTTTGTGGTATGGCATTCCATGCCTGTTGTACTACCTGCATGGTCAGATTAGCGACAGTTGTTACTGATTGTGGAAGAGCCCTGACACTGCATCCGACCATGTCCCAGACGTTTTCGATGGGCGACAGATCTGGTGATCTGTGGGTTGCAGCGGCAGTGTGGGGTCGAGCGTTACCCTGTTGGAACAGCCCCCCTGGCATACCAGTCATGAATGGCAGCACAATGGGTTCAACAACCATCCGAATGTAAACATTTGCAGTCATGGTGACTGGGATAACCACCAGGGGGGGTCCTGCTGTCGTAGGAAATCCCTCCCCATAACATAATGCCAGGGGTGGGGCCAGTATGCCGACGACGGAAACAGCTCGGTAACAGGACTTCCCCACTTCTCCTCCTGACCCTTGTGCGACCATCACTCTGACCCAGACAGAAACGACTTTCATCCGTGAAGACCACAGACCTCCATTCTGCCCTCCAAGTTGCTCTGGCTTGACACCACTGAAGACGTGCCGCACGGTGTTGAGGGGTAAGAGGCAAACATGTCACAGGTCGCCTGGAGTGGAGGTTCCTGGCCAGGAGACTGTTCTGAATTGTGTGTGGAGTGACGTTTAGTGCCACAGCAGCCCCAATGTCCGCTGCAGATGCTGTCCGATTTGCTACAGCCATCCTACAGATGCGCCAGTCAACCCTGTCTCCAGTGGCCAGGGGCCGTCCAGATCCTGGTCTCCTGGTAATCCTGCCTTCCCTGGACCATTGCTGCCAACAGTTGCACACAGTGACAACGTCTCGACCCATGCGTTCTGCAATAGCACGGAACGAAAGTCCACCCTCTCTAAGGCCCAATACACGTCCTCGTTCGAATTGGGTTAGCTGCCCATATTTACGTCGCAGTCACCTTCGAGGCATGTTTTACTCTACAGTACTGTATCACACATGTCCACAAGTGTGTGAAGTGACACAGACGCGCGTCTGATCTCCTTTTTATCTGTCATTGTAATGTCTCATTTGCATGTACAGGGTGGTGCTGGTGGCGCCCCCTGTAAGTTGTAACCTTGAAACTTGAATCAATTGAATAAATACCATAGCTGAATATACTGTCTAAATTTCATTCATCTAACACAAGTCCTTCGTGGTGTTGGGATTTTTTTTTCCGCCAGTGTATTATGCATCTGGCATTTGCCAGAAACAGTAGAGAGAATGTGTTTGTCAAAGACAGTGCACTTTCAGTTATTTTATCCAGTTATCAGCAGTTT
This sequence comes from Rhysida immarginata, assembly GCA_023313115.1. NCBI lineage: Eukaryota > Metazoa > Arthropoda > Chilopoda > Scolopendromorpha > Scolopendridae > Rhysida > Rhysida immarginata. The sequence goes on along the minus strand of JAHWFO010038700.1, from coordinate 283,000 downwards.
ATACAAATTTTAGCTTAGAAATTTATCCACTTATCCAGTATCCGTTTAAGCAGACTTAAAATGCATTGAAATCAACTACAGAAAAACAGGACTGTACATTCAGTATCCACTTAGCGGGGTTCGACTCATATTGAATTTACTCATTGATTGATCTTATCCCATATAATTTTTGTATCATCAACTATTGTTCCTAATTAACCATTGTTGTATATCAAAACTCATTGAATGACATCTTTATTGTAAGCAACATATTTATTTCAAATTTAAAAAAGCAGCTTCTATCATTATCATCACAACCTGAAGAAGCCAGGTATAAAAGTGAAACCAGTTGTTATGTTCTCCAATAAATATGTATTGTAAAGCATCGGTCCGAGTCCTGGAGGCAGCATAAGTGGGCCCTGAAACTTGGTAATCCGGAATTTCCTGCAAAACCCATTGCAGTCTACTCAGCTGTCCTTCAGAATTTCGGCAGAGACATTCATTAAAAACTAAGGGATCATAAAAAACTATTATTTGAAGACCGACCCTCTAAAAAATAAAAAGTATTTGTTCAGGTGATTACTTCACGGAAATAAGAATTTGTTCACTATTGTTAACAATGGAATAAACCTTCAATGGGCTTGCCCATTACAATTACATGGGAGATAGATACGGGATGCTTTATAGATGCATTTATTTGGTTTTTGACACTCAAAATGCCTAAAACAAGTGAATACAATGAAGAAGAGAAAATGTTTATGATAAAGCTGATTAATGAAGGAAAATCACGAGAAGTTGCTAAAATAATTGAATGTGCTCAAGGAACTGTGACTTATATGTGGAAAAAAGTACAGAACCAATGATGCTGTTTCTAACAAGAAAAAGACTGTTAGCAACACTCAAAGCAACAAGAAGAGATGACCAGAAACTCAAAGCAATGGCGAAGTAAATACCCACTGGAGAAAATCAGGTGTACGTATATGTGATCGCACTGTTCATAATCATCTGAACAAGTTTGGATTCTGCTGAAGAAAAGCAAAGGCAAAACCCAAGATACCTGTCAAAGAGATTGCAGTACATTTAAAATGGGCAAAATTGAATAAAACATGGAATGTCAACGACTGGAACCAAGTCATTTTTAGTGATGAATCCAGAGTGTGTTTCGGCAAATTTTTGTGGTGCACCTGAAAAATTCCATCCTAACTGTTTAGTGCGGTCTGTAAAATTTAAAAGAGGGCTTATGGCATGGGAATGTATAGCATCCAAGGGCCTAGGTCAATTGTGTATTGTCCACACAACAGTGAACCCAGATGTTTATCTTGACATCCTAGACATGTCTCTGATCAAAACAATCGAAGATAAGTGTGAGGATGATCCAGTTGCATTCCAAGATGACAATGAATCATGCCACCATGCTAAAAAAATTCAAAGATTTCTTGAAAGAAAAACAAATTAAAACAAGGGATTGACGAGCAAAATGTGTGGGCCGAACTGAAAAAGAAAATAAGTTCCAAACAGCGAGAAAATATATCAGACTTCTCAGTTGCAAATCAAAGTTCATGGAAAGAAATATGTAATGTACTATATCAATCAATGCCAAAAAGAATTCAGAATTCAAGCTATGATCAAGGTAAAGGGCAATGACTCCCAGTATTGACATTGTTTACAAGTAGTGAGCAAATACTTTTTTCCTTAAAGGGTTTTCAAATAATATTTGTTTATGATCCCTTATTTTAACATTATGGGTTGCTTTTTTTTACCTTTCTGTGAGGATGTTGTTCTCTGTACTGTGTTTAATAACAACATTAAAAGAGACCTTGCAGTACAACATTGTAGTTTAAAACCAACTAGTTTCGGCATTTAATCCCACCTTCATCAGGGTACCAGAGAAATGGGCTAGCAGCCCTTGTACCCTGATGAAGGTGGGATTAAATGCTGAAACTAGTTAGTTTTAAACTACAATGTTGTACTGCAAGGTCTCTTTTAATTTTGTTAATTTTTTTTACAATGTTTTCCGAGTGCCCTTATGGACTTCCCAGGGTCCTCATTGATTGCAGAACAGATGAATTCCGGCATCCTGATATGGCCCGAGTGCTGACACTGTCGTTTTTTCTGTGAAATGGTTGGCACATCACCACTGGCAGCATCCAGTTCTCCCCGAAATTTTAACACGAACGAACGGGTGACTTTCAGGAATGCAGCAATCTCGGAGTCGGAGTGTCCTGCAGCCAAGGAGACAATGACAGTATGTCGCTTTATTTGCTGGGTTATCTTTAGATCCACCATGTTTATCTGCCTCATTTCGGAATTGTTAAATAGTATGACGTATTGACTATTACATCATACTCACGTGTTCTCAAATGCCTGCCGCACCCTGTATAATCAATTATGCCTCAGCTCATATATTTATCATGAACAAATACTTATTGCCAAGGATTGTAGTAAAACTTCTGTTCACTTTGTTTTGAAATACAATACTAAGAACTCTCCAATGTATGAAGAATAAGACTCAGAAATTAGGATTCTAGGTAAAAACTGAACTCACTTGGCCATGATGATGGTGAGCCATGAAAGCAAGCAGTGTTATTATTTTGGGACAGGGAGAAGGGAGTGGTGGGCCATTTTATCAAAATGTATGTGATGGATCATATACTCATATAATTGTCAATTTAATCCACACTCTTAGTTCACTATGCTGCAATTCTTTAAATGTCTCACTGACAAAGGAGTACACTGATATCTAAAAATTTTTGCATGTACTTAGACCATTTTGCTTATCTTAGAATATATGATTCATCCTAAAATATTTTGACCATTACCTTGACACACCCTTTATACAAAATTTAGCTTTATTTCATTTATTTAAGTTTAAAATTATTAAAATTATGTATTTTATTTATTTTTCAGTTTTTCATATCCATTTAAAAAAACAAAATCATTCCGTTAATAAAAAAAACTTTAGATTTTCTAATTTCTGGAGTGCAGTTCTTTACTGTAATGCCTCAGGTTCCAAGCATAGTATACGAAATATTTCGGAAAGTTCAAAATATGCATGTATTTTAGAAAAATAATTTACAGAAAAGGCTTTATACTATATGCCCTTCAAATTACTTATTAAAGTGGCAGGTACTCACTTTTGCCAACATTTATAGTGTTTGGAAACATTCCTAGAATTCATACTTCAAAATCGCCTTTATCTATTCCATCACTACATGAATTATTGTACACTATGACGACCTTCACAGAATACCCTCGTTCCATTCATAAGTTTGTGACTTCTTTGACTGCTGTGTCATTATATATTTTCACAAGCTACAGTGGCATTCCTGACAACAATTTCTGAACCAAAACAACAAATTGTTACATATTTTGAACTGTGACATTTCTCATATGCATGTCACTCAAGCAAACTGTTGTTGTTATGGTTTGAGAGGAAAGAAGAGAGTAATGGCACATAAAAGAATTACTTGTTTTTCCTCAAGAAGTTTTTATAGAAATATTTGGCTAACTTAAATACAGTAGATATGATGAGTTCATTTCCAAATCTGCTTTCTCCACTTAAACTAACTGTTGAAGAAGCTAGAAAAGTAATAAGAAGAAAGAGACCTCTTTTCCTCTTAATTGTTGTGGACAAGAGGTCTCTTTCTTCTTATTATTGCGTTTATCCACAGTTTCTCGGTTATTTAAGCTAGAAAAGTGTAAAATTATTACATATGTTTCTGAAAGCGTGCTCATTTTATATGAGACATTTGCCTAGGAAAATAGCTGGTTTTGTAAGGAATTTTTATTTCACTATATAGAAAAGACCATAAGGTTGCCAAAATACCAGATAAGACCTTGAGTTTTGAAGATAAGAGGTTTTGGAATGCCGATAAGTCCTTCATATTTTGATATCACTAGCTAATCATCATTTAGAAGGCATTAATGATGTGCCATACTGATAGTATCGAGTACTTTAAGGTATCGATACTTGCATTATCGAGTAAGTTGCAGTATCAAAAGTATCGAGTTTCTACGAGTATCGGAAAGCAGTATCGAGTATTTTTTGCATCTGGTTGTTAAACTTGTCTTTATGGAAATAACTGATCTATTTATAACTCTGAGTTTACTCACAAGACTAATGAAGTGAATGAGAAAGATGAAATGGATAAGTGGACGAGGAAAGTTTCGGCATAACCTTCTGTGATTATGGTTTCAGTATCGTATATAATCGACAAACGGTAATATCGTATATAATCGTATATATCGTATATAATCAAGTTACAGTTTTCACGTGAACTGGGGAATGTTTGTTTTCCGGTCCGGTAAACTGGCACAGGAGAAAAAACAAATAGAAAATTAGGGGGAAATGGCACTATTAAAATAATAAAAAAATAAAGAAATAAATTTCAACTCCAAAATAAAACCAATAATGAAAAATAATTTCAAAAAGAAAGATAAAGAAATAACTCAAATTTGTTAGTTAAGTAGCGAAAGAATAGAACTATTTACTGGTTGTACTGCCCGTCTGTCCCTTTAATATTTTCAACATTTTTTAACATAGATGGTTGAAATTTGGAATGTAGCTTACAGTGGGCATCTGCTACTTCACTGTTTAAGTTATTGTATTTTCGATTGACCCAGTGAGGTCGAAGTTACGGGGGTGAAAGCTATAGGGGACGATTTGGTTGATATGGTATAAACTTATTTAATGGGGTGAATTTCTCTAGGCAATATCTACATTAAGGATGACTTAAAAATGGATAATGAGGGATTTATTCAAAGCTGCACTGCATGTGTTTAGATTATTAATGAAAAATAGGAAAGAAATCTACATTACTATGAATTTTGGATGAAATTCTTCCAGTGGGGTCGGAAATGTGGGGGTAACGGTTACCTGGTCTTTAGAACTATTAACGATTTCACAAGGCAACAAAAGAAAGAGATCGAAAGAGATGCGAAACAAAAGAAGGTAGAGTTCATTTTCATTTTCTAAATACTACATTCGAGAATATCAATTTTTGATTTAAAAAAATGGGGTTTAAAAAGTTAGAATAAAAGGGATAAAAATAGACGAACTTCGCTACTTTCCTATACTCTCCTCGGATAAAAATAATTACTTACTTACTTTTCAAACCCGCTTATCCGTTAGGGTCGCGGGGGCAGCAGCCCTATGGAGGATCTCCAGCGATCGCGATCTTCCGTCATCAGGCGCATGTCCTCCCTGGTAATACCCAAGCGACTCGATCCCAGATTCTCCATGTAGTCTAGCCACCTGGTTCTAGGCCGACCCGTTGGTCTCCTAACCACCGGCTTGGAAAATAACAACTGCCTAGGAAGACCAGTTTGCGGCATCCGTATCACGTGGCCATACCAGCGCAACTGAGATCTCTCAATGCGGAGAAGTAGCAGCTCAACACCTAAAGACTCCCTTATTGTGCTGCTGTACACTCTATCTAGTAGGGTAACACCTGCCACACCTCTCAGAAATCTCATTTTGGTCGCTTGTACCCGCGATTGCACTCTTTCGGTCAATACCCAAGCCTCATGACCATAGGTGAGAATGGGGACAAATTTAGATTTGAAGACTGAGAGCTTGGCTTTGTTACCCAGCTCGCGTTTCGTTACCATGGATCGCCACAGTTCACATCTGACACAGCTTGCTACACCGATCCGAGCATCCAATTCTTTCTCCTGCCGTCCATCACTCGTGAATGCAATCCCAAGATACTTGAATTTCTCCACCTGTCTCAATGAGGCTCTCCTAACATGGAGAGTGCACTGAGCAGGCTGTCTTGAAAGGACCAGAACCTCAGTTTTAGCCACACTGATCTTCATCCCAGCTTCTTCACATTTGGCTGCAAAACGGTCTAGTGCATGCTGAAGGTTTGTGCGAGAAGACCCAAGGAGGACAAGATCGTCAGCAAAGAGCAACCTCTCCACCAGACAGTCACCCACACAAGCACGCTCATCGCCTCGGCTGGCCCTGTCTATCCAGTCCATAAAGATAATGAACAAGAAGGGCAACAGTACGCACCCTTGGCGGAGTCCAACACCCACAGGTCAGAAACCACACTGCTCCCCCGACAGTTTGGAGTCTACTATTTCCCGACTTCTCTTCTCCAGACACTTTGCGTACACTTTCTCAGGAATGCTGGGCAAAGAGATGCCTCGATAGTTGTTGCAATCTCTCCGATCTCCCTTTTTGAAGATAGGGATCAAAATTCCTGTCTGCCATTGCTTAGGGGCCTGTCTAGATATCTAAGCAACCGAGTCAGCCACAGGATACCATCCTGATTTAAGGCCTGTAACATCTCGGACTGGATTTCATCATCACCTGCAGCTTTGTCAGTCTTCAGGGACTTATTTGCCCATCTGACTTCTGCTTCAGTGATACTACCGTGACTATTCTCCGCTCCAAGGTGCACCTGATGTGCCTCAGTTGTTGCTGTCACTGGATTAAGAAGAGATGCAAAGTATTCCTTCCACGCTCTCCTCCGTATTCAGAAGCCTCCCATCTGAACTCTTTTAATAGTTTGTGATGAAAGAGACTTCTTTCCACAGAGGTGGTGCACGGTCTGCCAGAATACCTTGTTTGCTGAACCATAGTCTGCCTCCAATTTCTCTCTGAACTTCTCCCAGGCCTTGGCTTTAGCTGTTGATACTGTCTTTGCTGCTGCTTTTCACACCTCACTGTACCACACTCGATCAAAGTTGACTTATTTGCAAGCCATAGCAAATAGGCTTCCTTCTTTGCCTTGACAGCTTCTTGGTCTTCACCGTTCCACCATGCAGTCCTTTTCTCACCGCCCTGCACCACACTCAGCCGCTTACGACCACAGCACAATGCAGCCGAAGTAATCACAGCAGTTTTAAACAACTGCCACTCCTCTTCAACAGTACCACGACCACTGGGTAGTTCTTTGAAACTTGAAGATATGTTATCTGCAAAGGTCTTCCTCACAGTTCTATCCTCCAATGCCTCCCATTTGATGCACCAAGTTTGTCTTAACCTAGTATTTCGCTTGGTTGGCATGGATTCAGAGAACCGCAAAGTGCAGACAACAAGGTGGTGATCAGTTGATAGTTCTGCCCCTCTTCTCACACGAGTATCCAACACTGATCGGAATAAGTCGGCTGATACGATTACAAAATCAATCAGTGACTTCTGGTCCATTGCATCCTTGTACCAGGTATACTTATGGACATCCCTGTGCTGGAAGAAGGCGTTTGTGATGGAAAGTCCATTGTTGCAACAGAGATCCAACAAGCACCTCCCATTCGCATTTAAATCGGGGTCACCATTCCTCCCAATCATGCCTTTCCATGTTTGGTCATCAGCCCCTACGTGTGCATTGAAGTGGCTCACCAGGATGACAGAATCTGCACTCCCTCTCCTGCTAAGAGCAGCATCAACTTCATCTAGAAAGGGTGGGTACTCTGTGACTGCATTCGGAGCGTATGCAACGAATAGAGAGAGAGACCGTTTCCCTATCTGGAGCCTCAGGAGACACAGTCTTCCACCTAAGGGGGTCCAATCTGCAACATAATCTGGCAGCCGGGGACTTGTGAGTATCCCCACTCCCGCCTAGGCAGTCATGTTAGGGTCGACACCTGAGTAGAAGAGCTTCCACCCTCCTTCTAAGTCCACAGTTCCAGAACCCGGACGTTTCGTAGAGGTAATACCTGTAATATCCAGTCGATACCGTTTGGCTTCCTCCACTAACTCTGATTCCTTTTCTGTCATGGAGAATACGTTCCAAGTGCCGATTGACAGCACCCGATCCCGTTGTCGCTTTACCCGTTTCTCCTCCTGGGTAAAGGCATGCGCTGCCCCCGACCGTTTCCCCAAGTGCATAGCGAGTGCACTGGTGGGGCTTCTCGAAGGCATTGCTCTGAGATAACAGCCGGGAGACTGTCGACTATTTTTCGAATGAGAGCCTCTGCCTAACTCCCGAATGCGGGTGACTTTAACCTGCGCCACACCCCATGCAGTATGAATTCTCTCATTCGTCGACATCATGAGATATATGTTTGTTTGGATACTCTTTGTCTCACTTCTCAACCATGACCTTTCTGGTAAGGGTGACCCTAAAGTAGCAGTGCTACAACCAGCATAGCTCACAGAATCCCTGAAGCACCCAAACGCTGACCCACGATAAGGGGGCATCCACTCAGGGATAAAATTAAAATAAAATTAAGATAAAATAATTAAGATAAAATAAAATTAAGATAAAAATAAAATAAAAATTATATTGTACTTCTCAATGACAGGGTTAATCATTGTGTAAAAATAAAAAATATCTGAAATGGTCGAGCAACCATTTATTTCCAAATTGGTCGATTTCCCATGGAATGACCCACTTGCGATATTTTTCAGAGACTTGAATTTTGAAACGGCTAATGCAGTACTCGCGATGAAATTAACGATAGATTTGGAGGTTAGGATTGTGTTGAATCCCCATTTTTCAGTGCAGACTCTGATTAAGGTGTGTCTCAAAAATATAAAGGCATTAAGCTTTGGTTTGTTATTAGTTGTTGCAGTTATTTGTTGATAATGTGCTTCCATTATAACATTCTTTTAAAATACAAAGAATATTTGTTTCACAATCGGCACCTAAACAATTTCAACATGCAACCAGGCCAAAAACATAAACGTGAGCAACCTTCCCTGTCCCATAAATTTAAAGGCATGAAATATAAACCTTAAATAACCTGAACTTGTACATATTTTAATAACCAATAGAGTCCCCATTTTTGCTAATAACTTTGAATACACGCTCTGGCATTGATGTGCTTAAGTTTTCACAAGTCTTCTTGTCGATTTCTGCCCATTTAGCAACAATAGCATCTTTTATTTCATTAACACATGAATATTGTTGACCACTGGAGTTGTGAGGCCCTGGGATTCTGAAACCCCTACCCTTATTTTAGTAAAACGCAAGTTCAGATTTAATAATTAATTTTTAGATTTTCCTTCAGCTATTACAGTGATAGTTGTTAGTGTAACACAGGAGAGATCTTAGTTTATAAGGTAAAGGCAGTTTTCTAGATTATTATTATATTTTAATTAACTTTTAATCCTAGTCAGTCATTTAAATTAGTTAGCACTTAGTCATTATTTCTATAACGCTTAAATGGCGAGACTCAATATTGGGGATAGTAGACCAGTCATGTTTAGTTTATTTAAACATTTATCTAGTTTACTTAATTGTTATTCTATTGTTATTTGATTGTTTTATAAAATTTTAGATTGGAGATAGTACGAGTAGTTATTACACAGGAAGTTGTTCTAGGTTTACTAGGTAGTTTGAGTCAGATATGACGCATTGTCTGATTTTCATGTAAATGATGGTGGCATGATTTAGAAAGGAGTCGACCTTCTTTCCACCAATCATCTGATTGGGTGTCCTTTACACACTGATGCTGAGTTTCAGTTAGGAACTAGAGTGAGGAGAGAGTTAGTGTTGAGTAGTTGGTGCTGAGCAATTGGTGTAGACAGTCGATGAACTGTTGTTGAGCGGTGAGTAAGTTGGTGAAGAATCTGTCGGAGTAGACAGATGTAGATGTTGAGGTAGTTAGTGAGTTGCTAGAGAGAGTGGTGAGAAATTGGAGTGGTAACCTGTCAGGGCGGACAGAGGTACTTAGTATATATTCAAAACTGACTTATTTCTCATTACTGAGGAGGAACCCCTCTTTAATGGAGATAGAAGCAGATCGTTTATTTTTTCAATATTGAAGAACGGAGAAGAATCTGAAACCGAACAGATTGGGTAACAACAATAAAAATAATTTCTTGTTAATTATTTCAATAATCAGGAGAACGAATAAAATGCAAACAATTCCATTAAATATTTTATCAAAAACCACCATTAATCTTTATTAAACAAAATAATTTATCAGTATCCACTATTAAAAATTCAATAAATTTTTTTCATTCAAAGTACAAGATGTTCAGATGTTGTAAATTCTTTATTATAAAAATATTTAATAAAAATGTACTAACTTGTAACAATTTAAAATATTAAAACTCGTGCATGGCATCTTGGGTGAACTTTTTTTTATAATGAGATAGGAAAATTATATTAGACGATACACATACGGTAATTTTGGAAGGTTAAATTCAGCCCATTTTTCTGAGCTTAAAGTAACCGAATCGGTAGATTTATGACTTTAGTGTTATCCTCAACTTTATATACAAAAACTGAAATTTGATTGTATAACTATCAACTTACAAGGGAATCCCTCGAACATGTATGTCACAGATTTCCACCAAATTGAAATATCTTACTCATCTGAAGCTACTATAGATGCTTGCAAAATAAGAGAATGCGAAATTGTGTTTCTTTCAAAATAAACCGCGAAAACGAAAAAAATTCAGCATACATAGCCATACAAGGACTCCATTGTTAAAGCGGCTAGGCTATGTGGGGTTACCTTGTTAGTCTGAATTAAAGTAACGAATAAGAGTCTGTATTTTGGCTCTAATTCATTCTAAATTCTCTAAAATTGCAATAACTATAGGTTACTTGGATTTATTTTATTTTATTTTATTTTATTCACTTTACGGTCCTGTTTGTGTATTTCTTAAAATATTTTTTGACTTTGCAGATTGGTTAGATTAAGTACTCATAATACTTATGAGTACTCGATACTTTCAGGAAAAGCATTGATACTATTATCGAGCACTTTTTACAAATACTCGATAGTTCCAGTATCAAGTACTCGAAGAGTATCGCACATCACTAGAAGGCAAGATAAGGGAGTAAACTTTCCTGTAAAGCGACCAAAAGCTTGACAGCAAAATAGACTGAATAATTTTTAAGGGAAAAAGAATGAAAACTGAACACTCGCTGGTAAAACCCTGAAAAAAACTGATGTTTCAGATAGAGGCAATCCTTTGTCAAAGCAAAGAGTGGAAGTGGATAGCCTCTATGCTTTGACAAAGGATAACCTCTATCCAAACGTCAGCTTTTTTCAGGGTCTTACCATCCTGTGTTCAATTTTCGTTTTTTATTTTATTCCAGGATTCTTGTGTCTTGTCCTTTTTTTCTTCTACATCAGTCAAGAAAAAAATAACGAAAATTGTCCACCTCTGATTATCTGTAAGTTTCAGACTTCTTTGTGAATTGCCATACTTAATTTTTGCTTGGTTCCAGCAAAGCTCCTATATCAATAATGTTGCAAAAAAAAATCTTGGATTATACATAATGGAAACCCAAATTTTCCCTTATCCTATGTTTTTTATCGCAGTGTTCCAATTGACATTTTTCTTGTGTACATGTGCACTTTTTTTGCAGCAGCACTTTTCTGCTCCTCTCACTATTTCTCATGTCTTTGGCCTGGAACAAAGCTGTATATCGCATTGTTTTCTGAATGCTGGATTTGAAGCTTTTACTTCAGGAGAGTATGAAGATCACTGGAAAATGAATTTGTTGGAATAGCAATCGATCTGAGCGAATATGCTGACTGTGACAGAAACATTATCATATCAGACATAATTGACGTTTTCGGTTTGTTTTCAGATGATGAAGATAAAGTGGACGACGGTATACTGGTTTTGAAGAGAGAGCATCTTTTGAAATGAAGCTTTGAATGCACTAAACCTGCATAAATTTATCCTGTTAAAATCTTTTTCCTGTCGAATGAAAATCAACTACAGTTCTTCCTCTGCATAACAGAGGGAGCACTGTATTACATTTGCAGTCTCTTTCAATTCTTGAAAATGCAATTTGTGAAATTTCTAATCAAAACAAAAAAATAAATAAAAATCACAGATTTTTTTTTTCTCCCTATGTTTGTAAATCTTCCAATATTTTCCTATTAGTTTATGCAAGTTTCATTCCTAAATACTGCAGTGGATTTTACATGTAGTAGAAAATTAATGCAGTAAAATGGTTTTTTTTTCCCCTTTCAAGTTTTAAATGTTGTTTTTTTATTTATTTATTCTGTATGTGCTTAAAATGCAGCACTTTATTGATTTTTTATTGACCTCGATTTTACGTTTACCTTCTTTTTATGTGTTTTTTTGCCGGAGCAACAATAAAAGTAAATAAATAGCAAAATAAATAAAAGTAAAGTTGAGTAGTAATCTTTGAATAAAATTAAAGTTGGGTACTAATCTACCATTTACACCATACTTAAGTTTTGATTGTTACCTGAATGCCAGTCAGTTTGGGATGTCATGGATGATACCAACTTGAAACCGCATAATTTACCTATCACAATTCAAATGGTGATTTTTTTTTTTTTTTGTACTGGTAAATTAGTACCATTATTACAGGAACTTTTTGAAAATATCATATACATGTATAAGGGAAGGGGAGAAGTTGGCTCTGAAATAGTTGTTATAATATTACCATAATAAATATAAAAATAGCCGAAACTGTGGATACCTTATATAAATAAAGGAAAAACAGAAAACACTACTCCACATAGATAAATTTTTACAGACTCAGATGTACATTTCGGATTTCAAAAATCCATCATCAGTGAGTCCGAAATGTACATCTGAGTCAGAAAAAATTTATCTACGTGGAGTAGTGTTTTCTGTTTTTCCTCTACTTATAATATTATCACTCGTGTCACAAATGATAAAATTATAGTTCAGGGTCTTTTGGCATTTTGCAATATAATAGCATTCTGTCTCGGGTAAATTCTTTCATATTCTGCTGAAAATCATAAATTAATATTTGCATTGAATATAAATTTATATACAAGGGTAGCCCAGAAAGTATTGCACCACAATTTTTTTCTTCAACAGTTATTTATTGAACACAATGAAACTTATGCTCACGAAAGAATGATGTTTTTTCTACACTCCCTATTTTCCCACTTAATCTCCGTCCCATTCTATGGCCTTCCTCTAGCGAGACATAATCTCTGTGTATACCCTGTCGGTGCCAGTCCTTGTTCTGTTCATGCAGCCATGTCTTCACTGTGCGAATCACCTCTTCATCATCCTCAAAATGTCTTCCACGAATGGCATTCTTCAATGGCCTAAACAAGTGAAAGTCTGATGGTGCTAGGTCAGGGCTGTAGGGTGGAACCCTGTTTCGTGCTGTGTTCCGACGTCCTCAAACTGGTGTGAGGGCAAGCATTATCGTGTTGAAGCAAACAACTAGGTTGTTACGGCATCCAAGTCGCTGGAAGTCCTTTTGAGTTTGGTTAATGTGTTCACATATGCCAGCAGAAGCAGTTGCTTTGAATTTTTCTTCTGTGGAGAGTGCGGATGACGCCATTCCATCGATTGTCGTTTTGTTTGAGGCTCAAAATGGTGCACCCAGGTTTCATCACCTGTCACAATCCGAGACAAGAAGGCTTCCTCTCAGCTTCAAAACGTTGCAGCAACTCAGAAGAATTGTTTTTTCTCAGAGCTTTGTGTTCCTCTGTAAGACAGCGTGGAACCCATCATGAACACGTTTTTTGCAATCAAGAGCACGGATGATTTCACCCACACTTCCTTTGCCAATTGACAGCTCCAGCGCCAACTGCTGAGTCGTTCTACGTCGGTCCTGAGCTCCGCCGAACCGCTTTCTGATGGCTTCACCCTCTGTGCCCAGTGACTAACCGTACTTCTGTCGACTGCTGATGCTCCATAAACTGCACATAAACGTTTGTGAATGTTTCCAACAGTTTCTTGCTCCGCAGTCAGAAATTCAATGATGACATGCTGCTTGTAACGTACACCACTTACAGACGCCATGTTGTTCCATTGCAGCACGTACACTGTCTGTCAGAAGAAATGGAAACTTTGCGTGCGCACTCTGAAAACTTCAAAGAATGCATATCTCCAGTTTTGCATTCGTACCATTGTTGGGGACTGAGAAAAAAATTGTGGTGTATTACTTTCTGGGCTACCCTTGTAAATTAACAGTTCACATTTTTTTTTGCATCCTAAACAAGGATAATGAGTGTATTCTTTTTTGTCTTACATAGATTATATACCAATTTTGTGTTTTTTATTTAATGTTCAGTTTTCTTTGGCTATCAAAGTTTTTTTATTAATGTATGGAAAAAATTTTACAAATAATCATTACTAGCATCTAATAGTCATTATAATATTTTCAGGAGTGTGTTAAACGAAAGGCTGTTGCTTCTGTTTTGGCTGTGAGGAATATTTCTGACTATCAAGCATGGGAAGTAGTCGAACGAGTGTTTGACAAATGTTACAATGACTTAGAACCTGTTGGACGACGCCTGCGCCGCAATTCAAATGATATGCAAAAAGCATATCAGGAGAGGTATCACTATGGCTATGGATGATAACAATTCATCTTCATCTGTTTATGATTTACAGTATATTGCAACTTAAATATATTAAGCTGGAGAATAGTTGTTATCCTGAAGGCAAAAGTTAAATAGATTTGCAGTTTGTTTTTTGCCAAGGATAAACTTGTGACTTAGAAGTTGTAAAAAATAATAACTGTGCAATAAACTTTATTGCTTTACTACAAATACTTGGTTTATTGGTTATTCTTTCCTTCTTTCACTTGCCTGATATTACAGGGTGATTCAACAACTGTGTGGAGCATGTTGAGGAGACGATTGAATTCGTAATGCTCTCGGACTAGTAACAGCAGACATGCTGAAAGGAGTTTGGGATGAGATTGACTATTGTCTTGACATTGTCTGGGTGACTCGAGGGAGTCACATAGAACATTTGTAATGCTAGAATCAATAAATATTTGAGTTTTCCTGCATTTCAAACCCGGTTTGGTTAGTTTATGCTATAAAATATAGAGGTTGAGTCAAATGTAGTGGCCGATCACTGCGCAAACTTTTAAATGGGCACCAGACAGGAACTACTCATTGCTAATCTTCAAAGCAGAGTCCATCATGCTCGATGGTCTTCATCCAACGATCAGCCAGTTGGCGGATGCCCTCGCGAAACCACTCCTTTGGTTTCTGGGCGAAAAAATCACGCACGGCGTCTTCAACCTCATTGACATTGGCAAAGCGCCGTCCACGCAGGAAGTGTGCCATGGACTGGAAGAGATGGTAGTCGGAAGGTGCCAGGTCAGGGCTGTATGCTAGATGTGGCAGAACCTCGACTTTTTCCAGCAGTTGACGACACACCTTCACCAGTTGTTGTGCTTGCGCGGGTGTAACCTCGTGGGGCACAACTTGGCAGGTCCTGTTGACCTTTTCCATGGCGTGCAGATGTCGAACCACACTCGATTGTGATGTCCCGATGCCTGCCGCTAGTTCACGGGTGGTGCTGCCTGGGTTGGCTTCCACTTGTTGCCGTAGGGCTGCGTCATCCACTTCTTTGGGTCTTCCGCTCCTTGGCGCATCTTCCAGGCCCATGTCTCCAGACAAAAAGCGGGAGAACCATGTCTTCATTGGTCACACCCTGACCTTCCACCCTGCAAATTTCGGTGGCTGCTGCTCGTGCACAGGTCCCCTTTTTCCAATAGTGATGAAGGAGCCTGCATATCACCAATTTTTCTGCCATATTTTTACACTGGTTGACACAGATGGCACAATGTCTATGGCATTCAAATTCGTACTGACGTTTCTTCCCACTCTTTTCTCTTAATAAACTGCGATATACCCTTGTGGTAAATGGTCTTCGCCCAGAATAC
>JAHWFO010038700.1:208776-246260 GCA_023313115.1 Rhysida immarginata | reverse complement strand
ACCAAACAAATATTAAAAAAAGAACAAATGAAACAAAAGACCATAATCGGAATACTGATGTATATTCAGTTTTAAATTTAATATTCGCTCGCATTTAATATTCTAGTTTAAAATTTTTACTGGAAACTGTACTGGAAATTTTTATTATTCTTAAGTTTATATAAAATTTATAAACTTTCGTGGAACGTTTTTGTGTGCCGATGAATCGATGATTTGAAACATCATGATTCTGTCCCGTTTTGTCTATGTCCCGTTTTGCCTATGTCCAGTTTTGTCATTGTCCCTTTTTGTCACCGTCCCGTTTTGTCATTGTCCCTTTTTGTCACCGTCCCGTTCCGTCCTTTCCCGTTTTGTCTGTCCCGTTCTGTCTTGTCCCGTTTTGTCATGTCCCGTTCTGTCTGGTCACCAAGTTCGACATCCTTAGCAATGCTGACATCCATGTCGCTAAACACTTTAATTCCCCTGGCCACTCTTTACAGGCCATCAGCCTTTATATTCTTCGTAATAATTTCCATAACAAAAAAGAAAGAAAGCAATTCGCGTATTTTCTTATTTGGAAATTTAATTCCCTCACCCCTAATGGTATTAACCTTAGCAAAGGCACCATTCCCTCATTACCTTTCCCATATTCCTCTTCAACTTCAGCTATTCCCTAATTTGTCGTAGGCTCTCTGGGCCCTTTTCTTTTTATTTTTCTTTATCTTTTCTCAGTTATTTCTTCTTTCTAATGTTCTTTCATATTTTTCTACTTCTATGTTCATTTTGCGTCCGTCCCTGTACTCTCCTTTTTTCGCAAGCTTTCTGTACTCTTTTTATTTTAGTGACCTTCTTTATGCGATACTATTTTACAGGGTGACTAGCGACCGGGAATTGTCAAAACATTTTGTAACCGGGAACAGTCAGGGAATCATAAAATCTGAAAAATTTGAACAATGTCAATAACATTCTATCAGGATAGCCCCCTTTTTTTGGCTTTTATGATCAGGAAAATCAAGGAAAATTCAGGGAATTTTACGAAATCGTTTTGCTAGATACCCTATCATTTCTAAACTTTTTTATAATTTTAATTTTGTATGTGTTATCCTATTGCATTTTTCTCGCCGCCCTCTTATTACCTCCTATTTGTCCTCCTTCCTGTCCTATCCCAACACGTCTACAAATTTATCTCCTGTCCTCCCATTGGTACCCTTCTAGTTTTTCAGCCAATACCGTCTTACTGTTCCCTATGCCAACTATACAGGGTGAATACAAAAGTCTGAACCCCCCTTTTAATTTTTGAATCGAAGCAGATATGTCAATTTTTATGAATCCAGTGAATAGGAAAGTGTGGGTGGCCTATCCCATGGTGCACTTTTCATCATCCCAAATATGCAAATTAGGACACATTCAAAATTTATCTCAAAAACCGTAAGGGATAGAGAAAAAAACCCAATTGCAAACTTGTTCAGCATAAAAAAACAAACAAAACAAAAAAAATCATCCAAATCGGACCAACCAATCACCCACAATCACGTGGTGAACTGTTATGTAATAATTGAATAAGGAAATTTAAAAAAAAAAAAGTTCAAGGCATCGACCAAATAGGTAGATTATAGATAAGATGATAACTATTTGAATTAACAATCTATCATAAAAAATTCTTAAAAAAGATTCAAAAAACAAATAACCAATTAAGAGTAATAATTATTATCTTGAACAATAAAAAGGTAAGTGAAATTATGAAAAGAAGAAACAAAATTCTCATAATTAAGCTACACTATCTATGTATAAACCTTTTTAATAATTTTCGAAATAATTGATATGAAGCTGTAGATCTAATTTCAAGGGGCAAAGAAGACCATATTTTTAAACCAGTGTAGGATACGCAACGTTGAAGATATCCCCGTTTTGACAGCGGTAGACGAATGTCGGAAGCAGTTCTGGTTGAATAACTATGGATATCTTGATTTAGGCTTATATTGAACGGGGGTAGTTATGATTAAATTAGAATTTATTATTTTATATATAAAGGAAGAGATTTGTAGCTTGAATATTTGATTGATTGTTAGAATATGCAATTCACCGAATAGATGCGATATGGGTGATGATTTTGACGTATTGGATAAAATTCTCAGAAACCATTTTTGGAGTTTTAAGATACGTTTTAAATCAAAAACTGTTGAAGAACCCCAAAAGATTATGCCGTAACATAAGGATGAGTGAATCCATGAATTGTAAAGAAGTAAAAGTATGTTACGAGGTAAATAATGAAGTCTAGAAATTATACCTTGTTTTTTGTTAAGATTAGATATAAGTTGATCTATATGATGACTCCATGTAAGATCATGTGAAAGAATTAGACCCAAATATCTAATTGAATTCACTAGCTTTATTAGATTATTATCATATAGAACAAACGGAGTTTCGGGGATGTCCTTCTCGTTGATAAAAAAACATCAAGTTTGTTTTATCGATATTTACAATCAAGGAATTTATGTCGTTCCAATGTTTCAGAATCAAAAGAATTGAATTGATAGATGACAAGAGCTCTGTTAAATTAATATTAGAGAACAGTAAAGTAACATCATCAGCGTAAAAAATGGGAAAAGTTGGCATTAACGCATTTGGGAGATCATTAACGAGTAAATTAAATAATAAAGGGGATAGCCGTGTTGCTTTTGTATAGGTAGTGTAATAAATGGCCATATCGTGGAAGTGCAACTTACTTTTTGATCTCCCCTCGTACAAAGGTGTCCTTTAGTAATCTTTTCATAGAAGACCTAAGAAGAGCTAACTATTTCCGGGAAAGGTAATCCGACTTAGGAAAGCCAAAGAATCAAAAGATATGCTTATGGTTTTAGTTCTGTTCCCCAATAGCGAACATAACCAGTCATTGAAGACTGTCACTTGTATCGGTCCACTAGATGTTCTAGTAGAAGTCTTCCGAGGGAACAAGAAGCCACTACAGTGTTACAACTGCCTGCGCTTCGGACACGTATCCATGGGCTGCACAGAAGACCCTCGTTGCAACAAATGCGCAGAGGCCCACCAGTCAAGAGACTGCCCCAAGATTAAAGGACAAGACTCCCCCGAAGTGCATAAGATGTGGAGGACAGCACATTTCAAGCTATACAAAATGTCCAAAATATCCCCAGGTTAAACGGATGCATAGTTCCAAGGTGACCGCGGACAAACCCTTTGCAGTGCAGTATCTAAGCCGGAGGAAAAAGGTCTCCACATTAACGACCTACAAGTTATGTATAATCCAATTGGACAAATATGTAATTTGTTTACAAATCTAGGCAAACGTTACCCACAGTTGAGTGGGCTCCTTAAGATCAACTAATTTCATCATGGCTGCACGACATTATACTGAGATCAACAAAGGTTAACTTCAGTGCGTGATATGGAACGCTAGGGGGGTTCCCCGAAAGCGTATAGTTTCACAACTTTCTGTTGAAGCAAGAAATCGACGTTGCTTTCCTCTGTGAAACACACCTCAAGCCAAGCCGAGATTTCAAGCTACCCGGTTATTGTGTGTACCGTAACGATCGTATGACTCCAAACACTACAAGATGTGCCTCTGGTGGTGCTGCGATTATCATCAAGAATGGAATTAAACATCAAGAACTGGTCTCCAAATCTTACGCAGGTATAGAATCGGCGTCCATCATCATCATTGACGTCTCCCTTGGTGAAGTGAAGTTCGTGGCGCTCTACAATTCACCTAAACATACTCTCGACGTTAGCGATCTCGATGAACTCTTCGATGGTGACATTCCAGTTATACTGGCTGGTGACCTTAATGCCAAACATCCAAGCTGGAACTCCAGAACACGGAACTGCAATGGCATGATTCTATACCGGTATATACAAAGTAAGGATGACATCATTGCTGCAGGGTCAGTGGAGGACACTTACTATTATGACCATTCCCCTCTAAGTGACGTGTTGGATATCTCACTGATGAAGGGTTTCTTCAAGCCATACAACATCTTCACGATTGATGACCTTTCTTCTGACCACAAGCCTGTGGCGTTAAACTTTGACAATGTTAATATCAGTTGCAGAGCAGAAGTCAAGCGTCAGCAAGATTGGAAGCTCTTCAAAGAAATCCTCAAGGACCATGACGGCCAACTCGATAGAGCAACGTGTTGAATACATCACCAGGCGAATAAATAGTGCCACTGAAGCTAGTGTCTATCCATTGGAAAATAAATCTCCTCGTCGAATTGTGCTTACCCCAGGAATCCAACACTTGATCGCAGAAAGAAACAGGACCCGTAGGCTTTGGCAACGTTATCGTGTACCTTGGCTAAAAACCAAATATAACAGGTTAGTACGAAGAGTCCAGGAAGAAATAAAAGAGTTACGCGACGCTAGCTGGAATGACAAGCTGAAAAGCTTGTCGGCTCGCGACAATTCCATTTGGAGCATGGCTAGAGCTCTGCAGAAGAAGAATGATACGCTTCCTCCACTTCGCATTCCTCAAGGTAATTACGTCCAAACTAATCAGGATAAAGCACAACTAATTGCATATTCCCTAGAGATGCAGTTTGTTACTCCTGATAAAAATAATCCCGAGAGTCAACTTATGTCCTAGCGTGTGGAAGATGGTCTTATCAAGCATAAAGTCCCGCAATTTACATCGAAGATATGCCTTCTCGAGACTGGCGAGATAGCTGCCATCATCAGAAATCTCAAACTGAGGAAGGCTCCAGGAAGAGACAAGGTAAGTAATAACGCCCTAAGGAATCTGCCGAACAACATTATTAATGACACCTCAAATATCATAAGCGACTGCTTTAAGTTTTCCTACTTCCCGACACCTTGGAAGCAATCTATTGTGTTAAGTATCCCCAAGCAGGGGCAAAATCCTGCAATTCCTGCGAGCTATCGATCTATCAGTCTACTCCTGTCGATGTCCAAAGTTTTGGAGAAAACTATCCTGACCAGATTCAGGACCACTGATATGTTCAGATGCAGATATGTTCGGCTTCCGTGACGTCCATTCGTGTCAGATGCAGATATGGAGGCTTGTTGAAGATCTGAGCACCCCAATGAACCTTTCAAGGTACTGTGGCGTGGTCTTTCTTGATGGCGATCAGGTGTGGCACGAAGGGCTAATCTACAAGATGATTACAGACGAGTTTCCTCCCGATTTGATTTTGATGGTGAAATCCTTTCTTAGCGACAGGTTCTATCAAGCTAAAGTTGGCGAAAACTTCTCCACTCCCCGCAAGGTAAAGGCCAGTGTCCTTGGGCCCGTTTTATTTAATTATTTTGTACACGATTTCCCAAAACCAGAAAAATGTAATTTATATTTCTATGCTGATGATATTGCCATCATGGCTTGGGCGCACCAGCCATCTCACGTTATCACTCGACTGCAGAACGCCTTGAAGAAATTTGAAGACTGGTTTAATTGCTGGAAGCTGAACCTTAACGTCGGAAAATGCAAAGCTGTGTACTTCAACAAAAAGCTTAAGCGTCCCCTGGATTCTCTTGTCTTATTCAATAAGGAACTCGAATGGGTCGACAATTACAGGTACCTGGGCGTTATAATCGACTCAAGACTCTCATGGAACTGTCACGTGACTTACGTTCTGAACAAAGCAAAGAAGGCTAAGTACAGCCTCATAGCTCTCCTGGGTCGAAACATTGCCCTCAGCATCGACAATAAGCTGCTACTGTACAAGACGATGATTCGGACCATCCTCCTCTATGGCATGCCTGCATGGGCAACCATATGGAAAAGTAGATGGAGTGAACTCCAGTCGTTCCAGAATGTTACCCTGAGGACCATCGCCCAGCTTGGCAGAAGGACTGTGAAAAAGCAATCCATACACTCGGATCTGAACATGACTCACCTTGGTAAGTGTGTGCAAGATCTCCTGATGAACATGGTGCAGACGATGAAGAGCCATGACAATGACCTGGTGGCTGGAATACTAAACAACCCGATGGTAATGAAGTGGCATACAAAGTATAGAAAACCGAGGCATATTCTTGATGTCAACTTCGAAGACATTAGCAACATTTCCTTCCCGGATTATTGGAAGATGTGATACCATCCACCCCCGCCCCCTCTCCCAATCTTCTGACAATCGTCAAAGTTATTATCTTTTTCATAATGTGGAAGACCTCTTTGGGTTAGTCAGGCTTCTTGTCTATTTCAGTGCATTTCATGTGGAATTTATTCTGGTAGGGTGAGCTTCGTGAAAGCACTGCTTTCGTCCCACCCGAAGAAATGTACACTTCACTGTTCGATTGTCGATTGTCACTCTCCATCAGATTAGCTTACCAACTCTGATCGTAGCTTTCCCCTTTAGATGCTGAAGAAGGCAGCGTGGCTGCCGAAATGCGTATTCATCGTATTAAAATTTCTATGTGGATAAGTGGTTTCCCTGCGAGTCGTTGTTTGAAGTCCATCCACAGTATCTGGCTCGTAGTACATCTGTTTATTATTATTATTATCGTATAGTGGTTACCATTTTGTTGTTTCATTTTTACTTTTGTATAATGTTACTTTCTGTTAACCTGTTATTCTAACCACAAATTAATTGTTATTTTGATGATTTCCTGGGACCTAACTTGTCGGTCTATAACCATACTGGTTAATAAATAAATATGCAAGAGTACGTAGCTGTAACATTCTCCAGTCTCAGGTTGACTTTGCCACGAGTATAACAACAACAACAATAATATTATTATTATTATTATTAACAACAAACTGCAGTAACTTAGAATGTCTAAAAACCTATACCCTGTCTCACATTCAGTTGAGAGTGACGTCACGGAATGACTTTGCTTACCAGACATAGTGCGCAACATCGTATCCTTCCGCCGTTAGACTAGTACAATAGCCTATGAATAAGTTATGCTAGGTTAGACTCTTATAATCGCGTGGTTTCTCGAAAGTAGAATAATCGAATGGTATCTGTCAGATATCATTTTTTTAAATTGATTTTTAAAATATTTTAATCCTCTTCGTGTAAACTCGATCATCTTTAATTTCTGACACATCTGTCACGTAGGAACAAGACGCCGCCATTTTACAATCAAATAATCTCGACCACAGACCGATTTCATTTTTTTTTTTTTTTTTTAATTTCGTCAAATGGCTTTTCTATCCGCCGATTTTTTATTATATCGAAGACAAAAATATGAAATATAATTGGAGACAGAATTTTCAACTTTTTATGCAGATTATCTTTCGAACTACTTCTTTATGCGGACGAACTGTCACGTGACGTCACCCAACTAAAACTGAGACAGGGTATAGTTATTAGGTTGGTGCAAAATTAATGGCCGATTGCGTTTTGTACACTACTGTTTATAAAAATCGCAACACCCTGATGGAATAGCCCAATCTGCATTAAATTTGGAGCATTTGCATATCATGGGTCAGAAAAGAAACCATTAGATTTTCAGGTCAATACAATGCGTTTTATTGTCACATTAGTATCGGGTGAAACCACCGTGGGATGCAATTACAGCCTCTAAACGTCGTGGCATTGAGTCAAACAAGCTCTGAATAAGGGCCTGGGGAATGTCCTGCCATGCTCTGTCTACACGGGTATACAGTTCATCCACAGTTGCTGCTGCAGGAGTCTGACGAGCCAATCGATGAGCAACCCTAACCCACACATGTTCGATTGGGAACATGTCTGGTGAACGAGCAGGCCAGGGGAACAAGGGCGTCTGATGTGCTTGGAAAAAGGCGAGAACATTTCTGGCCACATGCGGTCGGGCATTGTCCTGTTGGAATACAGCGCATGGAAGGTTCTGCAGGAAGGGGATGACCTCGGGTTGCACAACTTCCCTGATGTACCGGTCACTGTTCAGATTGCCATGGATTCTGATCAGACGGGAACGCCCATGGTAACTGATTGCACCCCACGCCATCACCCCTGGCGTTTGTCCTGAATGACGCTGCAGGATGCATTCTGGAAGGTCGCGCTCGCCACGATGTCTTCTGACTCGTATCCTGCCGTCATGGTGCTGCAAGTTAAACCTTGACTCATCCGAAAACACAACTTGTTGCCATTCAGCTTGCCACTGTTGGTGTTGATGGGCCCATTGCAACCTGAGGCGCCGGTGGTTTTGAGTCAAAGGAATCCGCAACAATGGTACTCGTGCCATCAATCCTCTGGAAATCAAACGGCGTCGTACAGTGCTAGCAGACATTGTCCTGCCTACTGTAGCACCCCACTGTTGTGCTAACACTGTGGAAGTGGCTGTACGATCTGCTACACACATGCGATAGAGGTGTCTGTCATCTCGCGGTGTCTTCCTGAGCCTGGTCTTCGGTGTGCCCTGTTCTCTTCGCTCCACTGCCTCCATGCACGCATAATTGTCGTTGCATTACGTCCTACACGAGCAGCAATGTCACGATACGACCATCCCGCTTCACGCAGACCAATTATGCGTCCTCTTTCAAAGTCTGTCAGCTGTTGATATGGTACCCTTCGTCGTCGTCGAGGCATGGTGTTCTTTCAAGCAATTACTCTGAAAATCTAATCATTTATACTCTGACCCATTGTATGCAAATATTGCAAATTGCATATGGATTAGACCATTCCATCAGGGTGTTGCGATTTTTATAAACAGTAGTGTAGATGTAGGCGAGCCAGTAAGCAAAATTTCTCTCGACTAATACAGCCATGTGACCCATTTCAAAGCTGGAGTTCTTTTCTCCCAGCTGATGCTAAAAACTTGTCCAAAAGTCTTACGTTGTAAAAGATTAGATCAATTTTGCAAATGATATCTATACAAGAGACAATAATGCTGCTGAGACAACTCGAAATGTCATCAAAGCACGGGGTGACGGGACAACAACTTCTCAACGTACAACGCGCAGATGGATTGAAAAATTCCGTGGCGGCAATACCAACCTTGAAAATGAGGATGGTCGCGGCTGTCAATCGAAAGTTGACGACAACCCATTGAAGACATTAATCGAAGCGGACCCGCAGAAATCCATAGAAGTTGCCGAAGAGCTTAACGTAGACCATTTAGAAGTCGTTCGCCACTTGAAGCAAATTGGAAAGGTGAAAAAAGCTCGATAAGCGAGTGACTATTTGGTGGACTGCAACCGGGCTCGTTCATAACAGCTTCCTAAATCAGGGTGAAACCATTACTGCCCGGTCATACGTTCATCAACAAATCGACGACATGCACTAAAAACTTCAACAACAACGACCAGCATTAGTCAGTCAATCGTAAAGGTCCCATCTTGCCTCACGAAAACACTCGGCCGCACGTCGCAATGGTCACTGGACAGAAATTAAATGATCTTGGCTACGAACTCTTTATCATCCAGCATATTCACACCTGATCGACTCATTACCACTTTTTCAAGCACCTTAACAATCTCCTGCGTGAGAGATGCTTCAAAAACCACGACGATGCGAAAACTGCCTTCAACGAGTTCGTCGCCTCCAAAAGTCCAGAATTCTACGCCACCGGAATAAATAGGCTTGTCTCTCGTTGGCAAAAGTGTGGTGACGCTGCTGGGTGTTACTTCGATTAATAAAGTGCTGTTTGAAACGAGTTAATGGCATTTTAAAGTAGTCACTACACATCGGCCATTTACTTGGCACAAACCTAATAGATATTATTGATGAAAAATAGGAAAGAAAATTCCACAGCCTGGGATCGAACCAGGAACCTTCTGCTCACCGTGCAGGTTCTTAAGACCTTTCAATTATAAATCTTTAACGATTATACGCCAGTAGGAAAGATAGTCCCGGCCTGCAAACTGGGTACTGCTCCAACCAGCCCTAAGGACATGTAGATAGCGTTAATGCTTCCATGTCCACGGTAGCGCAATTGGTTGGCGCATCTGCACGGTGAGCAGAAGGTTCCTGGTTCGATCCCAGGCTGTGGAATTTTCTTTCCTATTTTTCATCAATAATTTCAACATCTGAGGTTTGGCGTGAAAAAAATCCTCTTAAGACCTTTCAGTTATAAATCTAATAGAGATTGCTTTCAATTTAGATACTTCCACCCTGCGTTGATTCAAATCGTGTGACTTCAGAAAAGAAATTTTGCTTACTGTGTTAACCTCTTACAAATCATAGTTTCAACAACGAAGTGAACTTGAAAATTACACCGGTAATTCTTCAAAGGTGCCAATGAAGTAAAACTCGAATATATCCGATTGATATTATTCTTTTTCTTCTTCTTATTATTATTCAATCATTTCGGAGGAGCTAAAACTTTATAAATGAATGAATAACTCTGTCGATTATTCAAACTTAAGAATTTCTTCAAGCGTATCGTAATTTCAAAACAGAAAATGGAAGTAAAAATTACAAAAGTATTCTCCGATTCGAGTGCAGGTCGAGGAATTTTTTTCCTTCCCTTTTCTTCTTTGTAACTCTGCCGATTATTTTGCTGCACCATTGTTTTATTGCAATTTATGTGGTCATTAGATGAACTTACCTGCCTTTTTTTTCTTCTTCTTAGGAATAAAATTTAAAAGCAAACACTTGATTATCATAAACCATTCTTCATAGGCGTTAGTGCAAAAACACGATTTTATTTAATTTAGTGAAGTAATAAAACATAGCCAAGACAGATCTGTGTTCTTATGTGCTGAAAACCTCAACGAACGTACCGTAAGATGGGGTGACTTCGGCCAGTCTGGTAGCAACAATATACACCCATCTAGTGAGAATATGGCTTAACTTAAAAACCCGCGAAATATTTTTGAATGTGGGCAGGTCTACACTTTATCGAAAACACGTGGTTGCCAATCCCGGCAAATTGAGCTGAAATTCGCAACTTTTTTTGAAATGTCCATAATTTTCACAACTTTAGAAAGAATTGGCTGCAGTGGTTTATGGTTTCTATTTAAAATTTTACTATTGTCGGAAATTGTTAGGTGCAAATTTCATAATGTCATTTCAACTTTCACTTTTATTATTCCTGCTGAAGTCATTTCAAAGGAAATTATCTTGATCGAAAACGTGAAAACAGGAGGTGACTTCGGCCATGCCACGAAAGTATGTTCATGTGGTAGGTGGGCGAAATTACTTAAAGTATACTGAAGAAAGTCTTCAGAAAGCAATCAGTGCTGTTCAGAAGGGAATTTTGAGTGTCCGGGCAGCAGCAGAAAAGTTTGGAGTGCCCAGATCAACATTGGGTGATAAACTGAAGAACAGGCACCAGAAGAAAGTTGGAGGCCAGACAGTTTTGTAAACCAAGCTTGTAAAACATTTTTAAAAACTTTTTTAATGGCCGAAGACAACCCACCTAAACACGATTTCGTCATTTCTATGTCGGTCGAAGTCACCTCACCAGGTGGGGTGACTTCGGCCATTTTTAAAATTAAAAAAAACAAACTGAGATGTCATATAGCAAAACTTTCATTGTGCATTTGTTGCACGGGCAACATATTCAGTAACTTATATTAATTTTTGGGAATTTTTCTACCTGATAATTGAGGTGCTGTGCTTATATTTACCCAGAAAACTGGCCTCAGTCACCCCATTTTACGGTGTATGTTTCTTGCATTAAGTACCTAAACTATAATAATGCTTATGAAATGGCCTTCAAAACTGAGCCATTTTCTCTAAGCCAGTGCTTCTCAAATTGAAGTTTGCAAAACTTTTCCATAAGGACGGATTATTGTATTTATGCATATACACCGAGCTGCGACTTTGTTCGGTACACCTTATAAACTATGCAAATTGAGTGACTGCCTAAATTGCATGTCACATGATCACAATCACGGTATAAATATCCTGAAGCATCTTTTCTACTGTTAGTTAAGCGTGAAAACATAGCAAAATTGGGAAAACTAGTGATCTGACTGACTTTCAGCATGGCATGATGATTAGCGCAAGATGAGCTGGAATGAGCATTTCAGAAACGGCGACTCTCCTGAACTTTTCACCTACTACAGTTTCAAGGGTTTATCGAGAAACAAAAAACAGGTAGTCATCGCGACTCCTCTGGACGTAAAAACTTTGTTGATGAAAGAAGCCAGAGGAGAATGTCAAAACTTGTCCGCGAAAACAGAACGACAAAGATCGCACAAATTACTGCTCATTAGAACTCATGGTGCCAGAAAGCACTATCAGGACTGAAAACTAGTCGCACCTTGGCTCAAACGGGTTACCAAAGCCGAAGACCATCTCAGGTACCAATGCTGTCAGAAAAGAACAAGAAAGCGCGCCTCGTGCGGGCACAAGGACTGGACCACTGAGGATTGGAAAAAGGTTGCCTGGTCAGAGCAGTTACCGGTTCCTGCTGCTTCATATTGATGGAAGGTTTAGAATATAGCGAAAACAACACGAAACCTTGAACCCCTCATGTCTGGTGCGAACTTTGCAAGGTGGTGAAGGGGTGTAATGGTGTAGAGAAGGTATTCTTGGCATGAATTGGGTCCTCAGATATCTGTAGAACGCCAAGGCATACATAAATATTGTTACAGATCAAGTTCACCCCTTCATGCTCACAGTTTATTCGCACGCAGATGGCTCCTTCCAATAGGATAATGCACCGTTCGCTCCTTGCCTACACCTCCATGGAATCTCCTGGAATTGCGTGAAGTTCTCATGTGTTCATGGGCCACCATTCCTGTTGAACGTTTTCAGCATCTCGTCGAATCCATGCCCAAACAAATACAGGTAGTTTTGAGGGCTAATGGAGGTTCAACACTCTACCTAATAAGTGGCAGCTCAGTGTACGTTTGTACACTGAGTTAGCAAAACTCATGGGATAGCAAGCACATTGATTAATGGGCATGGCTCACGAATTCACAGGGGTAACGGATTCTGGGAATGGACCATTAGACATTGTGGGAAGAGCTTGGAGAAGTGATTAATCAAAAATGGCACGTCGTCGCGAGTTGACGTCTTTTGAACGGGGTATGATAGTAGGTGCCCGACGCATGGGATGTTCCATTTCGGCAGTGGTGCAGGAATTTGGCTTTCCCCGCTCAACTGTCTTCAGGGTGTATCGGGAATGGCTGGATGAAGGCATCACAGTCCACAACAGGCACCATACCGGGCGTCCAGCTGCCCTGAATGATCGTGAACGGCGACACCTGGGACAAATGATTCAGAGAGACAGGAGCGCAACAGTGCAGCAAATCACAGACCAGTTCAATACTGGCCGCACTAGAAACGTCTCTCGGTGGACAATCCGTCGGAATCTACATGCCCTCGGGTTTGGCAGCCGTCGCCCTACACGGGTGCCAATGCTTACCCAGCGTCATCGGACACTCCGGCGTGCATTTGCCACCAACCATCTTGGCTGGACTCTGCAACAGTGGCGTAACGTCATATGGTCAGATGAGTCACGATATCAACTGTACCACGCTGATGGGAGGCACCGTGTGTGGCGCAGACCTTACGAAACGATGGATCCCGCCGCATGCCAACAGGTGGTGGTGCAGGGTGGTGGGGGCGTCAGTGATGGTCTGGGGTGCATTTTCCTGGTTTGGAATGGGCCCTCTGGTTATCCTGAACCAAACGTTGAATGGTCCACGGTATCGTCAACTCATCGGAGACCATCTGCACCCGTTTTTGACATTTCAACACCCTGACGACGTAGCAGTCTTTCAAGATGACAATGCTCCACCACATCGCTCCAATGTCGTCCGCGAATGGTTCGAGGAGCATGCAGGAGAGGTCCAACGACTGAGCTGGCCAGCCCGGAGCCCTGACATGAATCCCATCGAGCATATCTGGGATGCTGTTGAAGTCAGGCTCCGGGCACTGGATCATCCGCCCACGAACGGGCAGCAACTATCTTCGGCTCTGCAGACTATCTGGTGTCAACTGCCTCCAGAAGTGTACCAGGGACTTGCAGACTCACTGCCACACCGTATTGCTGCACTCCACAGGACC
The DNA here is from genome assembly GCA_023313115.1 of Rhysida immarginata. Lineage (NCBI taxonomy): Eukaryota > Metazoa > Arthropoda > Chilopoda > Scolopendromorpha > Scolopendridae > Rhysida > Rhysida immarginata. The sequence goes on along the minus strand of JAHWFO010038700.1, from coordinate 232,416 downwards.
AGAGGTGGCCCGACCAGATATTAAGTAACTATCCCATGAGTTTTGCTAACTCAGTGTATATTTATAAGTCGCGCAACTCGGATCTTTGTGAAAGGCGCTCGCGAGTCGAAAACGTTTGGGAACCGCTGCTTTAAGCGAAATAGACTGCAGTCTCTTCGGTGAATAATTTTTCAATTTTTAACAGAGTTTAATGTGTCATTATTTGTGTCTGTTTATCAATTTATGTGACCATGTAGTGTCTTTTAAAAGTAAGCTTTCAGAATAATCTAAGAAAAAACAAAAATACTACATTGCCATTTCTTTAATGCTTCAAAAGGAAAACTTACACTGTAAATTTATCAGCTACATCATTAGAGTTTTTTTTTCGTTTTTACATACAATATTTTATGTATGTAGTCCATAACTGGAAAATAGAAATGTTTAAAGGTGAAGAAGAGAATCCTCCGTGTTTAATTTTAAACACATGGTAGGCATAACAATGTTACTCTGATTTTCCAGGAGCAGGGTTTTTTTTTATTATAAAAATAGCCGTTTCTATAACATTCTATTAAATTACATCTTTTAACAAGTTATATTTTAAAAATGTAATGAAATTAAAATTCTTTTATAAAATTCTCCCTGACTGATCAAATGAATTTACCCAAATTCATTCAAAGAATAAAACAAATGTAATTTTTCTTTTGACCCTTTTTTTTTTGGTGGGCCAGTCCAAAACTGATTGCAACAGAAATGGAAGTTGTTACACTGTGAACTGATGCATGCAAAAGAAAGTCTAGATGGAACAGGAGTTCATGACTCCCTCCTTCTGCAATTTATTGTGTAGGTGTGGAAAAAGTTGTTTAAGAAAAATGCTAGTTCAGTGATACAAGCAAAAAAATTCATTAAATAAAAAGAAATTCTAAACAATAAATTGCCCAAAAAGGCTTCATTTTTTTCCCTCTCTCTCTCTCTCTCTCCCGCACTTTTTAGTGCTTATAAAAATTATTGTTCGTTATGGGTAAATATAAAAACATCCAAGACATACGTTAGTTTATTGAAATCTTCTGTTTTTAAAAAGTCGCCCATAAACAGTTTCAATTAAAAGTTGAGGAGGTTGAAATGATGTTTTCTGTTTTGGTAGTTCGAGTTTTATTGCTTTGAAGATGAACGGTAAGTTCAAAGTATGGAATTTTCTTTAATATTTCTGCAAATAAGCCAACAGCAAAGACTAAATTAAAAGTAGAAGAAGAAAAAAAATGAAAACGGCAAAGAAAATAAAAGAATAAAAATCAGAGTCAGAATGGCATCGTATGTAGCGCAATGACTAGGAAATACTTTAAGTTTTGATAAAATTAAATACTAAAAACAATTCATATTAAATTGCTGGAAAGTATCACTTATTGGAAATGATATTATGATCAAGTAAAATAAGTTTCTTTAAATCAAGTTGAAAAAAACAACAACCGATCTCTTGAATTTAGCATTAAACTTTGGGATAGGAAAACTTAATTGGTATCTCATGGAGATTTAAATTTTTAAACGAGCAGAAACCTTTCAAGACGACAACAACAACTAATTTTAACAAAGCTTTGGAAAACATTATGAAATTATTGTTTTAGTACCAGATAACTTTTTAGAAAACAAAAAAACTAAGTAAATATTCGAAATGACAGTCTCCTTGCCCAAGTTGTTGTAGTATCCGGTTTACAGCAATATTCACATGACCATTAATAAATTCAGAACAAAATGTGACTATCATTTACATTATTATTAATATTATTATTATTATTAATTATTATTATTATTATTATTAAATTAAAATAACAGAAAATCAAAAACGTGGATCTATTGCACAAATACAAAAGGAATAGAAGAATTCCTTTTCACTCTTCTTGGACCCCTTCATTCTTCAGATGAAGGAAGCTCAGGAATTTGAAAGTTTTTCAGCACCGATAAGGAATTGGCAAGAAGTGCATATGTGTCACGGGCAGTTTTCACTTGAACTTCAGCATAAAGGGCAAGAGCTTCCTTTGTCTCTGCAATTCTTTGGCGATGAAACTTTTTTATCTATGAGGAAAAAGGAAAATAAAACATCAAAACAATTTCTGTGCACTTCATAATTTTTTCTTAATATCACTATCAAGCATTAGGGTATCACATTACAGTCCGGACCTCACCAGCGGCAGATTTCTATGAAGTGGGCATGCAGAAGCTAATTGAAGCACACTAACTTAGCTGAAGCACATACCATATAATGTTTTGAAAGCATTCTTTCAATTATTCAATAAATAAATATGAAAGCTGGAACCTGTATTGCAAAACTTGATAACTTCGATGTGTACAAGAGTTCATGATGTTATTGCAAACAAAGGAAAACACATTAACAAGTAACTCGTGTTTGTTTGCAGAAATCTTTTGGTAATTTTTTTATTTTGTAACTGTTGCCCAGACTTTTTGGACAGCTGATTTTTGATGAAATTTAACACTGCTTTCTTCAGGCTTTCCGTAGTTGAATACTGCTTCGCGTTAGCATACACCTGCCTAGACATAATCCCCCAGAGGTTCTCAATGGGATTAGAGACCCGGGCTTCTAGCTGGCCAATCCAGGACGTGTACGTTCTTAGCTGTTAGCCATGCTTTCGTTGATCTGGAAGTATGGATGGTAGCGTTATCTTGTTGGAAAATCCAACAGGGTCCTCCAATTTGTTGCCCGATGGGTAGAAGGTAATGTTCTAAGGTATGCTGATAGCCTATGGAGTTTTGTCGTCCAGTAACAATTGCCGGCTCGGACTTCCCTTGTATCCAAATGCCTCCCAAACCATGATAGAGCCACCGCCCTGTTGCCGAGTAAAAAAAGGTCTTGGGTTCTTTACGCAGGTCATGCCAGTAGCATGCCCAACCGTCTGGCACATCTAAATTCCATTCTTCTCATCGCTGAAGAGGACAGTTTCCCATTCCCATGTCCAGGACATGTGGTCGCGTGCCCACTCTCGTCTTGCGAGTTGGTGTGCAGCAGTCAGAGGCGGTTGTTTACACATTTTTTTGTAGATAACATGTGGCTCCTGTTTCAAGCGATTATGCACGGTACTCTTCGAACATTCTCCTTTAAATTCACGTGCAGAAACAATTCTTCGATCACCTCGTACACTGGTCACTTTTGGACGTCCTGAGCGGGGGTTTTGCTTTCCACTGTTCACCTTTTTTCAAAATTTTGTAAACACCAGACACTGATTTACCAATGCATACAGCAATATCCTTCACAGCTGCCCCTTCGGATTTCATTTTCCAAATTTTTGTCACCTGTTCAGCAGTGAATTCTTTGTTATCACCCATTGTTTTAATAAGGAGAGATGAGTAGATATAATGTTACGTTTATGTGCTTATTGAATGACAGAGAAAATGAATCACCTTATTTTATAAACATAAATGGGTAATTACGAGGGTGGGCTGAAAAGTAATGCCTCCATGGCTGTAACTTTTTTATTTTTTAACCGATTTTCTGTATTTTTTGTATCTGATACTCCCATTTCTCGTCTATGTAATGCATTATTCACTTTTCGACATAGTCCCCATCCCTTTCCACGCACTGTACCAACGCGTGACTAGTCGGGTGAACCCGTTGGAGGGGAATTCCGGGGTTGTTGTCGACACCAAGACCGAACGGCAGGTTTCACCTCGTCGTCAGAACGCAACTCATGCCCCTTAAGGTGCTCTTTCCTCTTTGGGAAGTGGTGAAAGTCGCAAGGTGCAAAGTCTTTCATTTTTGAACTGCAGTTTTTCATCTTTGAACTGTAGGCACTGCAACCCCCTCTGATGTGTGGCGATCGTGTGCGGACGGGCGTTAGCGTGCTGCAGAAGAGGATCCAAAGCTGCCATTCAATCCTCGTGTCGACGACAACCCCGGAATTCCTCTCCGACGGGTTCACCCGACTAGTCACGCGTTGGTGCAATGCGTGGAAAGGGATGGGGACTATGTGGAAAAGTGAATAGTGCATTACATAGAGGAGAGATGTGAGTATCAGATACAAAAAGAATTTTGAAAATCGGTTAAAAAATAAAAAAGTTACAGCCATGGAGGCATAACTTTTCAGCCCACCCTCGTACATTATTGTTTGTGGGTGACAGGTTTTTATCCAGACTTTTGGGACAGCTCATTTTTGAAGAAATTTATTTTATACATTGAATAATTGAAAGAATGCTTTCAAAACATTGTATCTTATATGCTTCAGCTACGTTTTCTTCATTTCTAAAATAACAAATATTATTTACATAATGTAATATACAGATATTTCATTAAAATCTCATTCTACAGACTTCTTGGATGCACTGTAGAATCTGGTAAAGAATAAATTTTGAAAATATTTAGTTTTGTTTTTATTACAAAACGGACGTTACTTTACAAATAATCCTAGTACTTCCAAGACTAAAAAAACAGAGAAAAAGTCTATCACCGGAGAAATTATAAAGAGTTATGAACGCAATGAATTAATCGCATAAAGCGAAGGACACCTTTAATAGGCCTGTTACCGCTTTTACCACTCTCGCTATGGCTTTTTGTACCATTCTTTTTGAATCAATGGAAACAACTCCCAATGTTACACGGGCCGCCACGATCACTAGATCTAACACCTTTGTGACTTCTTTTTTTTTGGGAGTACATCAAGGACAACTTGTATCTGCCTCTGCAACTGGGCAACATGAAATAATGCATCTCCAAACCAGTAGAGGTGATATCCCAGGATACAGTGCCGGTCAGAAGTTTAGCACCAACATGATTAAAAGAAGATTATACGTGTTTGGAGAGATAAATATCATGAAAGGAATGAAAATAACATTGAATAATAATTGCGACAATCCACAAAGTCGTGAGGGGTGTCACAGTAACAAAGATATACAGGGCGAGTCCAAAAAAGCCGGCGTGAAAAAAGAAAACTAAGTCCCAGGACAATAGGTATATTCAACAAGTGTTACGCAAATGCGAGGTGTTAGGCATGACGTAATCCTAAAATAAATGTTAGAATTGTCCACCCTTTTCATCAAAACACAGCGCTGCGCGAAGCTCAACTTGTTGATAACTGTTAGCGCGAGTGGTGGGGTAAACGTAGCGAATGCCTCTTCGACCAGTACTTTAACGACTTCGGTGTCGTGTGGGGGTTTCATATAGAACTGATATACACCATATCACTGACAATTCCGCACACTGCAAAGTCAATAGGTGTGATATCGCAGGAGCGTTCAGGCCGTACCACAGGCCGCCACGACCTATCCAGCTCTCGGGAAACAGGGTGTCAGAAAATTACGGACCACTCTGCCATAGTGGCACGGAGCACCATCTTGTTGAAAAATAATGTCCATTGGACATTGCGCTTGAACTGCTGTAATGATCTAAACCCATAACAGCCTGTGATATCCAATTGCAGTTAAATTCCCCTCAAAGAAAAAGGGCCCAATTATCCCACCAGACCATATTCACGCCCAAACGTTACCACCTGGACTCCGTAAGCCCTTCTCCATTTGCTATGACGATTTTCGTCCGACCAGTAGACGCAATTATCCCTGCTCACTAATCCGTTCAGGTGAAATTTAGCTTCGTCAGTCCATAAAATGCGGTCTAACACGTTTGGTTCTTCATCCAGAATGTCATACAACTAGCCACAAAACTCTAGACGGCGGCCATGGTCAGTTTCCTTCATGCCATGCGTAAGTCGGGGTCTGTAGCACCTGAACCTCATTCTTTTAATGCATCATATCGGCTTAACTCGCGAGTTGATGTAGAAGGAGCATCCATCAGTGGGAAATGGATATCTGCGTAAGTTTCTGGCGTTACTATTGTTGGAGGTCGGCCGCTTCGTCCCTTGTGTGCATCCTTGACCGTTCCATCGGTCTCGAATTTTCTAATCAATGCCTGGATTGTGCTTCTTGCAAGTGGTTGCCTATTTGGATTCTTTCGCAGCCAACTACCGTCTAACGTTTGCAACGTTATTTCCTTGTTGGTAATACCAACGAACTAGTTCGATTCGTTCACTAACCGTATATCGACCCATTGTAGCCGAAAACGAAATCAACTGTTATTTGATTTCGAAAAAGAAACCAACAAACGCAAACCATTCACAGCACACCTATTGTTGAATACACCTACTGTTGAATAAACCTATTGTTGAACATACCTATTGTCCTTGGACTTAGGTTTTTTTTCCTCACGCCGGCTTTTTTGGACTCAGCCTGTATGTACAAAAAAGGAAACATTCAAGTTTACGGATGGCAAAAGTTTAGCACCTGTGGTTCATGTCAGCATTAATCCATGAATGGCTATAAAAATAGTAGTTCTTTTGGTTAATTAATGTTGCCCGATACTATATTGTTGATTTTTGACGTCATAGGAATGGGGAAAGCGTCCATCTTTGAGTATTGAAAAACGCGAAGCGATTTTGCGTTTACATGGGGAAGCAGAGTTGCAACAGTGCAGTAAAAGTGCTTGTGTTCGAGCTGATCAAAGGTATAAAATAACCGGATCTGTTTGCGACCCTCCAAGAACTGGAGCACCCCGTAAAACCACTCCAAGAATTGATAGCCTAATACACCGCCTGTCATCCTCTAATAGAAAATTTACAACAACCTCTATCTGCAAAGAGTTGACAGCAACCTCTATGTTGTTAGTCGCATAACTATTGGCCGTCGTCTGAATTATTTTGGGCTATACGGAAGAATTGCTCGAAAAAAGCCTCTCGTTTCCTTGCGGAATCGCAAAGCAAGATTAGCTTTCGCACGCGCGCATCTACATTGGACACCCCGACAATGGAAAAATGTTGTGTTTTCGGATGAAACGAAAATAAATCTTTTTGGGAGTGATGGAAAACAAGTCATAAGGCGTTTGCTCCTCAGTGTTTACAAGCAAATAATGGAAGCAAATAATCATAGACAACGATGAACCCTGCGGTTTCTTTGGAGGGAAGGAGCGGCTAGTTCCGATTTTCAATGGCGTTAATAGCCAGTGTGAGGGCAGAGCACCAACTTGACAATGTGCGACCACATGTCAATCAACACAACATTGATAACCTGGAGACTCTAAGGCTTGGGTCACACTAGCGTAAAACGCCACGTAAATACGCCGACGTAACGACGTCGCCAAGAGCGGCACCATGCTATTTACCGGAAGTGACATCACTGGCGTCGTTACGTCGGCGTATTTACGCGGTGTTTTACGCCAGTGTGATCCTAGCCTTAGGCTTGGGTCACACTGGCGTAAAACGCCACGTAATTACGCCGACGTATCGACGTCGCCAAGCGCGACACCATGCTATTTACCGGAAGTGACATCACTGGCGTCGTTTCATCGGCGTATTTACGCGGCGTTTTACGCCAGTGTGACCCTAGCCTAAGGCATCGTTCGACGCAATGAAAGAGGCAGTGCGCGTTCAGGCGGCTGTTCAGAGATTATACCGGTCTAGCCACAATGTATGGTTTCTTGCGGTAATAAAAACCAAACCGCCGGAACGATAGCAATAGCGCATAAACATTGGCAAAAAAGCGGGATTGCAGGGCCAAATTCAATAGTTTTTGTTTAGAAAAAAATTGCAGGGCCAATCACTTTGAATAGGTTTGCCATACCTCCTGAAAAAAAGCGGGATTGTCTTGAATTTCAGCATCAATAAAATCGCCCAGAATGATTTTTAAAATATTGGAAATGTCCTGAATTTTAAAATTATGTTAGCTTTCATTATTATCGTTACCCGAAATGTCATTAAACCGTGATCTTGCAGTATTCATCACGTACTCAATGCTTTTTGACTTTTATTTTTTCCTTTTTTCCCCAATTCAATACTGAGAGAACGATGTCACAGTTTCCTGTTCCTGTCGTTTCGTTCCGACCAGGCTTTTGGAACTTGGTGATATTATTTCTCAAAAAAGATGAAGTTCCATCTTCTTTTCAAACAAATATTGGACGAATGAAATTTTTGTTCAAAGACCTGAATTCTTTCCTACCCATTATGGCAACCCTAATTTTTAAACGATTTAAATATTAAAATTAACAAATCATGAACTACTCAAAATGCATATCAAGGAATCTTTTATACTAATACCAACGAATTACATAAAATTATTCCTTTTTTGACTGGATTTATTTAATGTGTTGCAGGTTATAAGTCACAATATCTTACTTGTTGTTGTGCTGTATCTGAACATTCTTCAAATGCTCTTTCAACTTCTAATTTGGCCTTTTCTGCCTAAAAATAAGGAAATATACAAACAGAATAAATTAAAAAATGGAAGAAATGAATAACGGCGCATTAGTGTTTCAATAAAAAAAAACACAAAGGAATCTAACAATTACAAATAGAAAAGAGAAGGAAAAATTCCGCGACTTGGACATGGTCACTGGCTCGAGTCCAGGTCGCAGAATTTTTCTTTCCCTTTTGTATTTATAATTGTGACGTGCTTGAAGACTTTCTTCAATATTATTATTTTATTCTCTTTGAAAGGAACTTAATTTGAAGCACAAGTAACTTCACTTCATTAAGACTAAAAGCACCAGAAAATTTCAAAATACAGGGCGTTTCTAAATTATCTCCCGTATTCTACATGTTTATTACTCAAAAACTATTACAGATTTTAACGTGATTTTTTTTATTTACAAAGAAAAACTCAAAAAGTTTCTTAGCATACCTTAATAAATTTCAATGTGCCTTCCATTTATGGCGTGAAGGACGTCAAAGCGAAACTCAATTTCCTCCCATGTTCGGGCTAACATTTCGGGGGTGATTTCAGCGATTGTTTCAATGTCATCAACACTGGTCTTCTACACTCTGTCTTTCACATATCCCCGGAAGAAAAAATCCAGAGGGTTCGCATCGAGTGAGCGAGGGGGCTGCAGTTCTTCCACCTGTGGAATCAGGTAGTTCTCCAGCATATCTAAGTAGGTTGCAGCGGTAATGATGTCTTCAGGTCCGATTAAATCGCACCAAATTTACTCGATCACGCATTAAATCGCACCAAACATTAACCTTTGGGCTGTCGAGTATATGCTCCCTTAGAACGTGGTGGGTTTTGTGAGCCCCAAATGCGGTAGTTGTGTCGGTTTACTGCTCCGGAAGTATGGAATGCTGCCTCATCAGAAAACAAAATGTCCTCAAGGAAGGTGGGATCATTGTCGATTTTTTGGAGCATATCCTCAGCAAACTTCTTGTGCTTCGGTCGATCATCTGGCTTCAGTTCTGCATCATCTGGATTTTGTAGGGTGCAAGACGAAGGCGGTGCTTCACTATTTTACGTACGGATGTCATTGGCATATCCAGTTGACGAGCCGCTTAGTGAAGTGATTTACGGGGACTACGACCGAACGCCTCCCTCACCTTTTCTACTCTGTGGTGTACCTGACCAGCTTTATCTTGAACACTCGCCATTGTTTAGTGCGTCTTGCTAAAAATGGAACAACGCGCCAACCGAGTGTTTCATTATCAATTCATGCGAGGCTAAGAAACTTTTTGAGTTTTTCGTTGTGAATAAAAAAAAATCACGTTAAAATCTATAATAGTTTTTGAGTAATAAACATGTAGAATACGGGAGACAATTTAGAAACACCCTGTACAATGTACGGCCACTTTAATAAGTAGACCTGCCTAAAAGCGCCTCATGGATTCAATAAGATGCTGAAAGCGATCCTGAGGTATTGTATACCGCGCAGACATGAGTGCGTCACGTAGTTCTCGAAATGGACTCCTAAGAAATTATAAATGGAAACTGGAGATGATACTCCAAACATAAGGAAATGATATTCTCGGAAAAAAAAAAAATGGAAGGAAAAATTCCGCGACCTGGATTCGAACCAAGAACCCCGAGTATCACGCTCGTCGCCTCTACCGATTGGGCCATCGTGAACACGGTACAGTAAGGCTGTCACCAAGTGTTTTTGGTACCATTCCATGGTGATGCGGGCTTTATACACCGGCGCATCTGGTAGTACCCATCCGCTTGCGAATAAACATTCTCATGCGCTCCAGGACGATTGCTCTAATGACGATCGGTCTAATTCCTGATTGGTTCAAAAGAAGACTAAAACGCTGAATTCAATGGAAAAAATGTCTGTCGACAATTGTGCAAGCCGGTGGGGGCAGTGTCATTGTGTGGGCTCCACTGATACTCCTGGACTCGCGTCTGGAAGCCAGAGCATGCCAAGGCATTGTTGCCGAGCAAGTGCATCCATTCATGTGGACGGGTCTATGACTTGTTTGTGCCAAATTGTGTGTCTGCCATCAACATGATACACCAGGAACTCGACTACATCGGATCAATCGCTTTATCCAGTCGTCGATGGTCCAGTGCTGGTAGTGCTTTGCTCACAAAAAGCGTGCGTTCCTGTTAGACTCCGATACCTGTGGTCATCGGCTGTTGTACCCTATCTGCAACAGCATGCATGCGTTTAATGGTACGTTGCGAAATAGTTGTCTGAGCAGCAAGCTTGAATTCGGACGTCAACTAGGCAACAGTAGCATGTTGGCTTGCAGTGACTTCTCTCATCAAAGAGCGGTTTCCTTCCACTGGAATGCCGCAACTCGATGTTTATTGTGCAGTGAACCATTCTCGATACACCTTTCAGAATGGTGCACGAGAAAAATTCAGGAGAAGTGCAGTGCACCTATGATCAAAGCACACTCAAAGTCGGTTAGGTCTTTACCCTTTCCCACTATCGGTATGATATGTAGTCTAAATTGACGACGGAATGGTTGATTAGCTGTATTTACTCTGGAAACAGGTCACGTGACGTGCAGCGGAGTGGATCGAACTATTTGTACCTAATAAAGTGACTGGACAGTGTAAATCCAAGACATCAAAGAAACAACCCATCAAAATTATCCTGTCTACTTATTTGCACTAATAACGAAAGTGGGTTGAGGAATTTTCCATGTGGGTTAAGAACAAATAACAAATGATAAAAAATGGCAGTGAAGGAAGAATATTACAAAAGGGTGAGGTCAAAAAGCCTAACCAGTGAACCAACTGAAACGTCATCATCACGCGGTCAAAACGGAAGTACGTGCTCCCGTGCCTTTTTATTTCATCGGAGCGGAAGAGTGTTCAGCGGCCTTCTACCAATGACAGCTGGCGAAAACCACATGCATTTGTTTTGACGGGGTGTATAGTTAAATGAAATAGGGTATACAGGGTGTCCCAAAGGTCGTTTACAAACTTAACGTGCTGGTCTGTCAGACCATGACAAACAAGTTATACACAGGAAGTTGTGTCCGAAAATCAAACCGCGGGGTGCTATAGCGGTGCAATTGTCCAAACAATGGATGACTTGGCAGACGTCTGTCACGGATAAATTAAAACGTCTTTTACTTTATCCGTGACGTCTGTTTGGGAAACGCCCTCGGTACATGCGTCTCGCTGCTTGTCCATTTCCATCCACAGCCCCATAAACGTAATGCATATCAACCGATGCATGCTGCTCCTGCAACGTCCTTGCTGAAATGATCCCGCTTTCCGCTCCCTAATACCATGTTTATTAGAAGTTAGAGTGGTTAATAACCATGGTAATACGCTAGAGTGCCTTTATAGAGTGGTTATAAAGGATGTCATCGGTTATGAACATCGCCCTCTAGCGGTGGCTGGTCACGTTTTCGGACACAACTTCCTATGTACAACTTGTTCGTCATGGCAAAGCCTACATGGATTAAGAGGCTATGGTCCTCTTAATCCTTGTAGGCTATGGTCATGGTCTGACAGACCAGCACCTAAAGTTTGTAAACGACCTTTTGGGGCACCCTGTATAGGACTCTAGGAAAGTCAACGCCCCGATGTTCTTGGCCACTAGGCCGGCATTTTTAAAAATTTAAAATAAATGATTAAATAACTGTAGAAAAGAATAATTAATTAATAATTTTATAAATTATTCTAAATGTAACTGTGTCTTTTCAACATATTTCTTTTAATAATTAATATTTTATTATTAATTAGTAAATAATTAAAGTTCTGTCGTGAGATAATAACTTTCTATCGTTAAATATACAAAGAAGGATGTTTGCGGGTCTGTTTGTTTGCTTGTTTGTGGGTTTGTTTGTTTCTTATGCAAATCTACAGTTTTATTCCGATCTTGATGAAATTTTGCATACTTGACCTTCAAAGCATGAGGAAGGTCACTGTCTACCTCAGATTTCGAAAAAATAATAATTATCGATTAAAAAAAATCGATATTCATGGTTATGGCAGGGCATATTATTGAGAAATATTTCATGACCAACAATGCAAGGCAAAGTTTTTGCAACAATAAGTATCAACAATGGTATCAAAACGCAATTCACAAACACTCTGCACGGACCCACAATATATATCTCATGACCAACAATGCAAGGAAAAGTTTGTGCGACAATAGGTATCAACAATGGTGTCAACATGCAATGCACCAACACTAGGCAGGGATGAACAATAGATATATACCATGACTAACAATGAAAGGCAAAGTTTGTGCAATATAGATAAATTTCAATTTGTAACAATGCATAGAATTCCTGATATTCAGGCTTTTTTTTAGAAAAGAGAGTTCTTAGTACTTAACAATTTCTTGAAAATCTTTAGAATCAGTAATTGGAGATAATGGAGAGTTAGCAGACTATTGAGAAAGAGTGGAAAGACGACAGAGGAAGCGGTCCTTTAGCTCAATGCTGTATTGAGCAAGTGGTAAGCATTAACTAGTAAGCATGTCAATAGAAGAATCGGTGACCCATAGACTACACAAACAGATGAATGGCCAAGTTTTGCTTTCAGACATCGAGAGAAGAGTGGGAATTGCATCAACATCAAGTGTACATCTAAAGTAAGATTACGTGAGTAAGAAATTATTTATACTAACAGTTACATCCTATTGTGAGCCTTTAAAAAAAATTTTTTCGAATTTTCATTAAGAATTTTTACTGTATTAACTCTAAGCGTTTTCATTTGTTTATTTTTAAGATATTGCTAAATTTAAGCCAAAAAAAGTCCCAGCCACGCCGGGGTTATCACCTAGCTTATTTGCTAGCACATCAGATTCAAACATTTCATAAAAATACATTTTGAGTATATTCTGTGGGAATGTGTATATTTTGGAAACTGAGATGCTGATAATGCGATGATTGAACGTTCGTTTCCAAGAATTATTAATAATGAGCATAAAATGATGATGCAGTGACAGAACATTAATAAGGCAGCGTCTATTGATGAGGCAAAGGAATCAGTCGTGTCTCCCTCGAGCTCCCTATCAAACGTCCAGACGACTGGCAAAAATTTGTGAGTCTGGAAAGGAAAGAGAAAGAACGAGTATTGGTCAGAGAAACTCTGCAACTAAAACAGAAAAAGCTATACGGGCATTTGGAACATCTGAACAACGGGAGTTTCGAATAGAGCAAGAGGGAATAGAGCTTCTACGTCAAGGGCAAGAAAAATTTGAAGCTAAAGTATCTGGTGATGCTCCGTACTGGTGAGGCAAGTCAAGAAGAATTTAGATAAAGTCCCGATATATCATCTAGAATTCCTATTTTTCGTAGAATGGATAGTCCCTGAGCTCTGTGTTTTATTGATTCAGTTATTATTTGTTTCTGGAAGTTATAGTTTAATTTTTTGAGATTGTTCTGTTTACCTACAAGTGTAATTATTCCGGGCAACGCCGGGTACCTCTGCTAGTTTCATATATTTATTTATCAGGACATAAATAATTTTAAGCAATTTTTATGACTATAAATTGCCCAATAAAAAATATACAAAGCTCTGTAACTGAAAGTCATTTCTGGTTAATGTAATTGGACAATTTTATCAAGTTAGCATTCTAATTGGATAAAAAAGGTTCTAAATTCCATAGAATGTGCCCAATCAGTAAGCTTGACAAACAAAGAGAAGATTCTTTATTTTTCATTAGTCATTTAAGGGCCCTCATTTAACTACAGTGAATGTCGAAAATTGAAGGTACAGTTCATTCCAAAATCGTTTTCACTTAGGTGAATAATGTTTGGCTTCTTTGCAAAACATTAAACCAGTGAAATTAACCAGTTCAAGCAAGAAGTCGAGGTCGAATGGCATTAATTTTACTGGTTTAAGCCGATTAGTTTTAGTGTCTTGATGTATTGGAAGGACGCTGAACATCATTTCACATATCTGAAAACGCTTTTGGAATCACGAAAGCACTATTCTAGTGATATCTCAATCTTTACGGCGACTATGTCGAAAAGTAACTGGTTGCACTTGACTCCTGGTCTTAAAATGATTTTGTTATTCACACTTGTCTTTATTTTATGCCTCATCGGAGGCTGAAATAAAAAAATAGCCCGCGTAGGTCAAAAAGCTCCTGCATCCAAAAACGACTTGAAAAGTGCAATCACAGGCAGTTGGAGTAAAATTGGCAGTGATTATTGCTGTGTTTTAGTACATTTGATGCGTGACAAGAGTAAAGGTAGAATTAAGAGCCCGAGGAGGGCATACAAAATACTAATATTTAATCTGTAAAAGCATTCATATAATTGATTCTATATTTATTTCCAACTAATCAGGCGATTCCAAACTTTTTTCCAAGATTGTGTACTTCCGTAATTTTTTGGTTTCAATCAATAAATAAAAGCAAAAATTATGTCACTGTACAAAAACATTAACTGCATCTTCTATCATTAATGTATCAGAGAAGATGGTTTCCATTCATTCGTGGTAACTGCAAAGCAATTCCATATAAACTTGATTTGGTGAAACACATTCAATGTTGCATACTTAAACTGGGAAACGGAACAATATCAAGTTGTACAATTCAATGGCACTAAATTAGCTAGTTTTGAAATAGAATTGTTTTTGATGATTCTTGTTTCATACGGGAATTTTCTTGCTAGTTTTTGTCTTCTTTTTTTGTTTATTTCTTTGTTTACACATACAGTCCGACGAGAATTGCTCCTCCTGCAATAGATCACGGTGTGTGTTCAATGTCGTTGGCTAAATTCATCAGCCAATCAGCGGCTGGGTTAGCTTCATTGTAGAGGTCGTTTATTTATCGTTCATATTTTCTATTTAAAGCGCGCTTTGTTCAAGACGTGCTCAAGCAACATGTCAAACAAGAAAATTAATTTCACATAAATTGGCCCTTTAACAGCAATCTCAGTACGAGGCTAAATTTTACTCTAGATGGTTTCCATTGTAACGCAGTGATTGACAGTTATGATTCGCTGATTTAAACAAAAGTGAGCAGGGCCAAACACAGAGTGAGTTCAGCGTGCATGAATATTAAGAGGACTGGGAAAATCAAATCAAAAGTGTCGCATGTAAACTTTAAAAAATAATTTTTATTATAAACCTGCAATTTATTTTTAGCAAAATGTTGTTTATTTTCAATAAACATAAAAATGTGTTAACGTAGATCTGAGTTAGTAATTTTTCTTCTGTTAATCTCTTTATTTAAAGTGGACTTGTCTTTTTTGTCGCAGACGGTATAATTTTTTGATGGGATCGGTTGAGATGTTCAGCAATACAAAGAGGCGGCCGATACTTACGGGTATGAACCTCTAACCCCCCCAACCCCCTTTTAGGTTTCTCTGGTGAAAATAAATTCATAAACGGCTGCAATGAATAGAATTTTTTTTTTTCTTTTACATATATTTCGTAGACATTTTTTAAAAACTATATTCAGTTTGAATTTTTTTTTAATATTATAGTGAAAGTTGAAAATTTTTAAAAACATTGACTCAAATCTGTTCAATGTTCCACAAAGTGCCTGAAACGTTCCACTGAGAGTACCGCGTTATCGGAGGTCTGCCGCAATTTTTGTTCTGCGTTATAGGGCTGTATACATATTCGTGTTGACTAAATATAAAAAAGGAAGTAATAAATCTATATCTGAGGTGATAGTATTATGATTGAAAACGAAATGTATTATTAATAAAGTCTTAGAAAGTCGACTCGTTTTTAAAATTTACTTACAGTATACAAAATTTAACATTAAGGGGCATTCTGCAATTTCCCGAATACCGATATATTAATACTGCTCGTTGTTAATTCACTGGACGTAGTAACACAGGTTGATTTTATAAGTGACCTACTCCTACAAATAAATAAATATAAACCGAAAGAAAGAAGAACACTGGAGCTGATACTCTGTGACTTTTGGTCTACGTTAACTCATTAGAGGAATAATAAAATGGATGAAAAAAATTAAATTCTCACTTTATAGAGCTACTCGTATTTTAATTCAATAGCGACACTAGACGCTTTCTCAATATTTCTACAAATGTAATTAAAAATATAAATTCTTACATAAACATCAAATGATTTATACACGTGACCTTAATAAAAAAAAAATAATTTTAAATTGAAATCTAATTTCATTGGTAATTAAAATTTATTTTCAACGGAAATAATTTCGATCAAACACCCATTTCGACCCAGTGCTTCGTTTGGCAATCCACGCCAGCTACTTTTATTATCCAGTGCTGTTACGCGAGGTATTTTCACTAGGCTGTCCTTCGTTTTGTTGTACAATCTGAAATCTCAATGCTCAACAACAGACCTGAGTGAGTGTTTCTATCGAGATGCTATGGATAATATCATATGGTACGTGATGCGTGCTTTCAATTCTTACAAGTTTGCGATGTGTCCACTAACCACAACGTTAGGCCCTAAGGCCAAAAGTCACAGAGGATCAGGTCCAGTGAACCGCTGGCATGCGGCTGGAAAATTAGGCTGATTATTCTTTTGTCTCCAAAATGAACCCAGAGCAGTCACTTTACTGTCGACGCTGTGTGTGGAGAAGCGCCACCCACGGTGGAGATATAATATACTATGCCTCCTTTGTGGAGTTTTCTCTTTACTGTTGGAACAGGGGTGGGCACGCATGAGGTCAATGAAAGCCGCATTCCAATTTTTCGTATATTATAAAGAGCCACACTTTACATTTACATAGTATTAAACACACAAGTTTAAATTTACTTAGTCAATTTAACAAGATTCAGTGAAATAAATTCTGACAATAATAATAATAATAATAATAATAATAATAATAATAATAATGGATTTATCTAAATTTTCAACGAAGAGCCGCATTTGCCCACTGTTGCTTTATAGAATCGCGTTCCGTATTGGTTGAGTCATGGTTATTAAATGTAGGGAACAATTCAAAGAGTGTCTCCTTTAATAAATTTTTAGGAACATTTAATAACCATGGCTGAGGTGGTGGTTTCCTGTTTTATCGTTTGTTGAAGTGCACATGTCAAATAGCTCAATCTTAAATTTCTATTTCATCCATTTTGTTATTCTTCTAAGTTTAATCTGATAAAGCTGTCGGGCCCTTGCAATGAAAATGCCACTTTATAGACCTCTTTTAAATTTTTTATACGATTTGGAAGGGTCCATTTAATAAGGAAATATATTAAAATCAACTGTGTTACAATTATGTTCAGCAAATTAGAAATAGTCAGCTTTTAACACGTCCGAAAATAGTTGCAATTTTTAAAAACAACTTGAGTCAAGGATTTTATTCGAAGATCCCCCCCCCCCCCTCGTCCTTTTTATTTTAAACACTAACAACAAAAGTTCTCACTCACAATATAACGCACACATTAAAAGGCCATTATACATACATGTATAATAATAATAAAGGCCAGTTCACTATCTACTTTCTCAAGTGATTCTTCTTAACTTGAGTCTTTGGCAACAATGAACTTATATTACTGAGATGAGGAACACTTGGTTATAACAAAGTCACGCTATTGTTGATGAACACTCACTAGTTGATTGGTTTGGTTTGTTTGGTATTAACGTCCTTTTCAACGCCATGGTCATTTCAGGACGGCGTTATAGGGGCCGCAAATTTTGCCTCGCAAGGATTCTTTAATGTGCAGCCAGCAAACGACTACACGGGACCAACGGCTTTACTTCCCTTCCGAAGGAAGTGCGTGATCTCAGGATTTTCCCCCTGAAAAAATCCTCGTCGTCCTCGGGCATCAGAGGCGATCACGCAACCACTGAGCCACCGAGGCCGATCTCACTAGTTGAGAAGTCTCAGCTGAGAAAGTAGGTAGTGAACCGACCCTAGTCAAACAGTTGGTCAAACTGGCCATACAGGCCCTGGATGGACGTATTGGACTACAAAAAATAATAAAAAATAAATAATAAATAAATAAATAAAATAAAATGCACGTATGTTCTAAAATGAATGAAAACTAACCATTTAGTGTAGCGTAAGAGCATAAGAGCTTTTTTTTTTTGAAAGTATAAAAGAAAAATGAATTTACAAAGCATGCAGGCTCACAAAATTTAGCTTACAAAAGCCAGTCACTGTAGGATAAGATTATGTGTTACATTCAATAATAAAAATTCACCTCAACTTGAATTGAAAAATTAAAAAAACATTTTTTGAAAATTAAACAAAATTAACAAGGTGCGTTCTTAAAGTTATTTTAAATGCAATTCCAACAATTTACATTCATTTACAATTTAAATTCATTATTACTCATAAGAATCAAAACTATTTTAAGCCAAAAATACAGGGTGATTATAATTAAAGTTTAAGTTTCAAAACACTATAAAAAAGAACCACTTAGTAGAATGACGTCCAATTAAAACGGAATGTTATTGAAGAAAAAAAGTAGGTCCAAATTTTAGCAACAGATGGCGCTGTAAGCGTCAGAATTTCGACTACAAATGAATCGTAAAACAAAGGCTAAGGTGTAAGTTGCACGTTAAACCAACTGAACTGTTCAGTGTGCAAAGCATCCATCAAATCGGTTTTTTAAATTGCGGGAGACTGGCGCAAAACATGTTCAATATGCTGTCCAGCAGAACCATTGTTCTTGTAAAAAAAGCTTTACAAGCAGAGCGCAGTCCTTCAATGAGACACCCATGGCGAACTTCTCGGACGCGAAATGAGGAAAAGCTGTGTACCCGACAAATGAAATGAGTCGTGCACATGACAGGTTTTCATTTACATATTATGACGCTTACAGCGCCATCTGTTGCTAAAATTTGTACCTTTTTTTTTTCTTATGCCATGAGCTTTCCCCATTCAATAACATTCCGTTCCAATTGGACGTCATTCTACTAAGTGGTTCTATTTTTATAGCGTTTTGAAACTTAAACTTTAATTATAATCACCCTGTACTTTTAATCGCAAACTAAAATTTATTAATAAAGAATTTAAATCGTAAGTTGTTGGAATTAGGGTGAAATTGTACTTAAAACAACTTTAGGTGTTCCATGTTAAATCAGGGTAATAGAATTTTGTTTAATTTTCAATGTTTCTTTAGTTGCGGTGAATTCTTATCACTGAATTTAACATAGGCTTTCCTGAACGCATGTTTTTATATATAAGGTAATTTATGCTCTACAGGCGAGTTGAAATTTGAAGTTTTTCTTTCTCTGAAAACTATGGTTCCATGACAGTTCAGAACATGACAAATCAGAACATGACAATTCAGAACATGACAATTCAGAACATCACTAATCAGAACGCTGATAATCAGAACTATGCCAAATCAGAACTGTCACAATTCAGAACAATGACATATCAGAACATAGATAAAACAGAACAATGACATATCAGAACATAGATAAAACAGAACAATGATTAATCAGAACTGTCACAATTAAGAACTATGACTAATCAGAACCTTGTTTAATAACATTATTGTAATTAGTTTTCAAGTAAAATACATAACAAAGGCGTCAGATTGAATGCAAAACATTTCAATTTTAATGAATTAAAACAAATAAGGAAAACGAGGTAAATTACATTGAATAATAGTTATTTTTATTGCCACAAATTATCGGGAATATTTGCTAAAAATACAGTCATTGCCATGTTTTCTGGTTTAACTCTGATTAATCAGAACTGTCACAATCCAGAACTGTGACGAAACAGAACGTAAATTTATTCATATGTATGGTATTAATTGTGAAATACTTTGAATTTTATCATTAAACGAATTTAATCATGAAAATATGGACTATGACAAAATACAAAAAAATGATCACTGCAGATTGGCCATTCGAAGTAAAAATATTAATTTGTCTTCTTCAGCATGATATTCTTGCACAATTCTTGCTACTCTAATACTCAGGGTCTCGTACTTCTTTTTGTGTGGCTTTAAGGTGTTGTGAAAACCTTCACAACAAGTTGTAGTCTTAGGACATCTTTCAGCAGCAGCCTCAAAATGATTCCAAATTGTTACTAGGAGATAACTTTGAAATGTTAAATAGGAACCCCTATTTTTAATGGTATATTCAATTTTTAAAGTTAGAACCCAGTTTTCTAAATTCAAAATTTCAACATAATTTCAACATAAAGTTTCACTCTTCGTCAATATTTAAATGTACCTTCTGTAAAAGACAGACGAAGAGAACCCATGGAGATCTGGAAAAGATACAAAGAAGTATTTCCTGATTTATTTCAGATAGCAGAAAAATATTTATGTGTTGTGGGAACTTCAGTTCCGTATGAGCGGCTTTTTTCAAAGACTGGCCAAATAATCACAGAAAAAAGGAACACAGATAAACCAGAAAACATGGCAATGACTGTATTTTTAGCAAATATTCCCGATAATTTGTGGCAATAAAAATAACTATTATTCAATGTAATTTACCTCGTTTTCCTTATTTGTTTTAATTCATTAAAATTGAAATGTTTTGCATTCAATCTGACGCCTTTGTTATGTATTTTACTTGAAAACTAATTAGAATCGAAAATATCGATTTTCATATCGATATAGCTTTAATGAAAATCGATTAAAGAAATATCGGGGGTTTTTTTCAATAATGCCCAACACTATCTTCAGCTCCCCTTAAATAATGTTATTAAACTAGGTTCTGATTAGTCATAGTTCTTAATTGTGACAGTTCTGATTAATCATTGTTCTGTTTTATCTATGTTCTGATATGTCATTGTTCTGAATTGTGACAGTTCTGATTTGGCATAGTTCTGATTTATCAGCGTTCTGATTAGTGATGTTCTGCATTGTCATGTTCTGATTTGTCAAGTTCTGATTTGTCATGTTCTGAATTGTCCGGTTACCGAAAACTATATGTAAAATTTTCTGTATACTCTGAATATTGAAATGTGAAACTACATATAGATTTCAGGTACAGGAAGATCCCGTTATACACGATCTCGGTATCCGCGATTTCGGATATACGCGGTTTTCATCGATCGCCAACATGAGAAAGCTCTTCTATTTTTTGTTAGGAGTTGAATTCGTTTTGGAGTTTTGTTTTGTTCCTATCCCTGTGTTTGTGCACATTTAGCACATCACTGGCTATCTATGAATGATAAGGTTGCTATAAATCAGTTTGGACAAGATCAGCTTCTAATCTGTTTGCGAAAAGATTTATTGTTGTAGCACTTAAAATGCCGCCGAAACGTAAAGAAAGTATTATTACCGAAGGAAGAAAGCGGGCCCGTAAATCCTACTCGTTAGAAACTGAGTTGGAGGTCCTCGATGAAGATGAAGAAAACGTTACAGCCGACCATCAAGCAATTTTTAACGAAACATCCTGCCAGTTCGAACGATCCCTTTACATCCAGTCCGAGCTCCTCTTCCAAACTCTCTTCGGGATTCCACCAGCACTATTACAGGAAGGAGACTGTTGGAAACAGCATCAGAATCTTCTGGTACAGATGAACCCAAAGCAATATAAAGTTTAGAATGTGGACACTTCTTTATGTTGTACGTGTACATGTACTTTGAGTATTTTAGTGTATCTTGAGTTTTATAAAATAAAATAAGGCTACAAAATAGAAAACTGTTGTATTACTAATCCTATACTTCTAGAATGCAATTATTTACGTTATATCAGGAAAATAATTAATGCTTACGAGAACCAACCTCTATTCTGTACATGTTAAATGGAACCCGTTTTACGCGAATTCGGTATACACGGCAATTTCGCGGAATATAAGTATCGCGTATAACGGGATCTACCTGTATGTGTCAATTTCAAATATTTCCTACTTTTTTCTTTCTTACAGAGATATGAATGATTCGGATTTTATTTTCAATGAGTGATATTTCTCGTCCTGAAAAAAGTCCACTATCGTCGCTAATATTGTCCTACTGATATTGTCGCTTATATTGCTGGCTTTATCAAAGTGGCAAGAATGGGAAAAATAACACTTTCTTCAAAATTTGTATACAATTTGTTACTTTCCATCTTCTTGTTATTTTGATAAAACCGGGAATAAAAGCGAATCTAGTCTTTTATTCTCTACTAATATAATGCAAAATCTCTAAAAGAAATAAAAATAATTATTATTGATATTTTAGCTTAAAATTTTTCCGTCAGTCAGTAAAATCACAATAAATATTTTCAATATACAGGGTGATTACAAAAGAACTTCACACTTTTAAAAATTTATTACATCAAAGCTATTCAGAATATAGACATGTCGCAGACACATAGCGTAAGTGGACACTTCGTGAAATGTCCAGACACTTCGCGCAGTGTCCAGTTGCATTGGACTCATACTGTAATTAGGTAGAATTACAGTATCTGTCTAGACACTTCATGAAATGTCTAAGGCAGGTCAGACCGATACAGTAACGATGTAAAATCCCGTGCAGGAAAATTTTAGCTATTAGCCAGATTCACGGCTTAATGATAGCGCTACTGTTGATGAGTAATGGGTGGCGTAAACGGGGAATGTTAAAGCGTTTACATGAGCGTACAACAGCAATCGAGATTTAGAAATTGCCCACGTTGACGGTAGGAGATTGTATACTTTTAGCAATTCCAAAGGTTGACAGGTAGCCAGTCGATCCACAAAATCTCTTAGGTATTGTGACCACTGAAAAAAATGGTTTATATCAAATAGGATGCAAACATGGAATTGCAAAGGTTGGTTCGGAATCGAGAATATCAAGAAGGCTGGTTTAACTTTTTTAAACGAAAAGGAAATTGACTTTACGAAGGAATTGACATTGCGAGAAGCTATTAAACAAAGTTGCGGAGGGCAAGGATATTTTAAGTGTTCTTGCAAATCGTCTAAAAAAGATGTATATGTAAAAAGGACGGTAGGCAATGCAATAATAGATGCCAAAGTAGTATGCCGTGCGTTTAATACTGAAAGACTTAATTAATTTTGATATCATATGTTTCATCCACAAATACTGTTTTGTAAATCAGCCCAAATTTATTTTGTTTAGAATGAAAATAAATATTAAATAAAGAAAAATGAAATTTGTGTTTCCTTTTATCCATTTTATTACTTTTTTAGAATTCATATTCAATATTATCTTATAATATTCACCATAAATTGTTTATGCTTCTTTCTTCTTGCTTCAATCTCTTTGAATAATCATTTCAGTTTCCGTTTATTAAATTTTTCACAAAAATTAGAATTTTGTTTTTGAGATTGTCAACTATTTCACAAGGTAAAACCGAATATACAGGGTGAATACAAAAGTCTAACCCCCCCTTTTATTTTTTGAACCGAAGCAGATATGTCAATTTTGATGAATCCAATGAATAGGAAGTTGTGGGTAGCCTATCCCATGGTGCACTTTTCATCATCCCAAATATGCAAATTAGGGCACATTCAAAATTTATCTCAAAAACCGTAAGGGATAGAGAAAAAAACCCAATTGCAAACTTGTTCAGCATAATAAAAACAAACAAAAAAAATCATCCAAATCGGACCAACCAATCACCCACAATCACGTGGTGAACTGT